>OU342743.1:190443382-191010289 GCA_910589775.1 Avena eriantha
ACAATAACTTTTGCATCCGGATTTCGATTTCAATGATCTTGGGCTCGTTTCGAAGAGGACAACAAGTTCTACAAGATAATGCAGAGAAACATCATAGTCCAACCACTTAGAGAAAACCATAATACGAAAGGTTTTACCTCTCTAAAAGAGATGAACCGGTAAAACATCCAAAATGCAATAACTTGACCTTGAAAACTCCGAGTAGGTTGAAACCAATTTTGTTGGAAAGATACAAACAAGTAGCATCAAAAAATAGAAATATTGGATATCACCAAGGGAGAAAATATCTAGTTTGTATATGTGAGATATCTCCCAAGGTGTGCAGCCGGAGAACCCGCAAGATAAAAAATGCAATAAGATATACAAGGGCAATCCATTTTGATGAACTGGAACTTGTTATGAATATTACCACAAGATCTAGGACCTAACTTCGATAAGATAAAAATAACAACCAAAAAAGATGATGCAAAGTATTCAAAGATTTGAGCTCTCTTTGAAAGATACGATCGAGTTACTCACTTGAGAGCCCCTCTTGTTAGTACGGCTATCTATCCTAAACCCGGTCTCTCAACATGAGACCGGTAAAAGGGAAAATCTATCAAGATCATACCTTTGCCTTGAGAATTCCACTTGAGTTTGATGTAGACGATCTTGTCCTCCTCAAGATGGAACATCTTTCTTGATTGCTCTTGCTCGCGCCCACTTGATGAAGACTTGCAAATTGCTCCTCATACATATGGGGAAACACTTTCTTAGAACTTGTCTTCATCGACCCATGATCACCGAGGATGGTAAGCTTCAAGCATGAGATCTTCTAGAGATGGCACATACTTTGCTTGCACATCATTTCTTCTAACTTTATTTGGATGATGTCTTGAATATACACATGAGGAACTCCATCTTCTTCTTCAAGACACTCTTGATCTTATTTTCTTTCTTCTTCTTCTTCAACATGATTCCAATAGGCCCAAATCCCTTGGACATTGCTTCTTCTTCATTTCTTCTACCTTGAAGCCAACACATGCTCCAAGCGATGTCAATGGACAAATCCTACAAGTGTGCAACTTAATGCAACCATTAGTCCATAAAGAATGTCATTAATTACCAAAACCACACATGGGCCCACATGCTCTTTCAATCTCCCCCATTTTGGTAATTGATGATAATCCCTTTTAGAGGGTTTATATAAGGAATTTTAATGAACAACAATGGTAGCACCAATGTCAAATAGTACACAAGTATGTGATATTGGTACAATCACAATATATAGAGCAAACTTCACCACAATCTATGCATGTTTGATGAACTTGAATTTCATTGCATATATTGCCAACCATTACCGTTGGTGGAGTTTCCTCTATATATTCCACATGCTCAGCAACACAAAGATGCAATAACATGAAATTAAAATGCTTAAGAACAAACTCAAAGCATAAACTAACTTCCCTTAAACCCTCTAAAACTTCTCCTTCATTGACATCGATTGCCAAAATGGGTGAAAAGTTCTAGAAGGCCAATATAGTGAAAATTCCTCCAAAGGTGTGCATTTGCACATATCCAATGATGAATACTTAGGAGGAAGTAGAACTATATTAAGGACTCAAAGATTGCAAAAGAAAAATAATAAAAGAAGCATCAACAAATAACACAAGAAATCACAAGATTCGAAATGTCCAATTGGATACAACAAGATATTATGATAAGATCAAATATGTGCTTAAATAAAATAGGGAAGCTTCCCAAGATTTGTGCACACAGTAGAATAGTTGCATATGAATACAACATGCATACATATGGAATCCTCATTCCCCATAAACATTTAAAACACAAAAGGTGAGCAAGATGGCAAATGAACGTTCTTAAACGAATTAGAGGAGCTCCCCAAGGAATATGAACTAATTATAATAATTGCATTTGGGAACAAAAAATGCACAATCATGGTATCCTCACTCCTCCAACTCGTTTAATAATGCAAGACTTGAGAGATCCAATCTGAGTGACTGAAGATGCAAACACAAGAGACAAGTACTCATTGGCAAATAAATTTAGAAACCATGGAAGCATCAAAAGGGAATAAAAGTTAGTCTCCAAGGAATACAATATCAACTAAAATTATCTTCTCTTATGTGTATAAGTTTCTAAGTGGAAAACATCACAAAGATATATGCACACAAGGAAACAAGCACACACAAAGAAGATACACAAGAAAGCATATGAAAAGAAAGATGGAGTCATAGAATATACCAATAATATTTTTGCTTGAAAGCATGGCCAAAGGCATAATCTATACCTAATAATAAAACGAGGAGAGTTTTTGTCCTTCATCTGTACGGAAAAGACAGTTTTACCCCTGAGAGTTTGTACATATTACAGGGACTACCACCGCTGAGTAAAACGAATGGTTCCTCGGTGAAAAAAAGACCCCGACCCTACTAGTTGCTGGCCATCTGCCACGCCCAGCCCAACCTCCTCCATTGCGTAACCCTCTGGCTCTAGGACGCAAGGTGTTGTAGGTCCTGATGCATCCGCCATGCCCCGCCTATCCTCCTCCATCGCCTAGACCGCCGACTCCGGGCCGCAAGGTGCCGCAAGCTGCGCGGCCAGGCTCGACGCATCAGTGGAGTGGGATCCCGTGCGTGACGGGTTACAAGTCACGCATCGGCGGCGACGGGGTGGGGGGGGAGGCATGGCGACATCAGGTACCTGAGGGCGAACGGTGTTGCGAAACTAGATCTGGAGCCCAGGCTCTCAAATCTCGAGGTATGTGGGTCGATCTCTAACTCATTTCACAAATTAACCCCGCGTACTGAGAACTGGTGGGTGGAGGCCACGAGTCGAGGAAGGCTGAATGGCTGATTGATTCAGCAGTTTGCTTGCTTTGGTCCAGTGAAACTGGATGGCACAAAATGATGAGCGATCGCTGATATCCAGTGTTTGTGCTACTCAGTCCTATTTTTTCTCATTCTTTGCTCTGCTAAATTGTTCACATCTGATGTTGTTAAAGATTTTTCTATTTATTCCCTCTTCAAGTGCAACATACATTAATATCAGATGGGAACTTGATGCTTAGTTAGCACTGTTTGAGACCATTCTAAGCGTTTTTAAGTGTTTTATGCATCAAACAAGATTCAAAGTTATGAAAAGCTAATCAATACTGAAACTAACAGTATCAAAGATAGTGAGCACGTCAACATAGCTGCTGGTTGGTTCAGTGAATGCCAAGGTAGGTGTATTGTGGAGGGTTTTCTCTGTTAGTCTTAGTGGTGCCCAGTTCTAAAGAGCACATGAATACAACCTTTTGGTACTCAAATTTGCTCAGTGCAAAGGTTGAACCATCACTCGAGAGAGATTGGTTGTTCAAGGGATAGATGTCCAATACTTACTGTTGCATGCCATAAAGTATGACGTTAAACGAATGATTCGTGCGCCCGAAGCTCGCCCCTCCGCCATCGAAGCTTCTCCCGATGAAGACACATAACCTGCGCTTCTAAAGCAAAGTGCTTCCCTGCTATGATGTCACTCTGTGGCAAGGCCTATGCTGCCTCATCTGTGGAGGCGGCATCCTGTGATAGTATCAGTAAGAACTGAATCGCTTGAAATATTGTATCTTCTTCATAAATAAGTTGTACTTCTAGATGCATGGATTCTCTTTATTTTGTTCTCAAAAGGATAGAGATGTCTCTTCTTTCACTACTACGTTGCCGCATCCGTCAAGAATCACCTTCTTTAAATGACTAATTAGAACTATGGAATTGTAGGAGGTTTCAAGGCAATTATTTTCATGGTCTACTTCGACCTACTCTTTCCAATCTTCGTAAATTGACAAGCTTGTAAGTGCCTATTTCCGGTGATAAGAGCAATGTATCCTTGAATGTCAAGGTTGCAGCATAGGGCATTAATCATCAGACGGATGAGTGATATAGCAAATGGAAGTTCTTCACTTCATTTCTCACAAATATGATATCTTTGAATACCATGTAGCATAACATTTTCAGCTAATAGGTCTAATTCACCAAGTTGTTATCCTAAAACATGCAATGTGTTGTTTTGAGGAGTTTTGAGAAACTGTAGGATAACTGATAAAATTGCATTAATCGAATTTTTGAAATTCACGAGTTCAAATTTATTGTAAGAATTTTATTTCGATATAATAAAGTACAACCAAGTTCCTTTTGTGCAAGATACTATCTAAAGCTAGCACTTCTTCACCTAATCATTTAATGGACTGGTTATGCTAAAAATCAACCTGTAGAACCGCACGAGCCCATGTGCTAGTTTAATCTTATTGCACATTAATGAGCTTCAAACACCAACACCCCACATATATTACAACTATCATCAAGGGAAAAGGAGATGGTTGGAATATATGGAGAAAGGCAACAAGTATCACAAAGAAAAACAACAACTTGCAAATTCTCACTATTGCACTTGAGAGCAATTGAGGAAAAGATATGCAATAATATTTCTAGATTAACATATTTAGGATTGGTGAATCATATGCATGATTTTTGTATAGTCCCAATTATATACACTCATCTCAACTGACTCACATTTGCAATAAGGAGTTCTATCATGAACAACAATATTTGCAATTACAAAAGGAATCATGCCACGAAGCAACCTAGAAAAGGTTGGAAGCAATATATGTATGCATGAGTAAGGGATACTTGTTACCGAGATATAATTGGTAGGATGTAGAGGATATGAATTCATTGATCATCCTAGCTTGCCTCCAATTGTCATGTAGATACCACTTCTTCCTAATTGAAGAGATAAGCATCCAAGATATCTCGAATGTACCTAAAACACATTAAGTACAAAATGGCGCCCAAACATATTGGGTCCAAAGTAGTTAGTGCAACTATAATACATAGGAGAGACTCCACATAAATATGTACATATAGATATGAAAATTAATTTTATGCACATCTTAGCCATTAGGATTTGGTGGATTTTCCCCTATATATTGGATCAAATAGAGCACACATGCCATAATATAAACATGTAGTAAATATACATGCGCAAGACTTTCAAGAACCAAAAGGAGATAAAATTTGAACAAAAACACCAAGTAAACCAAGACGGTACACACAAGAGTGTGATATGACAACATGTGTCCAAATTGTATCAAAGAACCAAATCAACACATGAAAGATCACAAGTTTAACCAATGAACTAGGAAAAAGTCAAAGAGCAAAAGATAGACAAGAACACATATGCTCAAGGATTTATCTCATTCTAAAAGGTCAAATCAAGAAACAAGGAATGTGTCGTGGTGGTGTCACGGCAGATGCCATGGATAGGCTAAAGGTGGGGCCAATATGCACTAGTGAAATCCAGGAAGGGATAGTGTGGTGATTTTACACACAGATGCTTTGTATTCTCCAAGTTCACCGAGTTTACAGATGCTCCTTGAGCTGTGTTGGGGAGAGGAGGAAGAAGAAGCTCTCTTACTCTCACCACTACTTTCACCCAATGATCAGACCACCAGCCAGCCAGCCCCTTCTACAGAGGTCCTAACGCTCCTTATAAAGGGGATGCTAGGTTACCAGTTAGGGCATACGTGGTGGCATATTCCTGGGAATATGCCTCTCCCAAAATAGCAAATCGACCGGGTCACCTTTTCCCTTCGTAAGCCATGCAGAGGCTACGTAACCCTCTGCGGCGCCAGCGTCAGCCGACATAGGCTACGTCACCTTTGTCGGCCACGCCCTGCTGGTCCTTCCCTCTGTCCGCTTCGCTCACGCTCCAGCGCACAGGGACCACCTTTTGACCAGCGGGATACCTTCCTTCTCTTGCAAGCCTGATATAACCCGGCTCAGGCCTGGTTAATCTAGACCCATGGGTATCTGCAGACAAGTTACAAAAGAGCCTGCCGATATACGATATACGTCAGCCGGGACGCGGTTAGGCGGACATCCTCCAGGCCGGGTTACTCTGTAAGTCGGCCTGCCTTGAGGTGATCCAGCCAGATTGCGCTTTGACCTTGCCATACCTCGGCTAACTCAGCCTCTATACCCCGGCATGACCCTACCCGGGGGTATCCCCCCAACATTAGTCCCTGAAGCTGGTGCGGTCTTAGCAACTTCAGCTGCTAAGGCCACGGCAGGTTCAATCTACCAAGCTTTTTGCTCCCCTTTCCGAGTTACCCTGCAGTTCGGATCTCGTGGCCTAGCTTTCCTTTGGCACATTCCGAGTTATTACTCGCTGGCCGGGTTACTCTTCAGTTTTCCGTGTTATCCTTCCTTCTCTCGTACACTTCCCCACGTCCTACGTGGAGGGTAATCATCATTTTGCCTCATTTTAAGGGCCTGCGCCAGTCACTGTACCGCGTCAGTTACTGCACTTATTGGCAGGGGTTACTGCCACAAACATCGTGTCGTGGCTGCCTCCTTGTTAACTGTATCACCACATCACGTCGTGGGATCCCCTGTTCCCTGTGGCCCTTCCTATGGCTTGCTTCTGATTGGCTGACCCGGCAGATACACGGCCACACCATGTGGCTTCGATGCACTGCCCGATCCCACTATCCTTCGCTAGGGCATGGTTAAATAGGGGAGAGGGCGTGCCCCTTGGCTGTTTTCCCCCTTCTCGCGCCCCTCTGCCCATCTGCTCCTTCATCTTCCTTGCGACAGCGCCGCCACCACCGCTTCTGCTTAGCACTGCCACCGTCGCGCCTTGCTCCTGTGCTTCTTCGCATTAGCCTCGCTGCCGCTCCCGTGCTGCTTCACCGCCACGAGGCCGCGCCAATCCAAACCACTATCCCCTACCTCTGATTGGGCCGGTGAGGACAACAATTTGGAGATGACAGAGGAGGAGCTTGCTGTCGTCGAGGAAGAGGAGATGGAGGAGGAAGGCGAGGTGCAGGAGTGCGGTGCCTAGGCCGGCTCGTGGGTGTGCCAAGATGACCTTGATTGGCTTTACCGCACCCGCCGCATCCCCGAAGGCGTAATCTCCCGCCTCGCCTCCGAAGAAATTGCTCCCTCGCCCAATCCGGGTGAGTTCGTCGTCTTCCTCTCCCACTTCCAGCGTGGCTTCGACCTGCCAGTCAGCGATTTCTTTCATGATCTTATCAACGCATATGAGCTCCAACCTCATCATCTTCCGGCGAACGCCATTACTTCCCTCTCCTCCTTCGCATCTGCCATAGAAGGATACCTCGGCTTGTGGCCCACTAAGGAGCTTTGGATCTGATTCTTCGGTCTTCGAAAGAACGTCATTCTGGATAAGACAATTGCCACTGCTGACAAGTTGCTCACCCAGTGCAGCACCGCTTCCATCTCTCCCTGCAAGAATTCCATCTTTCCCCGGGTTACCGGCCTCGAGTCTTGCAAGGGCTGGGCCCAGACCTTCTTTTATGTGAGGAACAACTCGGATGAAGATCTGATACGGATGCGCCCCTTCGCGATGGGCACTCCAAATCCGGCTCTATGGGACCGGATCCCCAAGAAGCCAACTGCCTTGGCGAATCAGGTGAATAACCGAGTCATGGAACTGGAGAAGCTGGGGCTACGCAACAAGGATGTGATGATCACATTTGTCCGCAGCCGGATTTCCCCCTACAGAGGCGCACACACAAGCTCTGCCATATGAGCGGGCATCTTGACCCCAACCGGACCTCCTCCTTCGAGCTGAACAACACCAAGATCTTCCGCCAGGTTAAGGCTATCTTCACGACCGACAAAGACTTCAACGCGGATTGGGATTGGGGGTTGGAGCACTACTGCCGGGACAAGCCTCCTCCTGCGGTAAATTTTCTTACCCAATCCTTCTCCGTATTACACCCTATGTCGGAACATGTTATTTATTTGATCCCCTTGCATTTTGCTTTTAGTTGTTTCTCCAGCAGACCATCGAAGATGCCACCGAGCCTTCCCTCAAATGGGGGAAGGATTGGCTTGTCTCAGACAAGGAGGAGCCGGATCAGGAGATGTGCTTGCCTGCCCCCAGACGGATTCAAGCGAACCTCTGGTAAATTCTTTTCCTTAAGGGATTGGCCTGACGATGAGGATGATTCTGATATTGAGATGTTGGAGGTATTTGACCTGGTGCCCATTTCTTATGCATTTCCGGCTTCAGCTAATCCAGCTGGGCAGATCCACGAGGATCCCCCTCTTGCTACGGGTGAGCCGGTTCTAGCCGCATCTAAGAAGCGGGCCACCACTTCGGTTGCTTCTTATGAGCCTCCCCAAACAACCAAAAGGCGGAAGAAGTCTGCTGACAAGGCCGCCAGCAAGCCTCCGACTAAGGCCATAGTTCGGAGAGCTCGAAAGCCCAGGGAGCCTCCGACTTCTGACGAGTGAGTCTCTTTTTCCTTGTCCAATTTTTTGCTTCATGATTCTTTGTCTCCATGCCTCTCTTTATGTTATAACTTGTTATTCGTTGCTTGATTTGGCAGGGCTGCCAAGGAGGTTCCCCAGAGCGGCTCCAGCATCGCTTCGTATTTCCAGCGCACCCCATCTCCCCCTCATGACGACGACACACGCCCGCTGAGCCCAATTCAGGAAGGCTCGGAGGCTGCTCCGGATCTTAGCCCATCTTGTCAAGAGGAGGGCAACCTCGGTGTAGGGGGAAGTGGTGCGGCCAAGGAAACGCTAATGCCGGATGCTCCCAGCCTTTCATTGACTCAGTCGCAAACCGTCGTTTCCGAGGTACCACCAGCAGTAGCAGCACCAGCAACAACACAAGCACCTGCAGCAGCACAAGCGCCAGCGCCAGTACCATCAGTAGCACCAACAACACCAGCATCCGCGGCAGCACCAACACCAACTCCTCCTGCCTTGTTCGAGTCTTCCAAGACTCGGCGAGAAGGCCCAACTAGCACCAAGGCTGTGCCCAAGTCCAAATCCGCAGCTCAAGCCTCAGCCTCCCAACAGCAACCCAAGACCAGCAGTCAGCCCAAGAAAGGTTCTGGTGCCACCAAGGCATCATTCATCGAGGCTGGATAGTGCACCCTTGTGTCCATGCTGCTGAAGGGAGATGCCTCCTCCGGGTCAGCTAGCAACAAGCAACTTGCACTGCATATCAGCCCCGCTGCCGCCCTAGTTGCGAGGAGAGAGGCCCATGCCAAAGGCTTGGTTGCGCCCCACATGCTTAGTGGAGAGAGCTATCCTCCGGCTTTGGTTGAATATGTCAACAATTGGAACAACGTGGAGTTCATCAATCCAAATGATGATCTCTCGGAGAAGTTTGGGCCCGCCGAGTTTGGCGCGCAGATGAACACGGCAGCCAAGGCTATCAACATCGCTGGCCAGATGATGGAGGTACGCTACTTTGTCTTTTCCTTAATATGCACAAGTGCTTAGAGATATATCCATTAGTCCCCGAGCCTCCGGGGGAGTAACTTGTTATTCGGCCGGATGCTCCTTAGAGAACTAGCGTAGCTCCTTAGTAGCTTCGAATATGCACACACCCAAAGCCGGGTTAAGTTCCACTTGGCCCGGATTTGGTACACTTTGAATATGCACACACCTAGAGCCGGGTTAAGTTCCACTTGGCCCGGATTTTGTACACTTCGAATATGCACACACCTAGAGCCAGGTTAAATTCCACTTGGCCTGGATTCTGTACACTTCAAATATGCACACACCTAGAGCCGGGTTAAGTTCCACTTGGCCCGGATTCTGTACACTTCGAATATCCATATAGCTGAGCTAACATTGCTCTTTTCAGATCACTACCAATCGCCAGACTGCTGAGTTCAGTGCCTCTTGGACTCACACAAGGGGATGCGCTCGAAACATGTTGCGCTTCTTTCTGAGTGCGAGAAAAAGGGTAAGTTTTCTCTTTGACTTCCCCCCATCTTTCTTTGCCTTTTCCCGCCAAACTAATCTGTGATTCGGATTGCGCAACCGAAGTGGAGGCCAAAAATGCAATCATGAGAATCTTTTTGGCCGAGATAAAAGGTAATTCGCTTTGGTTACCCATTTTCCGTGCTCTTTCTCCTTTCTCCTTGACTCGGCAGATATTTATACCTCGGCTCTGCCGGGTCAACAAACTATTGCAGCATCCCTTGAAGATAGTGTGCCCTTGCCTGATATGATGCTGCATTTTCTCGAACAAGTAGGGCAACATCAGGCCGAACTTAAGAAGAAGGACGCCGAGCTTGCCAATCTCCGAGCCAAGGATGATGAACTTGCCAAGATCAAGGCTGAGATGAAAAAGCTCAAAGAGCTCCACAAGGCTGAGATGGACAAGGCTGGCCAAGACTTCACCGAAGAGCGAGAACGTCTTAGCCTCCAACTTGCAAAGGATCAGGAATTGTTAAAGGAGGCCGACGTCAAGCTTGAGTCGGCTAGTGGCGAACTTGAGAGGCTCCGGAAGAGGCGTGCTGATTGCACCATAGAGCTGACCCGGATCCATACTCATATCTCCCGTAAGCTCTTTTCCTTCCGCCAACGTGTATTTCTCCGGGTTAAACTCCTTTACTCATTTCACTTGTCTTGTTTTCAGACAAATTCCCAGAGGGCGATGTCATTGTGGCTACTGTTGTTGCCAAGTTCCGCCGGCAAAGGGGTACCCCAACTGGTCCTGGCTCTGAAACCATTCCTTATGACATGGAGGACCTGCTGGTCAGCCTATCCTCCCGAATTGAAATTGTGAAGAACTATGGTTCGGGTATCATGGATTCAGCCGTCCGGATCTTCCATGCACTTTGGCCTGGTGAGGATCCTCCGGAGGGATCCACTGCTTTGATCAATAGGCTGATGGATTGCGAGACCTAGCTCGACCTCTGGAGGGAATCCGCCGCACGTGCCGGAGCTGATACTGTCCTCCACTTCGTGCTCACTTGGTATGAAAAGATGGATTTGAAGGTTCTTGAGCGCTTGCGCACCGGGTCCAGGTGGTCGAATGATCCGGATTGGGTCGGTCGGCGCAAGGCTTGTGCCCACAACCTTATCCAGTTTACCCCTGTCCATCAATGGAACGAAGGACCAAGCTTCTTCGGCATTGTTGATGACAAATACGTCGAAGATGGTTCGGATGGCGAGGAAGAGGACGAAGCCTCGGATCTCAAAGAGAATGAAGATGACGATGAGGCTGAGGCTGATCCGGACAACGAGGCTAAAGCCGAAGCTCCACTCGCTGGCGCCGAGCTACCCCCTCCTGCTGCTGCTCCTTGAGCACCAAAAACACTTTGAAGTTTATCAGATCCCCGGTATGCCAGGTGCAGATGTATCAAGCATACTGATTATACTTTGCTACTAAGTTATTCACACCGGATTAACTTGGGCGTAGTCCCCGAGTTTCATTTTCTTGTTTCTCCAATTTCATGGCTCGGCTCATGTCTACCTTGATTCGGTTTTGTGACTTACGAGTCCGAGTTTCAAAAGTTGACTTAACAATACTTGGAAACTTTAGGATTAGCTCAAAATAATCCAGCATAGTAAAAGTAAAGTAAACATAGGGTTAGTCCGAATAATAAATGTCGGCTCGATTACGTTCTTTTCCTTAGTCGTTTTTTGTGTGCTACGCAATTCCAAACTTGTTCTCTTGCTTGCCATGAAGCCAATTCTTGTTGGACAGCAGCAAGTCGAAGAGTTGAGTTTTTGGTGTTTACACACTACTAATCCGGCTTAGGCAGAAGTAACTTAAGCCAGCCGACATAAAAATGAATAGTAAACACATAGAACAACAAATATTACTAAGGCAGTCCTCGAGTTACTGCTCGAGGTGCCAAGATTTCATTGATAAACTCATTGTCGGCATACATACTGACATATGAGAGACTCAGATACACACACTTCTTTGTTAAGTGTAGAACGGACGAAGTAGGGCTACATTCCATGGACGCTTAGATTCCTCGCCAGACCTGTCTGCCTTGTTCTTCTCCTGTGCTTGTGCATCAATGAGATAATAAGAGTCATTGTGCAATGCTTTGCTTACAATGAATGGCCCTTCCCATGGGGGGGATAACTTATGCATGCCAGCAGTACGTTGTACCAGCCGGAGTACCAGATCACCTTCCCGGAAGACTCGAGGGTTTACTTTCCGGCTATGATAGCGTCGGAGATTTTGCTGATATATGGCAGATCTGGACAATCCTAATTCTCTCGCTTCTTCCAGCAGATCCACATCATTTTGCCGGGATTCTCGCACTTCGGCTTTTGTTAATTGGGTGAACCTAGGCGAATCATGCTCTATGTCGGCTGGTAATACAACTTCTGCCCCATATACCAGAAAAAATGGCGTATAGCCTGTTGATCGATTCGAAGTTGTTCTTAAACTCCACAGTACCGCTGGTAGTTCTTCTATCTAGCACCCTGCTGATCTTTGCAGTGGCTCCATGAGCTAGGGTTTTATCCTGGATAATACTAATCCGTTGGATCTTTCCACTTGTCCGTTTGATGCTGGGTGGGCTACTGAGGCAACGTCCAGCCGGATCTTCTTATCCTGGTAGAATCGTGTAAATGCTCCTTCAGCAAAATTGGTGCCGTTATCCGTTATGATACTGTGAGGATAGCCATATATCAGAATGATATCTTTGAGGAATGACACGGCTATAGCTCCATCACATTTTCTTATTGGCTTTACTTCAATCCATTTTGTAAACTTGTCAACCATAACCAATATATAGGTCATGTTTCCTTTTGCCGGCTTAAATGGGCCAACCATATCCAAACACCATATGGCAAATGGCCAGGTAATTGGTATGGTCTTGAGCTCCGACATTGGCATGTGTGTCTTGATAGCATACCTCTAACAACCATTGCATTTTCTTACTAGATCCTCTGCTTGCTCCAAGGCACTTGGCCAGTAAAATCCATGCCGAAAAGCTTTTGCCACTAAGGCTCTGGATGAGGCGTGATGCCCACATTCCCCTTGATGTATATCTCGGAGGATGTCAAGCCCTTCTTCCGGGTCAACACACCATTGTAGGACATTCGTGACACTCCTCTTGTATAGCTCGGCATTGATAATCGTGTATGCCTTTGCCCTCCTCTGAATTTGCCTTGAAAGCACTTCTTCATTGGGCAAAGTTCCATCCTTCAGGAACTGGAATATGGGCAGTGCCCAAGCAGGTATAGCTCGCACCGGAAACACATCCTCATCAATTTCCATTTGATCCACTGACATAACCTCTGCTGGGTCACGCTGCGCAGTCCCCGGGTTTCCTGAACCACTTCCCACATCAATGTCCATGGGCACAACTTCAGACTTCGGATTGGCCAGGACATAGATTGACTCGGATTCTGGGGATGGCCTGATAGATGGCTTTCTGAGGTGCTCTAGTGCTACACCCGGTGGGATCGCTTGTCGGGTTGATCCGAGCTTCGACAGTATGTCGACAGCCTCATTTTCCAGCCGAGGTACATGGTGAAACTCGCATCCCTCGAAGTATCCTGATATCTTCTGCACATGAAATCTATACGATGCCATGTTTGCATCCAAAGCATACCATTGCCCTGAGACTTGCTGAACTACCAAATCCGAGTCACCGAAGCACTAGATCCGACATATTCCAATTTCTTTTGCCACTTTGATTCCATGCATAAGTGCTTCATATTCGGCAACATTGTTTGATGCTGTGAAGTGGATCTGTAGCACATACTTCAGCTGGTCTTTCTTGGGAGAGGTAAGCACAACTTCGGCGCCTAACCCAGTTTTCATTTTTGATCCGTCAAAATGCATTCTCCAGTAATTCGGATCTAGCAACGGTGGCTCATATTGCATCTCGGCCCAATCTACGAAAAAGTCAGCCACAGCCCGAGACTTGATCGCATCTCTCCTGTCGAATTGTGGAGCATAAGGGGCTAGCTCAATTGCCCATTTTGCAATCCGGCCGCTTGCATCCTTGTTGCTCATTATTTCAGATATGGGGGCTTCACATATGACTTTGATGGGGTGCTCTTCAAAATAGCGCTTCAGCTTCTTAGCTGCCATATACACACCATATGCCATGTTCTGATAGTGAGGATAGTTTTGCTTTGACGCTGATAATACCTCGCTCAGGTAATAGACTGGCCTTTGCACCGACTTACCCTCTTCGTCGCGCTCTACCACTATTACTGCACTTACAACTTGGTTGGTTGCGGCTATGTAGAGCAACATTGCCTCTTTTGATAGTGGGGAGGCTAACACCGGTGCAGTGGCTAACATCTTCTTTAACTCGAGGCTTCATTGGCCTGCGGCATCCATATGAACTTGTCCGACTTTCTCATTAGCTGATATAGAGGCAATGCCTTTTCTCCCAACCGACATACAAACCGACTTAAGGATGCCAGGCAACCAGTGAACTTCTGGACATCGTTAAGGCACTTCGGCAATTCGATTCGCTCTATATCTCGGATTTTAGTTGGGTTAGCTTCGATACCTCGGCTGGAGATAAGAAATCCGAGTAATTTTCCAGCCGGGACACCGAAGGTACGCTTCTCCGGGTTAAGCTTTATTCGGAACCTCCTTAGGTTCGCGAATGTTTGCCGGATATCATCAAGGAGCATTTTTCTTTCCTTGGTCTTTATCACCACATCATCAACATACACTTGCACATTTCGACTAATTTGGTCATGTAAGCATTTTTGCTTACATCTTTGGTACGTTGCCCCTGCATTACGTAAACCAAAAGGCATAGTGCGATAGGAATAAGCCCTGTACGGGGTGATGTCGTCGGATTGATGACAAGTATGCCATGAGGGGGTCCTCGAGGCGTGCGGAAGAGAAGGGTGTGAGCCATACGATGTTCCGGGACGGTGAGCACACAAGTTTACCTAGGTTCGAATCCGCCTTCTTTGGACGGATCCTACTCCTGCTAGCAATCTAGTAATACGGCAAAGCTGGAGTATGGGTTACAAGGGTTCACCTGTGCGAGTTGAGATTGTAGACTATTGAGGTGTGCCCTAAAGGCTCTCCCTAGGACGGCTTATATAGATATCCGGCCTAGGGTTCACAGGAGAGATCTATCTGGCTACGACTAAGAGTCGGTTACAGAGTACATCTTGGACTACAAGTAACACTATGGGCCTAAGTCGGTAAGTCTTCTGGGCTCCGTCTCTTCTCCCTGACTGGGCCGCCCGTAAAGCAAAGCTCTAACCCGAAGTGGACCACCCTGGTCAGCGAGGAACTGTGAGGATACCCGGAAAGTATATCCCCAATAGTAGCCCCCGCAGGCTTCCAAGATCCAAAGTCGGATTCATCACCGTCTAGCTTGATCTTCCGCTTGCAGAATCTTGAAGGGTTCCTGAAACTTCACAACAACAAATACGATCCGGGTATTAAAAATAAGTCGGACCTATCAACATGTTTCTCGGATTTTCTTGCTTGATTTTCAAACTAAGCCAGAACTTGGTCTCTGACGTCACCTGACACTGGTCATGGTCAAGTCACGTCATCTGACAAAAATCCTGTTAGCACGACCGTTGGTGGGTCCGCCGTTCGCGGAACCGAGGCATCGTTTCAATGCGTACGCGGAGATCGATGTGACGTAATCATCGCCTGGGTCCTTCCCAGTTCCTTCCACGACACATGGCATTTACACAGTGTGATTTGCAGGAATCTTGGCGCATGTAGGTGGATATAAGGGGTGAGGATTTCCTTCTCTCCTCTTCACCTATTCCCTTTGCCGTTCCTTCTCCTCCACATCTCCCTAGCGCACAGAGCTCTCCCTCCTCCCATATTCCTAGCGCCGCCCATCCAAGGTCACTGGCGCACCGGAGAAATGGATACTTCCTCATCATCCGTCTTCGAAGTGGCGGCGGCAGCGGCGGCGGCGACGGCAGCGGCAGAGAAGGAGAGCAACCGGGGAGTCTAGATCCCGTGCCTCCTCGACAACGAGAAGCTCCAAGGTGTGGAGAATGAAGGTCTCCTCCGTGCCGGCGACTGGCGAAGCGGTTTCGGCGAAACCATCCTTCGTCCGTGCGTCGATGAGCGGGTCCACTTCGGCACCCACCTCGACAGAGGTTTGTCCTTCCCTCCCTCGGAATTCTTTTCCAAGGTGATCGATCACTATGGTGTACAACTCAACCATTTTCCCCCGAACTCCATCTTAGAGATGAGTTCTTACGCAGCTCTGTGCGAGGGGTTTCTCGGCATTAGGCCGAGTCTTACTTTGTTCCGTTTCTACTTCCATGTTCGTAGAAACTCTATCACTGCTGGTAATCCCTACTTTACCGATACTATTAGCCTTTCTCTTAGACGCGAGCGTAGCTATCCTCGCATTTCTGCCAGTGAGTCGGTCAAACAATGGCTGGCCACTTTCTTCTACCATAAGGATATTCCTGCTCCCGACAAAGCTACCGCTTTGCTGGCTTTCATCGATGGAGCCGCCACGGCCCAACCGTCCTGGGACGAGGCCCCTCCAGCTCTCAGTGACGATCTGATCCTTGCTAAGAGGCAGATAAAATATCTGATAAAACACAAGGGCTTGAAAGGATCCGACCTAGTCCAATGCTGGGTCGCACGCCGGATCCAGCCTCTCCAATACCACGGCGACCGTCTGATGCACTCCGTCATGTTGTTGAAGAACGATTCCCTCCGCATCAGTCCTAAGGCTTTGAAGCCACATGAGTACATAAGCCAGATCAAATGGCTGATCAAGGAGCGGATTGAAAGGAAAATTCCGGACTTGTCTCTGGATATGCATACAGCGGAAAACCCTGTGGTTCCGGTAAGCTTCGATAATAAATCCTTGTATGTGTTTTACCTTCTATTTTACAACACTAAGATATTTTCTTCTGTTCAGCTTGATGACCTCCCCGAGTCGGAGCTAGCTCCTATTGAGGGATATCCTCCGAAATTTTCTTAGGAGGTGGAACTGGTCCCACTATCGGACATTGTGCCTAAGAAGCGCAAGGCTCCGACAGTGGCCGTTGGCACAAAGGAGGTGCCAGTCGTGAAGAGGTAACTTCCAACACAACTTCCGACTTTGTTCCTTATTCAAATTTTGTTTTCGAGATGTAATGCTTTCCATTCTTATTACATTCTCAGAGCTAAGAAGCTCATCAAGGGTAAGGGGAAGGGAACTTCTTCAAAGCCCTTACAACAGACAAAGCTGAATATAACTTCTCCTGCCGTGGCTCCTCCGACTCTAGCTCCTCAACCCTCTGCAACGCTGGTGATCACACCAATGCCGGTTGTCGTAGAAGATCCGGCTCCTTCAGCGGGGCCAGTGATCCTTAAATCACAGACTGACGCCACCACGGGTGTCTCATGTTTAGATAAGGGTGAACCCCTTTTGGGTAATGATCCCTCGGCAGAGACTTTTGCTGAAAACCTCCTGAACAATCTAGGACTTGCCAAATTTGGCTTGTCTCAGAAATCTGTAGAAGAAATCCAGCGTCTGGCCCGACAATGCCTAGAGAAGAGAAATCTCTCTGCCGAAGAAGAAGCACAAGAGGCGGAAGATATCAATCTGACCTTCTTGAACAAGTTCGCCTTTGCGACGAGGGACTTAGAGCTTGTGTACTTCCACCACCTCCAGTTATTCCACTCACCCTCGCCGAGAAGGTTACCACCGAGGTGAACATGTGTCTGAGCAAGCTCACACATGAACATCATGTAAGTCGGAATTCCAACTCACGATTTTCTTTATTGCATTTCATATCATATCCTCTAGCCCCCAAGCATGAAGTAGGATATACAATCGGTTTTATGCTTCCTTAGGATGCCAAAGAATGAACTAGTGTAGCCCCCAAGGCTCGTGCTGATATTAGTAACAATATTAGCCCGAGCCTTCAGTAGACTTCTGACTATGGGTATTCTGACTTATAGAAAGTTAATTCATATATCCAGGAATTGTTGAAGAACATCTACAACAAGCGGAGAGAGATCAAAGCTCTCCGAGTTGAAAATGCTGAACTGAAGGTCTCCAAGGATGAGGCCGAATGTAAGTTTTCCGAGACTCAAACCTTGTCTTTTGTGTTTTCATAGTCGAATATTTTTGTTGAACTGTTGTTCTTTTTTGACTTACAACACTGGTAAAACAGTCCTGCGATATGATTGAAGAGGCCGAGAACCTCAAAACCTTGGTGGTGGAAAACAAAGAACTTCGCCAAGAGCTAGATAAGCTCAAGGCGGATCATGAGAAGAGCATCGCTCAAGTTCTTGAATCCTCCTCCATGGCTACTGAAGAGCGTGATCGTAAGATTGCAGCTCAAGAATCTCGGATCTCAACAATGAGCTTTGTAGAGTGAAGGACCTTTCCGAGGCGCTCCGAGCTGAACTCCGGAGTCTTCGAGAAGAGAAGACCAAAGTTGACGATGTCATCTTTGGTAAGTTTCCATCTTTCTGACTTGCTTTTATTCTTCGACTTTTTAAATTTCGGATCTTTCTTAACTATTTTGTGTTATATACACAGGTCCTCTGAACTTGACGGACTCCAGCTCTGCCGAACCCCACACCCACCGGCTTACCCAAGTCGGTGATTTGCTCCATGACCTCCGCCAATCCATCGAGGACATTGGCAAAGCTCTCAAGGTTCCGGACATGCATAGCATGTCCGACTTTCATGTGCGGGACAAGGCCAAGGAGATGCCGCAACTTGTCCAGGACTGGAACATGTCCTACGCGCGATCCGCTGCGCAGAACGCTCTCACCATGGTCATGAGCCACCAAGGAAACATGGAGATATGGCAAGTGACCAGAGGGTACTGCAAGGTGGATGAAGACGGCCAGGAGCAGGATATCAAGGCCATCATGGACTCCTGCGCCAGATATGGGTGCCACGTAGCTGACTTAACCAGCTACGATACTTCCTTTTTCACCCGCGTGGACACCCCGCCTCCACCTCCAGAAGAAGAAGCTGAACTTTCCGACGACGAACAGACCATATCAGATCTGAACGTCTCGGATCGTTATCAAACCGAGGCCGATGCATCCAGCGAGCCGGCATCGCCTACCTCTTCTCCTGCACCATAGATTACCAAAAACAAATGTATTATTCCGATAAACATTATGGGTCTGTAAATATGCAGTACTATAATTTTGCTAGTTCTAAGCTTTTGACCTATTCAACACTTTTGGCTTTAAATTTTTGTGTGTCTGAAATGTTTACATAAGCACTTGTAATTTTTCGTCTACACTTATCGTTTATCTGGGTTTCTGCCTCGTCCCTTTCGTGAGCCGGCTAAACCTTCTGCATGGAAACTTTGCCGAGCAACGGAGCTCAATTGCTAAACCAGTTTAAACTCAGAAACAAAGCCGGCTTCCAGTACCAACAATTCACTATTCGGAAAATACCCGCATCCGGCAATCAGACAAATAACCAAAGTGTAGACTAGAAACTTTAGAGTTATACCCGAAGGTAGCATTTTTAGAATCGAAAATCTAGACCAGAACAAACATGAGCATAAAGTACTTTTAAGTATTCTGGGATTTTCGACTATGACATGATCATTCGGAAATAAGATGGTAGAAACTTCTCAGAAAAAACTTGAGGCAACCAAGACTTTTATTTCTCACAAAAACATGAACATATGTATGATTACAAAGAAGGATAAACTAAGAATAAAAGGGACGTAGCTGAGCAATATTCCACGGTCTGTCCAACTCATCCGGATTTGTACTGCCTCTAGCTCTCTTTCTCTTCTTAGTAGCAGGTCTTTCTTTGACTGGCCTCATTTCAGTTAAGTAGTATGAACCATTGTGTAATACTCGACTAACCAAGAAGGGCCCTTCCCATACTGGGAAAGTTTATGCTTTCTTTGTTGCACAAGCCGGAGAACCAAATCGCCTTTATTGAAAGATCTGTTTCGGACTCTCTGGATATGATACTTGCGTAACTTCTGCTGATAGGCTGTTGATCTCATTTCAGCAACGACGCGAACTTCTTCGACTAAGTCGAGATCATTTTGTCGAGAAATCTCGGCATCTTCTTCGATATACGCGGCCACTCTAGGAGAAGTGTGAATCAAATCACTAGGAAGAACTGCTTCTGCACCATAGACCAAGAAGAAAGGTGTGTATCTAGTTGACCTGTTCGTAAACTCCATATTACAGAGGGTAATTCCTCTGCCCAAGCCCCCGCAGCATGTCGTAATGGTGCTTCTGTTGGAGATATGCCCAAGAGGCAATAATAAAGTGGTTATTATTATATCTTTATGTTTATGATAAATGTTTACATCCCATGCTATAATTGTATTAACCGGAAACATTAATACTTGTGTGTTTTGTAAACATAAAAGAGTCCCTAGTAAGCCTCTTGTTAAACTAGCTTGTTGATTAATGGATGATCATGGTTTCCTGATCATGGACATTGGATGTCGTTAATAACAAGATCATATCATTAGGAGAATGATGTGATGGACACACACCCGTAGTAAGCATATCATAAGATCAAGTCATTAAGTTCGTTTGCTATAAGCTTTAAAATACATAGTAACCTAATCCTTCGACCATGAGGTTATGTTAATCACCATCATCGGATGGGTACTTTGATGACATCAAACACCGCTTCGTAACTGGGTGGTCATAAAGGTGTCATTGGGTATTCTGAAAGTATGTGTTGAAGCGCATGGACCAAGATTGGGATTTGTCCATCCATATGACAGATAGATATGCTCTAGGCCCTCTCGGTGGAATGTCATCTAATTAGCTTGCAAGCATGTGGCTAGGTCACAAGGGATGACATAACATGGAACGAGTAAAGAGTACTCATCAGTAACGAGGTAGAACTAGGTATGGAGATACTGACGATCAAACCTCGGATAAGTAGAGTATCGCGTGACAAAGGGAATTGGTTTCGTATGTTAATGGTTCTATCGATCACGAAGTCATCATTGAGTATGTGGGAGCCGTTATGGATCTCCAGATCCTGCTGATGGTTATTGATGGGAGAGGTGTCTCCATCATGTCTGCATATTCAGGAACCGTAGGGTGACACACTTAAGGTTCGAAGTTGTTTTAAGTAGATATGGAATGTGCGTTGGAGACCGAATGTTGTTCGGAGTCTCGGATTGGATTCGGGACGTCACGAGGAGCTCCGGAATTGTCCGGGGAATAAGATTCATATATTGGGGATCATTTTCTAAGTTAGGAAATGTTCCGGAGTATTTGTATGGGGATTCTAGAAGGTTTCGGAATGTTTCGGAAGGTTCTGGAAGATTTCTTGGAGTTTACTTGAAAACCAAGAAAGGATCAAGGAATCCTTGTGGGGTAAGACAAGGATTCGTGGGGGAGTAGGACTCTCCCCCCACCTCCTTGATCCGCCGGCCAAGGGAGAGGGGAGTCCTACAAGGACTCCACCTCCCCATGGCGCCTCCCTCCTTTAAATAGAGGGGTGGAGGCGCCACCCCCTGGCCCTCTCCACTCTTGCCCTAGCCACCTATCTCCTCCTCCTTTCTTCTGCTCAGGCTTAGGCGAAGCCCTGCAGAATTCTCTACTCCACCACCACCACCACGCCGTCGTGCTGCTGGGATTCCGTGGAGAAGATCTACTACCTCCGCTGCTCGCTGGAACGGGGAGAGGAAGGTCTACTTCGACTCCGCACGTGTGATCGACTGCGGAAGCGCTGCCGGAACGCGGCGCCGGAAGGATCGTCCACTCGATCTTGAGATCGGCAAGTGATCGACTACATCAACCACGAGATCCGAATCTCGTAACGCTTTCGGATCTACAAGGGTTAGTACAGATCTATCTCGTTGCACATGTCTAATAGATTAGATCTTGGCTTTTATCTAGATTAGATCTGGGTTTTGTTCGTTCTTGCGGTAGAAATTTTTTGTTTTCCATGCTACGAACCCATCAGTGGTATCAGAGCCGTGTCTATGCGTAGATCTGTTGCACGAGTAGAACACAATGGTTTTGTGGGCGTTGGTGCTCGTGCCGTCTTTTGCTTTGTGTACTTTGCATCTTGCGGTATGGTGGGATGAAGCGGCTCGGGCTAACCTTACATGTCATCGCACATGAGACCTGCTGCACGCTTGACGTGTAACTTGCTTTGCACAAGTGGCTTTACGGGTGTCTGTCTCTCCCACCATAGTATAGATCCAATCTACACTTTGCACTTGATAGCACTTGTATCAACGTTGTGGTTCATGTTCGTAGGTAAGATCCGTTCTTATTCGAAAGCCCCAAGCCACGTAAAACATGCAAAGAAGATTAGAGGCGTCTAACTCGTTTTTGCAGGGGTTTTGTGATGTGATATGGCCATTATGTGATTGTGATTATATTTGATGTACGCAATAATCCTTATTGTAATATGGCAACCGGCAGGAGCCTAATGGTTGTCTTTAAATTTTGTTTAAGACCTGCGTGTCTATTCGTCATGTAATAGCTTTATTCCAAGTAGTTGTAATAGTTGTTGTTGGTGATGGACAACCATGAAGCGGCGCCACGGACCTTGACGCCACGCTGGTGATGATGGAGATCATGTCCATGCTTTGGAGATGGAGATCAAAGGCACAAGAAGAAAGGCCATATCATATCACATATTATGAATTGCCTGTGATGTTAATCCTTTATGCATCTTGTATTGTTTAGATCGCGACGGTAGTATTATAAGATGATCCCTCTCACTAAATATCAAGTAATAAAGTGTTCGTCCTTAGTTGGCACCGTTGCTAAGACTCGTCGTTTCGAAGCATCTCGTGATGATCGGGTGTGATAGACTCTGCGTGTGCATACAACGGGTGCAAGCCAGATTTGCACATGCGGAAACTAAGGTTAACCTTGACGAGCCTAGCATGTACAGACATGGTCTCGGAACACGGAATACCGAAAGGTAAAGCATGAGTCATATGGATGATATGATGAACATGTTGATTGTTCGCCTTTAAAGCTACATCATCTCACGTGATGATCGGACTTGGTGTAGTGGATTTGGTTCGTGTAATCACTAAAACAACTCGAGGGATTTTGTTTTGAGTGGGAGTTCATTTGTTTGGATTAGTCGAACTCAATTTATCATAAACACAATCAAAGTGAATTTGCATAGTTTGTTGTAGTCATTGGCATCCGTTCACCACCTTACGCTTAGTTATAGTTGAGATAGTGGAACTATAGAAATTCTGGATATTTACTTTACTAACTGGTATCGTATTGTTTTGAATGTCAATTTAAAGTTTATAAGTCCTATTGCAAACTTTTAGCAAACTCTATTTACTCCATGAAGTTTAATAAGTAGTCTTAAATCAAGAGTAACAATTCCAGTGTTAGTATCTAATGTATCATGTTTGCCTCCATGATTCTTGATACTCAAAAGATTGTTTTTAGTATCAAGTTATCTAAGAGCTGAAAGCAATGTTTCCGAAACCATCATATGTGAAAGGCATTGCGATATCTAAAACAATGTGTTGGTTACAACATGATAGAGTATACGTCCTCATATTTGATGAGAATTTGTGAAGGTTGGAGATGCTAGTCGTCCTAATCCTCCAAAAGGTTTTGAAAAAGAAACATTATACTCGCAATTCACCTTTATAAGCTATAGCAGCTTGATCATGAAAGTTGTCATGATAAGGATGAATAAAAGATGTAAGTAAAATGTTTACTACACTAAAAGATTACTAAAGAATGGAATTTTGAAAGAATGCCAAACATGTGATGAAGGTGATCCACTTCAAAGTGCAAGTCCAAAGGTATTAGTAGTTGACTATATACGCTTTGTACCATGTGTCATGTTGATGACACCACTATTGATGTTGATAGATTATTTTAAAAGAAAAGGAATTGCTGAAAGAGAATCTATAAAATATTTGGTAGAAAATAAAAGGTTGGAGATGTCCAACTTAGGCATATAGAAGATATACATGTTATGGTTGTATTCCTTGCCTGTTAAACACTGTGGTTCTTAGGTATTGGATCCCGGTATTGGATACCGAATTGGTTGGTATGAAGTGTCATACAGGACAACACAATTTATGAACTGCAATGGCCTAAGTAACTAGCAAGAGAAAATGTGATGATGTTCATCGAAAACAAACAAAGGGTTGTTGTGTTGCTCGTTAACATCAAAGCTTGCCTTCAAGATTTTTTTCAATAATTGTTATTTTGATCAGGTATTATGACGACAAAAGGTTGTTCAAATAATTACCGTATTCCATAAAAGATGGATAATATACAAGTCTGGTAGGAGAAATAACGACCATAAAACTAATGCTAAAATGTCGCAAGACAAATGATTGAAAGATCACTTGCGAAGTGACATCGCCGTTTAAATTATATTGAAAGGATATATGAAGAAACTCCATGTTGATGGATTTTTGGAGTCTTTGATTTGGATCAAATGACGCTTAGATAATTAAAACTCTGTTCGTAGGTCAAAATAGGAACGGATGACTAACTGATTGGAATTTGTACATATTGATGTATATAGTCCATTATGTGTAGTCGTGGGCGATGGATTTCAACTTCATATGCTTTCTCCGAAGATTTGAGTGAGTATATGTATATACTTACTCAATAAGGAAGAAGTATGAAACATTTGAAAAATGTTCAAAGACTTTCAAGATGAAGTGGAAAATCATTGTAACAAGAAAATAAAAGAGTTTATGATTGGATCATAAAGAAAGATGTTTGAGTTACAAGTTTAGCAAAACACCTAAGATTTGAGGAATCGTTCCATGGATTTGCATTTCCCAAAACACCATAGGAGTATGGAGTGTTCAAGATATGTGATGAAGCCTTGTTTGACATGGTAAGATCAAAGGTGTCATTTATAAAACTGCCATTATATATTAAAGATTAAAGCTTTAGTGACTACCGCTTTTACACTGAAAAGAGCTCCATCGTGATCCGTTGAAATGACACCATATGAGTTATGGTTTGGGATAAAACCCGAATTGTCTTTTCTTAAATTTTAGTATGCTATGCATAAGTAAAATGTTTAGAACCAAAGTCGGATAAGCACGTCTTTGTAGGTTATTCCAAAGAATTTGTTGGGAATTTCTCCATAACGCCGAGGACAAAAGAGTTTGTCGCTTGGAACGTCAAGTTTCTTGAGAAGGAATTTTTCGTGAAAAGTTAAGTGGGAGGACAATAGAACTTTGATAAGGTTGTTGAACCTTAGCTATATGTGCTGAGTAGCGCAGCGCCAGAAAGTGTCCCAGTGACGGCCACAATGCTCATGGCTCTCGTGATTACAAAAGGTGTGATCTCGGAGATTAGAGTTTCTATAGAACCGTGTGGGTCGGTAAGAATCAAATAGTAAGATTTGATGAGCAAGTCGTTATTGTTTTGACAATGATGAACTGACTACATGCAAAGAAGCGATGATGGGCCCTGACTCCATAAAATGGCTAGAAGTCAAGGAATCCGTGATAGTATCCATACATGAGAAATCAAGTTTCTGAACTTAGAAGACCCTCCGTAAAGGCGTGAAGCCTATTGGTCGTGTTTGGATCTATAAAAAATAGACATGGATGTTTCAAATCTATGAAATAGTCGACATGTCGGAAAGAGTTTACGACAATGTTCAAGGAATTGACTATGATAAGATTTGATCTTTCATTGCGATATTTAGTCTGGACGGATTAATGTAGCAACCACTACATATATTTTGGTATATGGTAGTTGAACAAACAAAACAAGTTCTTCTAATAGAATGGTTACCTAGGACGTGTACATGACATGATCCAAAGGGTTTTGTTAATTCAAAGGATGCTAAAAGAGTATGCAAAACTTCAATGGTTGAAATAAGCATCGCGGAGTTGGAATCTTCACCGTGATGAAACCGTTAAAAGGTTTAATTTCATCAGAGACGATGAAGATGTTTGCATTTTGCAAGAAATTAAGTGGGAGTACTAAGACATATTTCTAATACATTATGTGAAAGATATATTGTTGATTAGAAATAATGTATCTTTTATTGACACAGGTTAAGAATTTCTTTTCGATGAAAGACTTAGGCATAACTCAAGAATTAGGCATCAATGTCTATATGAATAGATTGAGGCGCTAATATGGTTTTGCCAAATGTACATAGATAAGATGTTGAATGAGTTCAATATGGAAACAACAAGAAAGGTTCTTGACGCACGGAAAGGACTGAATCAAGATTCAAGTGTGTTGACACGAGATTCAAGTGTTTTGACACTTGGTGAAATCACAAGAATATTTTGATTAATCATTCTTTGAGATGTACACATCCAGATATGTCCTATGCTCTAAATGTTATGAGCATATACCAGAATGACTCATAAGATGATCATTGGACAATAGTAGGGATATTCCTATGATCTTTGGAAGAACTAAGAATATATTATTTATATAGTGGTGACAAATAGTTCATTGTAAATTGTTACATTGATACTAGTTTTGTCACAAAATTAAGTTTATCTCAATTTAAACTATGGGTGGCACAATGTAATGGAAAGGAAGTTCCATAACGGATTTGGTTGAGTACAAAAGTTAAAACATTGTGACAGATACTACAACAAAAGGCTAAGTATATGACTACTATTGTAGCAGCAAATGAGGGCATTTGCGTCAAGTAGTTTGTTATCAAACTAGGTGTGGTTCATAGCGGGATAATACTATGAAGATACATTGTATGACAATTGTATCAACATGATTTAATCCCAAGGAACTAAATGTCTCACCAAAGGACCAAATTTATACAATACCATCTCATTGGAGAATGAGTAATGCGTAGAGACGCAAGGACATGCAAATACACACGGACCTGGAAGTGTCAGATCCGAAGATTATGTTTACCACTAGCAATAGTGTCTATACAACACCAGAAAGCCATAGGTGTTGAATGCACAAGTTTTTTTAAACTAGATTATTGACTCTAGTGCAAGTGGGAGACTGTTGGAGATATGCCCAAGAGGCAATAATAAAGTGGTTATTATTATATCTTTATGTTTATGATAAATGTTTACATCCCATGCTATAATTGTATTAACCGGAAACATTAATACTTGTGTGTTTTGTAAACATAAAAGAGTCCCTAGTAAGCCTCTTGTTAAACTAGCTTGTTGATTAATGGATGATCATGGTTTCCTGATCATGGACATTGGATGTCGTTAATAACAAGATCATATCATTAGGAGAATTATGTGATGGACACACACCCGTAGTAAGCATAGCATAAGATCAAGTCATTAAGTTTGTTTGCTATAAGCTTTAAAATACATAGTAACCTAATCCTTCAACCATGAGGTTATGTTAATCACCATCATCGGATGGGTGCTTTGATGACATCAAACACCGCTTCGTAACTAGGTGGTCATAAAGGTGTCATTGGGTATTCTGAAAGTATGTGTTGAAGCGCATGGACCAAGATTGGGATTTGTCCATCCATATGACGGATAGATATGCTTTGGGCCCTCTCGGTGGAATGTCATCTAATTAGCTTGCAAGCATGTGGCTGGGTCACAAGGGATGACATAACATGGAACGAGTAAAGAGTACTTATTAGTAACGAGGTAGAACTAGGTATGGAGATACCGACGATCAAACCTCGGATAAGTAGAGTATCGCGTGACAAAGGGAATTGGTTTTGTATGTTAATGGTTCTATCGATCACGAAGTCATCGTTGAGTATGTGGGAGTCGTTATGGATCTCCAGATCCCGCTGATGGTTATTGATCGGAGAGGTGTCTCCATCATGTCTGCATATTCACGAACTGTAGGGTGACACACTTAAGGTTCGAAGTTGTTTTAAGTAGATATGGAATGTTCGTTGGAGACCGAATGTTGTTCGGAGTCTCGGATTGGATTCGGGACGTCATGAGGAGCTCCGGAATTGTCCGGGGAATAAGATTCATATATTGGGGATCATTTTCTAAGTTAGGAAATGTTCCGGAGTATTTGTATGGGGATTCTAGAAGGTTTCGGAATGTTCCGGAAGGTTCTGGAAGATTTCTTGGAGTTTACTTGAAAACCAAGAAAGGATCAAGGAATCCTTGTGGGGTAAGACAAGGATTCGTGGGGGAGTAGGACTCTCCCCCCACCTCCTTGATCCGCCGGCCAAGGGAGAGGGGAGTCCTACAAGGACTCCACCTCCCCATGGCGCCTCCCTCCTTTAAATAGAGGGGTGGAGGCACCACCCCCTAGCCCTCTCCACTCTTGCCCCAGCCGCCTCTCTCCTCCTCCTTTCTTCTGCTCCGGCTTAGGCGAAGCCCTGCAGAATTCTCTACTCCACCACCACCACCACGCCGTCGTGCTGCTGGGATTCCGTGGAGAAGATCTACTACCTCCGCTGCTCGCTGGAACAGGGAGAGGAAGGTCTACTTCGACTCCGCACGTGTGACCGACTGCGGAAGCGCTGCCGGAACGCGGCACCGGAAGGATCGTCCACTCGATCTTGAGATCGGCAAGTGATCGACTACATCAACCACGAGATCTGAATCTCGTAATGCTTTCAGATCTACAAGGGTTAGTATAGATCTATCTCGTTGCACATGTCTAATAGATTAGATCTTGGCTTTTATCTAGATTAGATCTGGGTTTTGTTCGTTCTTGCGGTAGAATTTTTTTGTTTTCCATGCTACGAACCCATCAGCTTCGAGTCTCGGTTTTAGGCCTTGTAATATTAAACCATTTGCTCTTTCAACTTGTCTGTTAGCCTATGGGTGTGCGACTGACGCAATGTCAAGCCGGATATTTTGCTCGTTGCTGAATTCAGCTAATTCTCCCATAGAAAAATTACTCCCATTGTCCGTGATAATACTATGCGGATAACCATACCGGATTATAACATCCTCGACAAATCTTTTGGCTATTGCTCCATCACAACTAGTGACGGGTTTGGCCTCGATCCATTTTGTGAATTTATCCACCATCACTAAGAGGTGAGTAAATCCACTTGGAGCCCGTTTGAACGGTCCTACCATATCAAGCCCCCAGACGGCAAAAGGCCATGTTATAGGTATTGTTCGTAGCTGATCAGCCGGAACATGAGCTTGTTTGGCGTACTTTTGGCAGACCTTGCATGTCTTGACCAACCTTTCGGCATCTGCCTTGGATGTAAGCCAGAAAAAACCGTGTCTAAAAGCTTTTGCCACTAAAGATTTGGCTGCAGCGTCGTGACCACACTCGCCTTCGTGGACTTCCCTTAGGATTTCCAATCCTTCTTCCGGAGATACGCAGCGCTGAAAAACCACAGAAACACTCCGCTTATAGAGCTCACCTTTGACTATAGTGTAGGCTTTTCCTCGTCGGACAATATGTCGGCTCAGCACCTCGTCTTCGGGTAATTTGCCATCTACCAAATAATCGAGGTAGGGTTGAGTCCAGCTAGGAATTATAGCCAGAACTGCTACTAGAGGCGAGTCGGATTTGGTCGGATATTCCTCATCCACTCCCTTTATTGAGGGAACTTTGAGGTGCTCTAAAAAAGCACCATCCGGGACCTCTTTCCATGCAGAGCCTATCCGAGATAAGGCATCTTCTTCCTCATTTTCTGCTCGAGGGATGTGTTGAACCTCAAACCCTTCGAACGATTTAGATAAATCATCCACGACAGCTTTATATGCTGCGATGTGTTTATTTGCATTACAAATATCCGAAACTTGCTGAGCAACAAGATCCGAATCTCCGTAACACATCAAAGTCAGATGCCAATATCTTTAGTAATCTGGATTCCATGTAGTAGTGCTTCATACTCGACAATATTATTTGTTGATGTGAATTGAATCTGCAACACGTATAGAAGTTTATCACCTTGGGGTGATTTGAGCACCACGCAAGCCCCCGAGCCCCCACGAGCCTTAGACCCATCAAAATATAGGGTCCAATATTCTGACTCAGGGGGGTCATATTCTCCTTTGTCTCTGTCCAATCAGCAACAAAGTCAGCAAGGATTTGGGATTTGATTGTTGTCTGAGGTTTGGACTCAATATCGAAAGCTGAAAGCTCTATGCCCCATTTGGCGACGCATCCTGTGGCATCACTGTTGTTGATTATATCTCTCATGGGAGCTGTGCTCACCACGGTAATTGGATGCTCCTGGAAATAGTGTCGTAGCTAACGAGATGCTAGGAAAACACCGTAAGCCAGCTTCTGATAGTGCGGATACCGCTGTTTTGATTCTGTCAGGACCTCGCTGACAAAGTAAGTCAGACACTTCACCAAGTGTTCCTAATTTTCCTCCGGTCTCTCCACCACCATGACGATACTAACAACTTTGTTTATCGCAGCAAGATAAAGCAACATCGGTTCCTGTGGTTCCGGTGCGGCAAGGATAGGAGCAGATGAGAGTACTTTCTTCAGGTCTTCTAACGCAACTTCAGCTTTGTCGGTCCACACAAAATCCTTAGTCTTTTTCAGGAGTTTGTATAATGGTGCGGCTCTTTCACCAAGCCGGCTTACAAACCGACTGACTGTAGCAATGCAACCAGTTAGTCTTTGTACGTCCTTCAGGCGAGTTGGCCTGGAAATATTGAGTATAGCCTTGATTTTGTCCCGGTTCACCTCTATGCCTCTTTGAGACACGATGAAACCTAACAATTTTCCAGCTGGGATTCCAAAGAAACATTTCTTCAGATTAAGCATTATGTTGTATTTTCGTAGATTGGCGAACGTTTCCTCCAAGTCAGAAATCAGTGTTTCCTTCTTTTTGGACATCACCGCAATATCATACACGTATGCATGTACATTGCATCCGAGTTGGTCGTGGAGGCAACGCTGCATCGTGCGCTGGTACATAGCTCCTGCGTTCTTTAGCCCAAAGGGCATCGTAACAAAACAGAAGGTTCCGAAGGGGGTTATGAATGAAGTTTTGACTTTATCAGACTCCTTCATCCGAATTTGGTGATAACCGGAATATGTGTCGAGAAAACAGAGGAGTTCCGAGCCTGCCGTAGAATCGATAACTTGATCAATCCTAGGCAGAGCGAACGGATCTTTTGGAGAAGCCTTATTCAAGGCAGTATAATCAACACACATCCTTAAATCAGTGGTGTCCTTTTAGGGACCATTACAGGATTGGCCGACCACTCAGTGTGGATAACCTCTTCTATGAATCCGGCTAACTCAAGCCGTGTTAGTTCCTTAGCTATTGCCTTACGCTTTTCATCGCTGAAACATCGTAAGGACTGTTTGATGGGTTTAGCATTCAGGTTTACATTTAAAGAGTGCTCGGCGAGTTCCCTAGTTACTCCGGTCATGTCAGATTGCTGCCATGCGAAGATATCTTGATTTGCTTTGAGGAACTTGACCAACGCGCTTTCCTATGCGTTATCTAGGAATATGCCTATCTGGGTCATCTTGAAAGGGTCATCATCCTTCAACGACGTCTTCTTCGTCTCTTCCGATTCCTTGACCTCCGGATTCGGCTTTGTCACCTCCTTCTTCGTTGCGGGCATCTCGGATAGATCTATGCTCTTCTTGATCTCCTAGTACTCCTGGGCGTGCAACACGGCTTCAGCAATGGCGACATTTCTATCCTCGCACGCTCGCGCTTTCTTCGGGTCTCCCCTGATGGTGATTACGCCGTTGGGACCTAGAATTTTCATCATATTGTAAATGTAACACGGACGAGCCATAAAATCCCAATAAGCTGGACGTTCGAATATAGCGTGGTACGCGCTCTTGAACGGGACCACTTCGAAGGAAAGTGCTTCCGTCCGATAGTTCTTTGGAGTTCCAAAGGTAACATCCAAAGTGATTTCTCCCAGGGAATTAGCTTGTCTTCCTGGGACAACTCCGTGGAAAATCACAGAGCTGTGATTTAGCTGGGTCTCCGAGATCTTCATCCGGTGTAGCGTTTCGATATACAGAATATTGATACTGCTGCCACCGTCCATGAGAGTCTTGGAGAAACCATAACCGTCAATAAGTGGATTGACGATTAAGGCGTATTTTCCTCGCCTGTGTATCTTAGGCGGATGATCAGCGCGGTCAAACGTGATTGCCATTTCCGACCAATCCAAAAATTGAGGGACAGTCGGAACTGTTACATTGAGCTCATGTAGAACTGCTCTCTTGACCTTTGTTGGTTGAGATCCGAGGAAGGTGACATAAATGTCTTTCTTGGTTGGAAATTTTTTCTTCCCTTCCGGCTTGGGGTTTGAAGCATCAGCTTTCTCCATGTCGGAATCTTCCTTGGTCTCTCTATCTTTTTCAGGATTCTTCTTTCCCTTCTTCCGCTTAGCTTTGTAGCCAGCGGTGTCATCTCTCTTGATGTCATCATTGAAACGACACTCGGCGTTTGTGTGGGACGAGCCCCCATTGGCGTCTAGGTGATGCACACATGGGTTATTGGCAATGTCGGCCCAAGTGTAGGTTTTTCCTGGTTGCTGCTCTCCTCTACCTTGAACTCTCGAAGTCCCACGACCACGCCCGTGGCCTCCGCCATGTCCTCCTCGTCCTCCAGACCCGAAAGTAGCAGTGACCACTGCCGTTTCTACGTTGGGTTTCTCTTCCGAGGTGTTCTTGCGCTTCTGAGCTTGTTGCTTTGGTTGTTTTGCCGAGTGTGGCACAACTAGGGCGTTGAGTAATCCCTCTGCGTCATCGTCAGCATCTGCATACTTGCTCGCTGTTTCTATCATTTCTCCTAAATCAGTGACTTTGTCGCACTTCAAGCGATGACGTAGTAAACCAATTGGGAGACCTGCAATGAAAGCTTCAATCGCAGTTTGATCATTTACTCCCTCACATGAGTTCTTGGTGCCGATCCATCGTCCGAGGTAATCCTAGCAAGTTTCTCCGGCCTTCTGGGTGCAACGATGTAGGTCTCCGACCGTACAGGGCCTTCGGTATGTGCCTTCGAAATTCCGAAAGAATGCACTTTGCATGTCATACCAGTTGTGGAAGGTGTTCTCTGGAAGTTCATTGAGCCATGATCGTGCCGACTTCCGCAACATGAGTGGGAGATATCGGGTTGCGACCAGGGTGTTTCCGCCTTTGGCGATGCATCAAGCTTGGAAGAAATCCTATAGCCAGGTATCTGCCCGAGCGATGCCGTCGTAGGCTTGGATATGTCTCGAGATAGCAAATCCTTCCGGGAATCTTGTGGCTCTTATGCGTGGTCCAAAGCACTTTGGGCCCACGTATATATCATCATTTTCATAGCGCCGCGCCTCTATGTTGGAGTTGATCCTGTGCCTTGTGTCGTTCGGGGATAGAGATTGTCCCGAGTGTCGGGTATGGCTGCGGTGCCTTGGAGCCGGACTTGAGCTTCTGCCACCACCTCCTCCACCTCGATGCCCTCCCTGGCCTCCTTGAGAGCCGCTGTGATGGCAACTTGGTGGAGATGGTGGAGCAGCTGGGTTATTTCCGGCTGATCGTCGGCCTCCGTCCGGAGCATCACTATTCCGGTTCCGGGGAGGGTCTTCATTGTGACGAGCCCCCTGCCGGCTTGTTTCGGCACGGTGTCCGTCGTTCCTTCGTCCGTCGTCCGGACGGCTAGCATGTCTGGGGGGTGGCATTCTCTGTCGTTCCTCCTCCCGACGTTTCTCATTATCGTCGTCCCTCAGTCTTACAACTCTCGCCAGGGCGGGTTCCTTGGATTCAGTGCAGCGATTGCCTCTTGCTTCGCAACTAGGTTAACATTACGCCAGTCACGGGCAACTTTGTGGTGCTGTCCTGAAGATCCGGTTCTTGAGTAATTGTCTTCCCGGCGATCGAGGCGGTGGTGCTGCTCCAGAACGCGCTGGGGTCTTACGTCAGCCTTTGCCGGGTCTTTGCGACATTGGTTGGAATCAGAGACCAGTTTTTGACTCCCGGACATGGCGACCTTTTGCTGCTCTAGTCCCTTGTTGAGTAGTTTGATTCCTAACCGGATCTCCTCTTGGCCTGGATTAGCCGATAAAATTTCTCGGGCCACCACGTTGTTTTGTACTGGGGTTGGATACACCCAATCCCCTTTGCTATCTTTCTGAGGATTCCCCGTTTCTTCTCCAAAAATGATGGCGTGAATCTGTGGGCACTGATTGTCATTAGTATGACGCTTCCTGGTCTTCTGGTATTGCTTGGAGTTGTACTTCCCCGCATATGCTATGCGTTTCTTTTCCACCACGATGTTTTTGGCTTCATCGAGGAGTACCTGACAATGCGCTTCTAGGGCATGCGCCCTCTCGTCCAGTTCTTCACCAGTAAGTTCTGCAGCTGTAGGAATAGGTGTGGTTAATGCAACATCGATGAGTTTACGTGCACCTTCAGTGATCACGTGCCCATCCACCGATTCTTCTTTTTTGGGCTCGTCTGGGATAAGCGCTCCATCCGAGTCTTCTTCGTATTCCTCGGCAATCACCTCCTCTGTCAGAGGGTCTTTTACCGGGGTCTTGTTCTTTTTGTTCTTCTTCTTTGCCTTCTTGGCAGCGCTGGTAGCAAAGACGGCTTTGGGTCCGTTTCTCGGAGTCAAGCTCTAATCGGTACTTTCGGACATCTGGACTTCAGGATTATCTCTGGCTTCCATGTCATCCTACGCTTTGGGAGAGTGTTCCCCGGATCCTTCATCCATGGCTTCTCCTTCTTCTGCAGCTTTGGAGTTATACTCCTCTTCATATTCGGCGGAGAACTTTCGGAAATCTACTGACGTCATCGATTCATCCGAGGATGCGGGTACGTCTGCGTTTGTTCCAATTGCCTCCAGCACAGAGTCGGTGTTGTCTCCAGTATCGGCAGAGCCAGATCCGGATCCAACATATCCGATGAAGTGCGACGCATGCTTCCTGAGGTACCTACGGCTCTCGCGATCAGCTTCGTCAAAACTCCTTATGGCCTCGAGAATTCCATCTACGCTTGAGTTTTGCATTATCATATGTCACAGCGTGTACCTTAGGAAAGGCATGTCTTCCCCGACGTCATCGGAGCCGAAATCAGTGTTGTTGCTATGTTCCTCCTGGATTTCGACTTTAGCGGGTGGGTCGATCTGGGATTCGATCTCTCTAGGGAGATCCACTCCAGAATCGACCTGGACCGCTAGGTCTGCTTTAGGCTCGGATTTCTACACTATCTCCACAACTGGTGCGGGCTGGGTGGGATTAGGGTTTTCTGAGATCCAGAACTCTGCCGCCTCCGCGGACAAAGGGGACCCAGAAGATTCTTCTGCCTCTATCATCACCGCTGGGGTGGGTGGGACAGGTTCAGCAAAGCCGATGTAAACATCGATCTTGCCAAAAGACATGATGGTGTAGGTAGTCACAGCCTCACTAGCCGGAATCCAGGTCTCGTCGAGAATGATGAGAGGGACGTCGCTAGCATAGAGGATGCGACCGATGGTGATAGTTTTGCTGATTCCGATTCTTGCAGATTCCGCTCGGAACACAGATTCGAAGCTCACTTGACCCACAGTGGGCACCAACTGTCGTCGGATTGATGACAAGTACGCCATGAGGGGTTCCTCGAGGCGTGCGGAAGAGAGGGGTGTCAGACGTACGGTGTTCCGGGATGGTGAGCACACAAGTTTACCCAGGTTCGAATCCGCCGGCTTTGGATGGATCCTACTCCTGCTAGCAATCCAGTAATACGGCAGAGCCGGAGTATGGGTTACAAGGGTTCGCCTGTGCGAGTTGAGATTGTAGACTATTGAGGTGTGCCCTAAAGTCTCTCCCTAGGACGGCTTATATAGATATCCGGCCTAGGGTTCACATGAGAGATCTATCCGGCTACGACTAAGAGTCGGTTATAGAGTACATCTTGAACTACAAGTAACACTATGGGCCTAAGTCGGTAAGTCTTCTGGGCTTTCCCGTAGCCGGACGGGGCTCCGTCTCTTCTCCCTGACTGGGCCGCCCGTGAAGCAAAGCTCTAACCCGAAGTGGGCCACCCTGGTCAGCGAGGAACTGTGAGGATACCCAGAAAGTATATCCCCAACAGGTGATAAACGCAGTCTTTATTTGATCATCCGTCTTTAGAGGTATCTGGTGGAAACCAGAATATGCGTCTATGAATGACAACAATTCACACCCAGCAGTAGAATCTATGACCTGATCTATCCTTGGCAGTGGGAATGGATCTTTTGGGCACACCTTATTCAGGTTCGTGTAATCGATGCACATACGCCAAACCACTGCCACATTCGGATCATCTTTCTTCTTTTCCACAAGCACCGGATTAGATAGCCAATCCGGGTAAAGCACTTCCATGATGAACCCGGCTGCGAGGAGCCGAGATATCTCATCCCCAATGACTTTTCTCCTATCTTCGGCGAAGCGGCGGAGAGGTTGCTTTACCGGCTTTGCTCCGGGTCTCACATTCAAAGAGTGCTCGGCCAACTTCCTTGGAACACCTTGCAAGTCCCGTGTGGACCAAGCAAAGATATCCTGATTCCCACGGAGGAAATTGACGAGTTCGCTTTCCTATTTCTCAGTTAACCCGGCACCAATTGTTACGGTGCGCTCTGGGAATAGATCATCAACATGCATTTTCTTTGTATCCTTTGTTGCTTGAAATGAGACACTTCCATGCGGGTTACTCAATGCCAGCATATATTGTTGCGCGGACTGAGCCAATGCCGCTACTTCCTAGATCTTTCTTTTTTCTTGTGCAATCACGAGTGACTCGGCTAGGTTAGACCCGACTGATGCACACTCAATAGAACGTCGGAAATCCCCAGCTATGGTAATTACTCCATTTGGCTCAGGCAACTTCATCTTCAGGTAACTGATGTGAGTACTTGCCATGAATTTTGTTCAGGGCCGGCCTGCCGAGTAACGCGTGGTATGCGCTTTCTAAGTTCACAACCTCAAACTCCAAATTCTCAGTTCGGCAGTTATCTCTTGTGCCGAATAACACGTCAACCCGGACTTTGCCAATGGGTTCACAGGAGATACCCGACACAATGCCATGGAAAGTTGTCCTTGTAGCTTGGAGCATGTTCTCCGAGATACCCAACTTGCGCATTGTATCCATGTACATGATATTGATGCTGCTGACATTGTCAATCAACACCTTGGAGAACGTCACATTGATACTTGGCCCGATGAACGTTGGGTCCAACACTAATGTATACGAACCAGGACTCGGCATGAGCCTGGGATGGTCCTTGATACTCTAGGTAATTTCCTAATCAGACCAAGGCATATACCTTGTCACTGCCGGCATAACCGCATTCACCTCCATATGTCAGCGTTGCAAGCTCTTTCTATCCGTTTCCTCCATGGTAAACACACAGTAACTCTGGTGATGCTCCCTGTATTCATTTCTCCCCTCATTGCCGGGGTACCTTTGATCTGGCTGATGCTGATTTTCCACCTGATGCACTGCATCCCTTCTCTCATGGTTCTCATACCTCGGCGGAGGTGGTGGCAACATTAACTGTTGCGTATTTGCTCCGGAGAGTAGTTGTTGCCGAGGTAACTCCTGCCGAGGTTGATCGTTCTGAGGTGCCTGAGCATTCCTCGAACCACTTTGCTCTATCTTCCTCATCCACTCACACTGCCGAGTTGTATGACCCGCCGGGTTACTCGAATTTGGCGTGTGAAACTTGCACGACTGATCCAGCATTGCCTCATACGTATACCTTGGCCGGTCTTTCTTTTCTTGCAGCTGTCTCTTTTGCTCCGGCGTCCAAGTTTTCTTGCCATCATTTCTGGGAGTCCACTGCTGCCCTCCAGTTTTTGACGCTGATTACTCCCTGCTTTGGGTTGATCTTGGTTTACAGCAGCAACTTGTTGCGAACTGTACCTGTAATCCGGTCTATCATCTCTTCTCTTACTCTGGTAGTCATTTCGCCAGGTTGATCCGGATCCGTCTCGCTGGTATTACTCCTCAGTTGACTCGTTTGACACAAGCCGGGGTTGAGTCGGATCACCTAAAGCATACGAATCAGCAATCCAGATTGTTTCTGCCAGCGTAGTTGGCATATCCCTTTGTAACATTTGCCACAACATGCTTGCATATCTACACCCTTGTGCAAACCAAGCTATGACCTGTGACTCAATCACGCCTTCACATGAGTTTCACACATTGCACTGATACATTGCAAATGTATCTATAATTTTTGATGTTCCATGCTTGGTTTTATCCACTTTCTTTTGTTTTGTTCCAACTTTGGAGTACTTTTCATATGATTTCTTGGACTAACCTATTAACAAGATCCATAGTGCCAGCTGCCTGTTTTCTGCTGTTTTTGGTTCCAGGAAAGTCAGAAAATGAATATTCTCGGAATTGGACGGGAAAAAAGCCAAGTGCCTATTTTTCCGGAAGTGATCAAGTGCCAGAATTTGAGACGGAGAGGGACCAGGGGGCCACCACACCACCTGGCCGCGTGGCCCAGCCTGGCCCGTGCCAGGGGGTGGTGAGGCCAGCCCTGGTACCCCCTCGGCCCCCCCTTCCGCCTATATATTGCCCTCGGGACGAAAACCCTAAGTACCCGATCAAAAATCCACGAAAGAGTCTATAGCCGCCGTCATCTCCATCCCTAGATCGGGAGGGATCTGAAGCTCTTCCCGGCCCCCTGCCAGAGAGGGGAATTCACCCTGGAGGCCTTCTTCATCACCATGCAAGCCTCCGGTGTGATGTGTGAGTAGTTCATCCTTGGACTACGGATCCATGTAGTAGCTAGATGGCTGGTTCTCCTCCTTTGTGCTTTCATGTTTAGATCTTATGAGCTCCGTTCATGATCAAGATCATCTATTTGTAATTCATACATGTTGTGTTTGCGGGGATCCGATGGATATTGAGATGCTATTTCAGATTGATTATGGATTCTATCATGTCTTTGTTATTTGAGATCTTGCATGCTTTCCATTGTTAGTAGCTATCTTGGCCAAGTAGATGCTAGCAACTCCAAGAGTTAGTATTTATGCTCGATAGTGGGTTCATGCCTCTGGTAATCTGGGGAAGTGACAAAAATCTCTAAGGTACTAGATGTGCTGTTGCTACTAGGGAGAAAACAATAATCCTTTGTTCATAGAACAATTGTATTGTTTACTTTACACGCAGTTCGTAAAGCAATAATCTGTTGCTTGCAACTTAATATTGGAGGGGGTTCGGATGATAATCTGAAGGTGGATTATTAGTCATAGATGCAGTTGGATGGCAGTCTATGTATTATGTTGTAATGCCCAATCAAGTCTCAGAGGAGTCAAGATGATTAGTATATGCATGTATTGCTTTCTCGATGTTTGTCAATTGCCCCGCTATAATTTGTTCACCCAGCTTGTTATCTATCTAAGGAGAGCCACCTCTAGTGAAATATGGATCCCGGTCCTTTTCTTTACATACAATCTATAAACTGTTTCTGCTTTGTGTTTACTTTCTGCAAACTTTTACTTCTTTCCATTCGATACGTTTAATCCTTTGTTTTCCGCAAAAGACGGTGAGATTGACAACCTCATCGCAAGTTGGGGACAAAGTTCTGTGGTTGTGTTGTGCAGGTCTCCACGTTGCTACTAGCACCGGTAGTGCGCCTTGCCAAAGCTCAGCTAGTAACACCTTTGGGGTGTTTCCTTGCTCCTACTGGTTCGATTAAACCTTGGTTTCATAACTGAGGGAAAACTTACTGCTGTGCTCATCATACCTTCCTCTTGGGGTTCCCAACGAGCTCTACGTCGAAAGTCGAGCGCATCATGCACCACCGAGTTAGGAACTCCCGGTATGTCTCATTTCATCTCTGCTTGCACATTGCTAGGGTCTGTGGCCTATTCGGCCTCTGATATGTGCTTGAGAAGTTACTGACGAACATTTCCTCAAAATCCAGCCAACAATTGATACTACCGGGTGGTAAATTGTTTAGCCATACCCTCGCTGGCCCCTCCAACATCTGAGGTACGTATCTCACTGCCCATCTCAAATTTCCTATAGCAATTTTTACTACCGTTGCATAGTTAATCAACCAATCCTCCGGCTTAGTGCTGCCGTCATATGTTTTCGTACCTCTGGGTAACTGGAAGTTAGGTACCGGGGCTCTTTCATGATCCGGGGCCCAAAACATGCTGGACCCGGAGGACCTTGCCCCTCAATTTGCTCCGACCTATAGAGCCGATCCAGCTTTAGCCTAGCGTCTATCCGGTAGCAAGTTCCTGCTTCCCAACCTTGACCCTATCACATGATGATCCAGCCTATGGTATCCTACATTCGCCATTTCCAAATCACCATCGTTGTATCTGTCTTGCTCTCGTTGAGGACATTTCTGTCGCATACCTTGGTCGGCACTTTGCTCTTGCCGAGGTATACTCCACTGCTGCTGTTGCCGAGGTAGGTTTTTCCCTGCACTCGCCGAGTTATGTTGTCTGGCATTGCCATTTCCAGCGTTTCTCTGACCGACATTGCCTTGGTCGCGGTTACCTCGGCCAGCTTCATCTCGGCTGACACTTTGTCGATCCTCATTACCTTGCACTGCCTTTCCTTTCCCTGCCATTGTCGGGTCATACGGGACTATTTGTTTGTTTCTCCTTGCCGAGGTTACCACTTCCTATCTTCTAGGGCCATCATGAGGGGATGATGCAGCCCCAGCGGATTTCTCCGGGTTACCCACTGCTGAATAAACGACCTTGGAAGCCCCAGCTCTTGCCGGGTTAGCCCTGAGAAACTCCTCATTCTGTCTATTAGCGATCCGAACTAACTCGTTGACCCTCTCCTGCTGTCTTTGCCGGGCTGCACCTGCCAAACCTTCTAATTCGGATGCAGCCACATCCGCTGCCCTAAGGTTCTTTGCCGGGGTGCTGTACTTTGGCAGCCCCATGGACAAAAGGTTCTTTGATTCCTCAACTCTAGTCACACCCTCTTTGTTCATTTCACTAATGAGGTTTCTCCCTTTTACTTTTACAACATCCACCTTATTTGCTCTTGCATACCCGCGCAGCGTCATGTTCAACGACTGCTGAGCCGCGGCTATCTTTTTCGCAACCTCTAACATTTTCTGCCTGGTTTCCTCTAACTCGGCCTGTGCCTGATCTGGATCTACCACAGGTGCTATGGGGGTTGCCGAGCTATCTATTGCCTGCTGTAGCACATTCTCTAGCCTATCTAGTGGAGGACCTCTACTTTTCCTAGGTGCCTTGGGTGTTACCTCCGGATCTGGTGCCAGGTCTTTGCTCGCGCCAGCGTTAGTCACTATCATCATCACCTCAGCACGGTCAAGGGAGCGAGTGATACGCGCACCGTGAGCCGCGCTAAGGGGTGGCTCGCCTCCCTCGACGACGTGCTACGGGTGAACGCAAGACACATCGACGCCGGCGTAGATCTTGTGGGCACCAAGCTTGATGAAGAGGCCATTGCGCGGTGGAGGTCACCTGCCGAAGCTACTAGCATTCTCGCTGACATAGTCTAGCCCTCCAAAGCGCTGAACGAGCCCAAAGACGATGCGCTCGCCGGTGCCGATGATGCTTCCCGTCCGGATCTTCACCCCTGCTAGCGCCGCTAGCCCCGCGGTGGGCGCGAACTATCGTGGTGGTGTCATGGCAGATGCCATGGATAGGCTAAAGGTGGGGCCAATATGCACTAGAGGAATCCAGTGAGGGATAGTGTGGTGATTCCACACACAGATGCTTTGTATTCTCCAAGTTCACCAAGTTTACAGATGCTCCTTGAGCTGTGTTGGGGAGAGGAGGAAGAAGAAGCTCTCTTACTCTCAGCACTACTTTCATCCAATGATTAGACCACCAGCCAGCCAGCCCCTTCTACAGAGGTCCTAGCGCTCCTTATAAAGGGGAGGCTAGGTTACCAGTTAGGGCATACGTGGAGGCATATTCCCTCTCCGAAAATAGCAAACCGACCGGGTCACCTTTTCTCTTCGTAAGCCATGCAGAGGCTATGTAACCCTCTGCGGCGCTAGCGTCAGCCGACATAGGCTACGCCACCTTTGTCGGCCAGGCCCTGCTGGTCCTTCCCTCTGTCCGCTTCACTCACGCTCCAGCGCACAGAGACCACCTTTTGACCAGTGGGATACCTTCCTTCTCTTGCATGCCTGATATAACCCGGCTCAGGCCTGGTTAATCCGGCCCCATGGGTATCTGCAGACATGTTACAAAGAGCCTGCCGACATACGATATACGTCGGCCAGGACGCGGTTAGGCGGACATCCTCCGAGCCAAGTTACTCCGTAAGTCGGCCTGCCTTGAGGTGACCCGGCCAGCTTGTGCTTTGACCTTGCCATACCTCGGGTAACTCAGCCTCTATACCTCGGCGTGACCCTACCCAGGGGTATCCCCCCAACAGAATGAGACAAAACCAACTCTCGAAAAGATCAGGTTCAAACAAATAAACCAAACTCTCCACACTTTTCATGATGGTACAAAATACCAAAACGAAAAGATCAAACTTCCAAGCACATCAAACATGATATTGATCAAAACAAGAAGCATAAGAAGAGTGTTCTAAATAATATAGGAGAGCTCCCCATGAAGTGAATTATGTAGGATTTTTCTTTTGAATGCAAAATGCACACAAATGGGATCATCACTAATACCTACATTAAATAAAACACACGAGAATGCCAATAAACTCAAGTGATCCAAACGAAGCAAGGAAACCATGGGAGTCAATGCGTACGAACAAAACCAAGGTAACTATGATCAATAAATTCTACCATATACGGAGTACCAATTGTCCAATGACAAGAAGTATATAGAAAATTTCCTGAGGTAGCTTGCAAGGATATCCAAGACCATATTCAGAAAATAAGCATATGGGAATATATAAGAATTAAGCTTGATGCTTAGATAGAGAATCTTGATAGCTCCAAATAGATACCCAATCATTATTGATTAGAAAAACTTGAAGAAAATGGTTTCCATGGAGGATATGGAGGTCCAAATATGAGGAAACACATCCCAAGAAAAACTCTCACAAACAAGATCCAAAAGATGAGCAACCAAGGCATTTAAGCAAATTTGAACTTGTTTGAGTAAAAGTGTCACATAGGAGCTATATAATTATCAATATCAATTCTAAGTGACACAACCTCTAATTTTCACATTTTCTAGACTTGTAATATGCACTAAGCATATGTGACGAGGGTTTAACTCATCAATGCCCATTGTTATGGACTTGGGTTTTGGAGAAGGAGGGAGCGCTGGAAGCATCAATAGGCTAGCAAACAAGCACACAGGGGACTCAAAGATTTACCTAGGTTCAGGCCTCGTAGAGGTCCCTACTCCTGCTTGTCTACTCATGGAATTAACAGAGGACTCAAAGATTACAATGGTGCGCAGATGCAATCTGGCGAGGGTTGTGGAAACTAGGGTTGCGTGTGTCCTCCTCGCCGCCCCCTCCTAGCCTTTATATAGATAGGCTAGGTCTCAGGTAGCAGGTCGAGTCGGTTACAGGTTTGGTTTTCCCTTTAAACTTTCTAGCTTTAGCTTCTTGTTCCGCAAGCAATCGAGAGTCCATAGGTTACTCGAGTTCTCCATTTGGGCCTTGACAATGCCATGGGCTTCCGCTGTATTCAGGCCGTATATACCAAGCTCGAGTACCTATAGGGTATACCCATGTCAGTAGCCCCCAAGTGTCCAGTGGAATCGCAGATTCGACTGGGGACTTTATGAAGCCTTTCGAGTGCATGAGTGAGTTTTTTCGACTGCTCTGTTTGTGTCATAGGGATTGTTGATGTGCATGCCTGATTTAACCGATGTATCGGTATCAGTTAACTACCTTACGGTAAAACAACGCAATCTACTCGAACTCGAGTGCCCAGACTCGAATTCGGAAAAGTGTTGGAGTCGAATTCCAATATATGGGTTTGAGCACTCGATGCGTCCGTCAAGGCATGTTCATCGTACATGTAGGCACGGATATATTTCTGGTAGTGCGCAGCGAATGCGTTGCGAGGCCTTATTCAGGTCTTATCTTCACGCTGCAAGCGCGGCATCCGAATTTTGTCATCGCAGAGATGATTCGGGTGACCCAGGAGACACAGTCTCTTTGTAGGGAATGATCATGAGGCGGTGTCACCATAAACTTCGAGTGGGGATGTTATCGACACACATTACGATGTACAAAGAATCATAGGGTGCGCGACTAGTGCTCCCTATGGGAGTAGCCCCCGAGTGTCTTGTTGAGTCGAAGACTCGGGCAGGGACTAAAGAACTTTTGCGACTGCTGTCGTCTTTTGTTTGATTGTTTCAGTCGAATTTATTTCCGGTGCTCCCTATGGGAGTAACCCATGTCCATAGTTGAATCGTGGATTCGAGTGATTGGGTATGCTTTGAATGTCCATGTTCCTGCAGAAGAGAAAAAGAAAAATCGTAGGGTGTGCGGCCAACGCTCCCTATGGGAGTAGCCCCCGAGTGCTTGGTGGAATCAAAGACTCGAGCAAGAACTAAAGTAGTGGAAGTCTTCTGCTACTCAATTTTGATGACATCAATGCTGACGATGTGATGATCTCAGTTGCCCGCGTGAGCGGTTTTGACGGGACGTGACGAGCGGTGGGTCCCATTTTTTGATCCTGACTTGACCGGGCATGCGTAATCTTTGTTTTAACTGCGCCTCCTCGATTTCCGTGCATAAGGGGGGTAATGGGGGACGGTTCGTGCTTATGGTCCTCCACGTGTCGATCACGATGGATGCCACGCGTCTGATAGGGTTTTTGCTGGCCGTTGGATTATATCTTCCAGGGGGTTAAGTAGTAGTGCTGCGACGGTAATTTTTCCCATCTGCTCTTTTCTCTGCCTTTGCCTCCGTCGCCATTGCTGCTGCTCCTCTGCTTCCTAGAGTTCATATTTCTCACGGCACTGGACCAGCTCCACGTATTCCCTAGTTACTTCCTCCGGTCACATCGCCACCGCAGGATGGGGAAGAAGAAAGGAGGTGCCGCGGCTGAATCCGCCGCCACCACTGTTGCTGCCAAGAAGAAGGGGCAGCTCCGCCGCTGCGGGCACCAGCACCGTTGTCGCCAGGAAGAAGAATATCGCGGGCACTCGCATCACCAATGGCGTGTGGTGCGCGTCCATTATCAATTCTTCTGAGCTCCATCTTTCGCGCCAAGACGGAGTTCTGTCTTCCGCGGTTGCTGACTCGCGAGTCCCAGGTGGTGAGGTAACCCCTTGTCCTCCTGCCAGTTTTCGGGTGATGTTCCTAGCATTCATCATCCGCGGTCTCTCGCTGCCCCTGCATCCTTTCTTCAGGGGCCTTCTTTGTTTCTATGGGCTCCAGCTGCACCAGCTGTCCCCTAGCTCCATCCTCCATGTAGCTTGCTACATTACACTTTGCAAGTGCTGGCTCAGAATCGAGCCACACTTTGGTCTCTTCAAATGTCTCTTCAAGCTGAAGCGCCAGTCGGCGTCTGGCTCCGTAGTATATGATGTAGGAGGCTGCGGTATCCACGTCGACTCCTCCGTCACGTATTTTGACATCAAACTCATGGCGTCCGTTCAAGGGTGGAGGGACAAGTGGTTCTACATCTACGACCAGAAGGCCGACGGAGACCACTTCGGACTCGCGCCTTTCGATCCCGCGACGCCGTGCAAGAGGAGGCGCTCCTGGAAGAACGTAGTGATGCCCAACGAGTCCGTGGAGACAGATGTGTTGTACGAGCGCGTCTGCGACCTCGAGAGTCGCATGGGTAAAGAAGAGGGAGGCTGCACCCTCATTCGCACGTGGCTGCACCGCCGCGTCCAGCCCCTGCAGGCCAGAGTCCACCCTATGTTCCAGTGGGCTGGCACGGACGATATCACTCGCGTATCTACCGATGGCATTTCTGCGAGTGAAGTAGATAAAAGTGTGCGACTGGTCACCAAGTACACCGCCAAGGATGTGCTCCCCAGTGAACCAGTTGTACCTCCATTCGATGCTGCTAATCCTCCTCCTGAGGTATGTTTGTGCTACGAAGTAGCTTTGTTTTTCGAATGCTTCTTTTTTCCTTGACTTTTGCTGACTTGTTGTCTGTATGTTGGATTGGAAAGTGTCTCCCTGTATGCCTCCTCTTCCTGAGGGGGTTATTCCTTGTGAAGCTTTAGAAGAGGACGAGTCGGAGTCAACCATCCCATCTAATGTGGAGGGGGAAGCCCCCGAGTCTAGCAGTCCGGACACTCGCAAGCGTTTGCACAGCGAGGATTCGGATGCATCATCTCCTTCGACTCTAGAAGGCGCAGCTACTGGTGCAGAGTCGCCGATACCTGCCGTTCCTGTGAGCGTTGTGGCGCCGTCTTCTCGCAAGAAGATGCGGCTGCTGAAGGAGTCACCGTCAGAGTCAGAGGGTCAAACCTTCGATTTTGGCAAGTTTGATTGGTAAGTATATGAGTCTTCTCTTTTGTTCCTCTTTGGAGTTGCATTTTCTTGATGTTGGTTTTGTTCTGCAGTCAGCCGGCATCGTCATCTTCTAGCAACGTCCAATTTTTGAAAGAATCTGGAGTCGCGACCTCTAAGGCCAAGAAGGTGGCTGAGCGGACTCCTTCTCCTCCATTGGTTGGCCCACTACGGGGATAATTCATCAAGTTCTCCACACGATGTGGAGCATCAGATGGTTATCCTGACGAATGCGCGTCAATCGACTTTGGAGTCACTGGAGGATCATGTATGTGTAGCGTTGCTTGTTCTGATTTTTGAAGTTGAATTTATCATCTCTATCATCTACTGATCCTTTGCTGTTTCTTCTGTCGCAGCTTATTGTGAAGGAAGCTGCTCACTTGGCGGATCAGGTGCTTGCAATGGGTCGCCAGCGTGCAATGCTAGACAATCGCCATCGCGTGGTTGAAAGTTAGTGTTTTTTGCTTATTCTTCTTCATCCTTGTGATATATTCGACTGATGGTCTATCTTTGTTTTTTCACAGCTAAGCATAATGCACTCCTTCGCGACGCCGCTTCCCTCAAAAAGGCGCTCGCCACAGCAGTGAAGAGTCGCGATGAAGCAATCGCAGCACATGACGAATCACGGAAACACGAAGAGGATCTGCGTGCCTCCATCGTAGCTAGGGAGAAGTTGTTCGAAGAACAGCTTCTCTCGATTGCCAAGGCTCTCTTAGGTATTCCCTTGTCTAGATTTTCGCCATGTCCCTTCTTTCAAATGTGTTGTTGTGCTGACTTTTGTGCCAATGCTTGATTCTTGTGTAGATGCCAGCGGTCTGAGCTTCGACGCCCAGGCACTCCATCGTTATGATGCCTTGGCAGGTGCCATCTCGGCAGTCGAAGATTGTAGTGCTGCCGTTTAGGGGACGCTCACCAAGGCCAAGGGCGTGCTCAGTCGCCTCCGTGAGGAGCTGGTGCCCAAGGCTGAGTTAATCGAAAATGTAGATGACCTGGTGGAGTCCCTTGCTAGAGGCATTCCTGCAAGCTTCAAGAACTCACTCCGTGCGGCTGGCGCTTCGATGTCACTCATGATGGTTCAAGCCCATGGAGTCGAGGTTGATCCTGCTGCGGTCTCCAAGGCAATGCCTGTCAGCGCGGATGGCCAACAGGTAGTCTTTGCTCCTTTCGCAACTGCCTGTGGCAAGTATGGGCCGCATATAATCAACACAGTTGCGAAGTACTCTGAGGAACTGCAGCGAGCCAAGAAGGTGGCGAAGGTTACGGCGTCAAGGGCCGGCGGGAAGTCTGTGGCATCTGATACTGCCACAGACTCGATGAGGCCCCCAAAACCAAAGTCTAAGTCGAAGAAGCCAGTTGCTCCTCAGTAGGCATGTCCGTAATAGTTAAATAGCCTGTCTCTTTTGTCTGGAACATGCCTTTGGCGAGTGTTGATACTTTATTATGCTTGAATGCAATCGAGTCTTTTGTCCATGCATCGCCTTAGTCTTCTTATTATCTCTTACTTGGCTTGTGATAGGGCACATCGAGTGGTCCTTCGAGTGAACCTCGGAATATGCCATCCACTGATGATACTTTGGCGCAGTCGCGCTCAAGGGTGGATGAGCTGTCTCTGCTCTCACGACTCCGTGACCGCGTGAAGCAGTTGGAGCGCGAACTGCCTATGCTCCGTGGTAACGCGGATGTATGGAAGTCGAGGGTGGAGAAGGCCATCGCCCGAGAGCAGTATCTGCTAGGGGAGGTGACACAGCTGGGCGACCAATTCAAGTGTTAGCTTTCTTCTTCCTTGTCTTTTCTTGTAGCCACTCGCGGTAGTTCATTGTCTTCATACTTTTGCCTTTGCTTGGTATAGTTGTTAGTGCATGCCATCCGCAAGATGAGAAGGACAGAATTGCCATTCGTATGAATGATCTGACCCAAGAGCAGCTTCAGGCGAGTGGATACTTCTGGGTGGATCATGATCGTGCAATCGCACTTGCGACCCTGCAGGATCGTGCTTCGCGAGTGCTTCACTTCCTGAAGAAGTCGCAATCGTGCTTGAGGAATATTTATCAGATGATGTTCCCGCTGGACGTCGTTCCATCGAGCCTACTAGCCCTTCTTGCCAAATTTCAAGACTTGAGTGCAGTTCGCGAGTGTGTAAGGCAACAGTTAGTGGCTAGTGCCAAGGCTGCTCTGTCGCTGGTGCGACTGCACATGCCTAATGTGGATATTGTAGCTATTGCTACCGGACCGCCAGCAGGTTCGACCTGGAACATGGTTCCTCACTACCAGGCGGTGGATCGCCCAGCGGAGGAAATCGTCGACTTCTTTGAGGAGCAGACAAATGTTCCTTTGTTGCAACCGTAGTGTAGTTGTTATCCTGCACATAGTTGCACCAGTGTTGTAAAGTTCATATATATGATGTGTATAAGTGATTGATATTGATGTATATAAAGAGCTTGTTAGCGTGTATGTTTTACGAGTGCGTTGCACTGTGCGATTCCTTTTCGTTAGCCTGACTTGTGTTTATCTCAGCACCTTGCCAACCCGTTAGGTGCATTGCAACTGGGTTGGTATTTGTCAAGGGTTCGATTAGTACATCAGCTACTCAGGATATCGCGTTAGTTCGTAGAACAGATGTGTATAGGGTGGCATAGCCCCCGAGTGGATAATTTGCAAAAAATAAAAAGAACACAGAGTTTTGGGGCACTTAGCTTTATTTATTCACAGGATAGTACGGGGTACAATGTGTGGCTAAGTAGCCTTGGCTGAGTAGCCTTATTTGCAATGTAAAAATAAAAGACGACTAAGGGTAGAAGCACCACAGCTGCACGACGTTCCAGGGGTTGGAGTATGCGACTCCTGTCTCGAAATCTTTAAGGCGATAGGCGCCACCTGGGATTACTTCTGTAATCACGTATGGTCCCTCCAAGGGGGACTCGAGCTTGAGATTCCCTTGTTGTTTCAGTCGCAGGACCAGGTCTCCTTCGATGAAGGACCTGGGGCGTAGCCTTCTGCTGTGGTAGCTGCGCAGGTTCTGCTAGTAGATCGTTGATCTTTCCACGGCGATTTCCCGTGCCTCATCCAGGAGGTCGACAGAGTCTTCGAGTGCAAGAGTTGACTCCCGCTCGTTGTAAGCGACCACTTGCGGTGCTTTGTATCGTACCTCTGCGAGTAGCACCGCTTTAGCACCGTGCACCATGAAGAACGGGGTGTATCCCGTGGCACTATTTGGAGTTGTGCGCGGGCTCCAGAGTACCGATTGTAGCTCATCTAGCCAGCAGCCTGCGGCTTGTTCGAGTGGCCTGAGGAGTCGCTTCTTGATGTCGCCGCAGACGAGCCCGTTGGCTTTTTTGACCTGACCGTTGGTCTGTGGATGTGCTACGGAGGCATAGCTTACGTTGATTCCTAGATTCTCGCAGAATTCTTGGAACTCCTTGTATGTGAAGTTTGTCCCATTGTCCGTGTGATGCTGTGTGGTACTTCGAAGTGATAGACAATGGACTCGAAGAACTTGACTGCGCTGTAACCTAATTGGTTAGTCACCGGCATGGCCTGTATCCACTTGGTGAATTTGTCGACTGCGACCAAGAGGTAGACGTAGCCTCCTCGCGAGGACTTTGGGAGCTTGCCAACCATGTTGAGTCCCCATTGCACGAAGGGCCAGGCCAATGGAATTGGTCAGAGCTCTGCGCCAGGTGCGTGTGGTTTGTCCGCGAATCGCTGGCAAGTGTTGCATTTTTGGATGATGTCCTTGGCATCACGCATGGTCGTAGGCCAGTAGAATCCAGCTCGTAGAGCTTTGGCGACAAGGGCGCGACTGCCGGCGTGGTGCCCGCAAGTCCCCTCATGGATGTCGAGGAGGACGACTCTTCCATCAGCATTTGAGATGCATCGTTGGAGTACTCCTGTGATTCGGCGCTTGTATAGTTCGCTGTTGATAACAGCGAATGCCTTGGATCGCTGCGCAATGTGTCATGCGTCAGTCGGATTGTCCGACAGCCTCTTGCTGAGAAGGTATGTGATGTACGGTTGAGTCCAAGATGGCTCGATTATCATGACACTCATCGGTCCTTTGAGTCCTGTGTCAAGCTCCAAGTCATCGAGTGCCATTGGCTCATTGGGCGGTGCAGCCCCCGAGTCTGTTATTACGCTTGTTTTCTTCTCTGTGCCCTTTGGCTTGATGGAGCATTCGCAGGTGCGCTCGAGAAATACCCCATGTGGTATGGGGGCACAGGTAGAGCCGATGTTGGCGAGTGCGTCCGCCTCTTCATTGCTTTCGCGGCCTATGTGCCGCAGCTCGCAACCGTCGAAGTCCCCCTTCGAGTGTGTCGTGGAGGTTGCGGTAGGCGATCATATTGTCGTTCAGTGCGTCGCACTCGTGCATTGTCTGGTTGATGAACAACTTGGAGTCGCCGTATATTATGAGCCTCTTGGCGCCGCAGGCTTTTGCCATCCTCATCCCGTGCAGCAGGGCCTCATATTCAGCTTCATTGTTGGAGGCGGTGAACTGCATTCGCAGAATATATTTCAGCTTGTCTCCCTGGGGCGATGTCAGTATGACACCTGCGCCAGCTCCATCCTTTCGCTTGGATCCATCGAAGTGCATTGTCCAGAGGTAGGACATATTGTGTTTTTCAGGGAGCTGGTTCTCCATCCAGTGCACGAGGAAGTTAGGGAGAACTTGCGACTTTATTGTGTCATGTTTTTCATATGTAATGTCTCGTGGAGACAGTTCGATCCCCCAAAGCACGACTCGTCCGGTGGCGTCGGGATTGTTGAGGATATGCCCAAGTGGGGCGTCATTGACTACCACGATTGGGTGTTCCTGGAAGTAGTGGAGCAGTCGCCAGGCTGTCATGAAGACGCCATACGCCAGTTTCTGGTAGTGCGGGTACCGCTGCTTTGTTGGCGTGAGTACCTCGCTGAGGTAGTAGACTAGGCACTATACCCCATGGACCTTGTTTTCCTCGGCTTGTTCTACCACGAGCACTATGCTGACCACCTGGTTGGTGGCGGAGATGTATAGCAAAAGTGGTTCCCTTTCGCGTGGGGTCACTAGTACTGGCGAGGTGGATAGTAGGCGCTTGAGGTCTTCGAATGCTTCATGTGCCTCATTGGTCCACTCGAACTTGTCAGCTTTGCGGAGAAGTTGGTAGAAGGGCAGTGCCTTTTCGCCCATTCGACTGATGAATCGACTGAGCGCCGCAATTCGCCTAGCCAGCTGCTGGACACCTCTTATGTTCTTCGGCTTCTCCATGGGCAGTATGGCTTTTATTTTCTTCGGGTTCGCCTCGATCCCTCTCGCGGAGATGAGATACCCGAGTAGTTGCCCAGATGGTACGCCGAAGGCGCATTTGTCCGGGTTGAGCTTGATCCGGTAGCGGTCGAGGTTGGCAAAAGTTTCGCGTAAATCATCAATTAGTGAAGCTTCCTCTTTGCTCTTGATTACAATGTCGTCAACATAAACTTGGATGTTGCGACCAAGTTGGTTCTTGAGGCAAGCCTGCATGCACCGCTGGTAGGTGGCTCCTCCATTTTTTAGCCCGAAGGGCATTGTGTTATAGCAGAACACACCAAAAGGCGTTGTAAACGCCGTTTTCTCTTGATCCTCCTCCTTCATTCAAATCTGATTGTAGCCTGAGTAGGCGTCGAGGAAGCAGAGGCGCTCACATCCTGCGGTGGAGTCGATGATCTGGTCGATTCGTGGCAGTGGGAAGTGGTCCTTCGGAAGTGCTTATTCAGAGAGGTGAAATCTACGCACATCTGTAGGATATATGTGTCCTTTTTTGGTACTAGCACCGTGTTGGCGAGCCAAGTGCTTTCCTTGATCTCGCGTATGAATTTGGCATCAAGGAGTCTGTTGATCTCCATTCCGACTGCTTTTGCTCTTGCTTCGGACAGTTGCAGAATTGTTTGTTTGACTGGCTTTGTGTCTGGGTTGACATTGAGTGCGTGCTCGGCGAATTCCCTGGGAACTCCTGGCATGTCAGCTGGACACTAGGCGAAGATTTCCCAGTGCTCACGGAGGAATTCGACGAGCGCGAGTTCCTATGCGGTACTCAAGTTGTTGGCGATGAGGGCCATTTTGGCAGGATCCGGTGGGTGGACCTGAACTTTCTTCGTGTGCACCGATGAGTCGAAGGACAGGTCGGGTGAACTTGGCCGGCTCAGGGGAGGCAGACTATTGTTTGTCGACTCCTTCAATCTTGCGAGTTCCTCCTGCATGCCGAAGGACTGGGAAATTCTTTTGAACTCCCTGTCGCAACTGTCGGACCTCTCGAAGCTCCCGTTGATTGTGATGACACCATTAGGGCCCGGCATTTTCATCTGCAGATAGGCGTAGTATGGCACTACCATGAACCTAGTGAATGCAACGCGTCTGAGGATGCAGTGGTACTGTGAAGGCCAGTCGACAACTTCGAAGTCGATGCGCTCGCGTCGAAAGTTTTTCGGCGTGTCGAAGATGACGTTGAGGTTGATTTTGCCAAGGGGATATACCCCCTTGCCTGGGACGATGCCGTAGAATGTTGTGTCCGAGGCCTCTAGGCAGGTCAGAGGGATCCTCATTGCTCACAAGGTACTCACGAACATAAGGTTGATGCCGCTTCCGCCGTCCATGAAGACGCGGCTCATGTCGAAACCTCCAATTTGTGCCTCGAGTACGAGCGGACAGTGGCCTGGACGAGGTACTTGGCACGGATGATCGCGCTTGTCGAAGGTGATGCAGGAGTCGCTTCCACTGAGGTACTCAGTGGTGGATGGTGGTGAGTTTGTTGCCAGATTCACTTGGCGAGTGATGGCCTTTTGCACCCGATTAGAGGGGCGGCCCTTTTGGATCACCTTGGTACCCATGGACCGTGGGTACGACTCGCCTCCGTGGTGCTGGTCCGACGCATATGCGTTTGGCGGTGGTCTGGGTGGTGGTGGAGGAGCTCCATGTGCGACAACGCCTAGGGTGGCTCCATAGCCCCTGTTGACTACGTCGCGATTCATCCGAGCCAGACCCTCATGAAGTTTGAGAAACTTGCGACAGTCTTTGAGGAGGTGACTGGATTTCTTTTTGCTGTCATGCTTGTCGATGTAGAAGTGCACCGTGCATGGCCCGGACAACTTATCTTCAATAGATGTTGCGGGTGCCTCATCGCGAGTGCGGCGCTGCCATACTTGCGTGGTTTTCCCGGAGTCGCGGTGTCCACCGCTGCGGTAGCCGCTGTTGCGGTTGTCGTCGCGTCTGTCGGCGTAGCCGCCTGCGACCATGTTGACATCGTCACGGTCATTGTAGATGCGCATTCAACGTTTGCTTCGGCGATCGCGTCTGCGTTCGATTTTTGCTTCATCGTCAGAGTGATCGCGATTCTTCACCGAATCTTCTCCATCTGCCTACCAATTCGCAATTTCCATCAGGTGGTCAATGGTTTTGGGCTTCGAGCGACCCAGCTCCTCCCTGAGCTCTATGCGGCGAACGCCGCCATTGAATGCGTTGATTGCGCGATGCTCCGAGATATTTTCTGCGAAGTTCTTGATGATGGACCACCTCTGGATGTAGGAGCGTAGCGATTCACCCAACCTTTCCTGGCAGCACCTTAGCTCTTCAATTGACGTGGGCCTTTTGTAGGTGCCCTTGAAGTTGCACACAAAGCTGAAGACCAACTCTTCCCAACTGCGAATGGATCCGCGTGGGAGGTTGTTGAGCCATGCCCAGGCAGCGCCCTGTAGCTGTAGCTGCAGGGATTGCATCGCCGTGCTTCGACTCCCGCCATGGAGCCTAACGGAGGAGATATGGTCCTTTAACCAGATTTTCGGGTCCTGCAGACCGTCAAACTTTGGGTTCTCTGATGGGAGTTTAAACCCCTTAGGCATTCGCTTTTGCCTGATGGCCCTGCTGAAGCATCTAGCGCCACAGAGCTCCACATTTTCATCTTCTGAGTCAGTCGATCGGGCACGTCACGCCCTTGACTTGTCGATCTTGCGCTGCATGATGTCATCACGCACGTCGTACTCATGGTCGTGTCACCGTGAGCGATGACATCGAGACAGATCATGACTGTTGTCGCTGGATGAGGGTGAAGAGTAGCGTTTTGCCAAAGCCTTGTTTTTCTTCGGCTCCGGTGTCGGCTCTTTGTCGAGAGCGGCCTCGATTAGCCCCAAGCCTGCGATCATAGATCGGTGCATGGCAGCTCGGGGATCTCCAACTGGCGGCTGGTTGTTGAGGAGGTACATGGTGGCTACCGTTACCGCGGCTTGCGGCGTTTTTGGAAGCACGTTGCCACGCGTATCCACCGTCATGGAGCCGAAGTCGAGGACCTTTGCGGCTTCTACACGTCTTGTTCAGTGAGGTGGGCCAGTCGAGGTCGCCTCTTGTTAGCGATGTACTCGTTGCACTTGGAGGAGGATCCTCCGTGGGAGGAGAGCCTAGCTCGCCGGAGGCTCGACTCATCTGCCGCCTTTTTACGCGCCTCAAGTTGCGCGAGCGTAAGCAGTTGGCATTTGTATTCTTCCTTCAGGAGCCAATGGTAGCCCATCAGTAGTTCTTGCGGGGAGCCGAAGGGTAGAGGGTGGCCTCGTAGGGCTTCACGGCAGCGGGCCCACTCGAGATCGTTGAGCCTGATCACGACGCGTTCACCCGTTTGCTCGTTTATCATAGTTGGAGGTTCGACTGCTCCTCCATTGTTGATGGGGGCGCCGTTAGTGGGGCCGCTGTTTGGTGGTCCACCATTGGGTGGTCCACCATTAGGTATGCCACCGTTTGGTGGGTCGGTTCCATTGCCACCGTTGCCCGTGTTGTCGCGATTGGTGGAGGAGTCGCCTGCATTGATGACGGCGCACATGAAGTAGTTGGGGAAGCTGCTGCTCCCACAACTTTCATATCCGGAACCGTAGGCTCCATCTTCAGTTGCTAGGTCGCCGGGATCAGATTCGCGACTGTTGTTGCTGTCCGTATTCTCGACTGTTGTCGAGGCATTGAGCTCACTAAGGGTGCCGATCGGTGGAGGGAACCACGATGCTAGAGCAATCGATGGTGTTGTCGGCTGGTCAGGCATGCGGAAGCTCCCGATCGCCAGGCTAATTCCATCGCCCACGGTCTCGACAGCCGGGCAAGTGCCTGGTGTGTGGACGGTGAAGTCGAACGCGCTGAAGAACTAGCGAATCTCTGCGGTTGCAGAGTTGTAGATCGCAGTTGATGGGGCTGAAGAAGCCGCAACATCAGCACTCCCAATTCCCACAGACAGCGCCAATTGACGAGGGTTTAACTCATCAATGCCCATTGTTATGGACTTGGGTTTTGGAGAAGGAGGGAGCGCTGGAAGCATCAATCGGCTAGCTATTGGGGATATACTTTCCGGGTATCCTCACAGTTCCTCACTGACCAGGGTGGCCCACTTCGGGTTAGAGCTTTGCTTCACGGGCGGCCCAGTCAGGGAGAAAGACAGAGTCCAATCCGGCTACGGGAAGGCCCAAAAGACTTACCGACTTAGGCCCATAATGTTACTTGTAGTTCAAGATGTACTCTGTAACCAACTCTTAGTCGTAGCCGGATTGATCTCTCCTGTAAACCCTAGGCCGGATATCTATATAAGCCGGCCTAGGGAGAGCCTTTAGGGCACCCAATACTTTAGACCCTCAACTCGCATAGGCGAAACCCTTGTAACCCATATTCCGGCTCTGCCGTATTACTGGATTGCTAGCAGGAGTAGGATCCGTCCAAAGCCGGTGGATTCGAACCTGGGTAAACGTGTGTGCTCACCGTCCCGGAACACCGTACGTCTCACACCCCTCTCTTCCGCACACCTCGAGGACCCCCTCATGGCGTACTTGTCCTCAATCGACGATAGTTGGCGCCCACCGTGGGGCAAGTGAGCTTCGGATCTGCGTTCCGAGCGGAATCTGCAAGAATCGGAATCGGCAAGACTATCACCGTCGATCACATCCTCTACGCCAGCGACGTCCCTCTCATCATTCTCGACGAGACTTGGATTCTGGCAAAGGAGGCTGTGACTGCCTACACAATCATGTCTTTTGGCGAGATCGATGTTTACATCGGTTTCGCTGAACCTACCCAACCCAGCCCAGCGGTGATGATAGAGGCAGAAGAATTTTCTGGGTCCCCTTTGTCCATGGAGGCGGTAGAGTTCCAGATCTCAGAAAACTCTAATCCCACCCAGCCCGCACCAATTGCGGAGATAGTGGAGAAATCCGAGCCTGAAGAAGACCTAGCGGTCCAAGTCGGATCTAGAGTGGATCTCTCTGGAGAAGCCGGATCCCAGACCGACCCACCCGTGGAAGTCGAAATTTAGGAGGAGCATATCAACGACACTGATTCCGGCTCTGATGATGCCGGGACAAACAGGCCTTTCCTGACGTACACACTAAGACGTATGATACTGCAAGGCGAAAGCGCAGATGCAATCCTCGAGACCATCAAAAGTTTCGACATGGCTGATCGCAAGGGCCGTAGGTACCTCAGGAAGCACGCGACGCACTTTGTCGAATACGTAGGATCCGGATCCGGCTCTACCGATGCTGGAGAAAACACCGACTCTGTGCTGGAGGCGATCGGAACAAACGCCGACGTACCTGCATCCTCGGATGAATTGATGACGTTAGCGGATTTCTGAAAGTTCTCCGCAGAATATGAAGAGGAGTACAACTCCAAAGCTACAGAAGAAGGAGAAGCCATGGATGAAGGATCCAGGGAAAACTCTCCCAAAGCGCAGGATGACATGGACATCGGAGGCAATCCCGAAGTCTAGATGTCTGAAAGTAACGATCAGAGCTTGACTCCGGGAAATGGACCAAAAGCCGTCTTTGCTACCGGCGCTGCCAAGAAGGCAAAGAAAAGGAACAAGAAGAACAAGACCCCAGCAAAAGACCCTCTAACAGAGGAGGTGATTGCCGAGGAATACGAGGAAGACTCGGATGGAGCACTTATCCCAGAAGAGCCAAAAAAAGAAGCTTCGGTGGATGGACACGTGATCAACGATGGTGCGCGTAAACTCATCGATGCTGCATTAAGCACACCTATCCCTACAGCCGCAGAACTTACTGCGGATGAGCTAGACGAAAGGGCGCATGCCCTAGAAGCGCGTCGTCAACAACTCCTCGATGAAGCCAAGAACATCGAGGTGGAGAAGAAACGCATGTCAAACAAGGACTACATGTCTAGGTTACATCAGAAGACACGGAAGCGTCACACAAATGACGACCAATTCCCACGTATCCGTGACGTCCTTTTTGGAGATGAGATGGGGAAGCCACGGAAAGATAGCAATGGAGATTGGGTTTACCCAACCCCAGTAGAGAATACCGTGGTAGCCCGAGAAATTCTATCGGCTAATCTAGGACCGGAGGAGATCCGTTTGGGTATCAAACTACTCAACAAGGGACTGGAGCAGCACAAGGTCGCCCTGTCCGGAAGTCAAAAACTGGTCTCGGATTCTGACCAATGTCGCACAGATCCGGCATGGGCTAGCGTAAGATCCCATTACGTTTGGGCGTAGTATCATAACCCCGAACAACGGGAAGACAATTATTCAAGAACCGTATCGTCAGGACAGCAACACAAAACTACGCGTAACTGGAGCAATGTGGCTCCAGAGGCCGAGAAAGATGCCATTGCTGCACTGAATCCGAAGAACCCTCCCCGACGAGAGTTTAACGGTCGAAGGGGAGAAGATAAAGAGAAACATCGGGAGGAGGATCGCCAAAAAATGCCACCTCCTAGACATGCAAGCCGTCCGGCTGAGCCTCACCGTAGTGGGAACGACGGATGAAGAAACGACGGAAACCATGCTGGTGCAAGCCGGTAGGGGGCTCGTCGTAGTCACGATCCTCCCCGGAACCGGAATAATGACGCTCCGGACGGAGGCCGGCGATCAACCACAAACAATTCAGCTGCCCCACCCTCTCCACCAAGCAGCCATCACAATGGCTCCCAAGGGGGACAAGGAGGACGACGTGGCGGGGGAGGTGGCGGCAGAAGCCGAAGTCCGGCTCCAAGGCACCGCAGCCACACCCGACATTCGGGACGATCTCTATCCCCGAGTGACGCAAGGCACATGATCAATTCCAACATAGAGGCGCGGCGCTATGAAAACGATGATATGTACGTGGGCCCAAAGTGCTTTGGACCACGCATTAGAGCTACAAGATTCCCGGAAGGATTTGCTATCTCAAGGCATATCCAAGCCTACGATGGCATTGCTCGGCCAGACACTTGGCTACATGATTTTTTCCAACCTTGCTGCATCGCCAAAGGCGGGAACAACCTGGTCGCAACCCGATATCTCCCGCTTATGCTGCGGAAGACGGCACAATCATGGCTCAATGAACTTCCGGAGAACACCATCCATAACTGGTATGACATGCAAAGTGCGTTCTTTCGGAATTTCGAAGGCACATATCGGAGGCCCTGTTCGGTCAGAGACCTACAACGTTGCACCCAGAAAGCCGGAGAAAATTGCCGGGATTACCTCGGACGATGGATCGACACCAAGAACTCCTGTGAAGGAGTAAACGATCAAACCACGATTGAAGCTTTCATCGCAGGACTCCCACTTGGTCTACTACGTCATCGCTTGAAGTGTGACAAGGTTACTGATTTGGGAGAGATGATAGAAACAGCGAGCAAGTATGCAGATGCTGACGACGACGTAGAAGGATTACTCAATGTTCTGGCTGTACCTCAGTCAGCAAAGACAAAGCAATAAGCTCAGAAGCTCAAAAATACCTCGGAAGAAAAACCCAACGCGGAAACAACGGTGGTTACTACTATTTCCGGGTATGGAGGACGAGGAGGACGCGGCGGAGGCCGCGGGCGTGGCCGTGGGACTTCAAGGGTCCAAGGTAGAGGAGAACAACAACCAGGCAAAACCTACTCTTGGGTCGACATTGCCAATAACCCATGTGTGCATCACCTAGACGCCAATGGGGGCTCATCCCACACCAACGCTGAATGTTATTTTAACGACGACATCAAGAGAGATGATACCGCGGGCTACAAAGATAAGCGGAAGAAGGGAAAGAAGAATCCCGAAAAAGACAAAGAGACCAAGGAAGATTCCGACATGGAGGAAGCTGATGCTTCAAATCCCAAGCCGGAAGGGAAGAAAACTTTTCCCACCAAGAAAGACACTTATGTCACCTTCCTCGGATCTCAACCAGCAAAGGTCAAGAAAGCAGTTCTCCACGAGCTCAATGCTACAGTTCCAGCTGTCCCCCAATATCTGGACTGAAGTGGCAAGCACATTTGACCGCGCTGATCATCCGCCTGAGCTACACATGCGAGGAAAATACGCCTTAATCGTCAACCCACTTATTGACGGTTACGGTTTCTCCAAGACCCTCATGGACGGTGGTAGCAGCATCAATATTTTCTATGTCGAAACGCTACGCCGGATGAAGATCTCGGAAACCTAGCTAAACCATAGCTCTGTGATTTTTCATGGAGTTGTCCTAAGAAGACAAGCTAATTCCCTGGGAGAGATCACTTTGGATGTTACCTTTGGAACTCCAAAGAACTATCGGACGGAGGCACTTTCCTTCGAAGTGGTCTCGTTCAAGAGCGCATACCACGCTATATTCGGCCGTCCAGATTACTGGGCTTTTATGGCTCGTCCGTGTTACATTTACAATATGATGAAAATTCTAGGTCCCCACGGCGTGATGACCATCAGGGGAGACCTGAAGAAGGCACGAGAGTGCAAGGATGGAAATGCCGCCTTTGCCGAAGCCGTGCTGCACGCCTAGGAGTACCAGGAGATCAAGAAGAGCATAGATCCGTCCGAGATGCCCGCAACGAAGAAGGAGGTGACAAAGCCAAATCCGGAGTTCAAGGCATCAGAAGAGATGAAGAAAGCGCCATTGAAGGATGATGACCCCTCCAAGGTGACCCAGATAGGCGTAGGCCTAGGTAGCGCATAGGAAAGCGCGCTCGTCAAGTTCCTCCAAGAAAATCAAGATATCTTCGCATGGCAGCCATCGGACATGACCAGAGTACCTAGGGAACTTGCCGAGCACTCTCTAAATGTAAAACCGAACGCTAAACCCATCAAACAGTCCTTACGACGGTTAGGCGATGAAAAGCGTAAGGCAATAGCTAAGGAACTAGCACGGCTCGAGTTAGCCGGATTCATAGAAGAGGCCATCCACACTGAGTGGTCGGCCAATCCTGTAATGGTTCCTAAAAAGGACACCACTGATTTAAGGATGTGTGTTGATTATACTGCCTTGAACAAGGCTTGTCCAAAAGATCCATTCGCTCTGCCTAAAATTGATTAAGTCATCGATTCTACGGAAGGCTCGGAACTCCTCCGTGTTCTCGACGCAAATTCCGGGTATCACCAAATCCGGATGAAGGAATCTGACAAAGTCAAAACTTCATTCATAACCCCCTTCGGAACCTTCTATTTTGTTACAATGCCCTTTGGGCTGAAGAACGCAGGAGCTACGTACCAGCGCACGATGCAGCGTTGCTTCCATGACCAACTCGGACGCAATGTACATGCATACGTGGATGATATCGCGGTGATGTCCAAAAAGAAGGAAACGCTGATTTTCGACTTGGAAGAGACGTTCGCCAATCTACGAAAATACAACATCATGCTTAACCCGAAGAAATGCTTCTTTGGAATACCAGCCAGAAAATTGTTAGGTTTCATCGTGTCTCAAAGGGGCATAGAGGTGAACCGGGACAAAATCAAGGCTATACTCAATATTTCCAGGCCAACTTGCCTGAAGGACGTACAAAGATTAACTGGCTGCATTGCTGTGGTCAGTCGATTTGTAAGCCGGCTTGGTGAAAGAGCTGCACCATTATATAAACTCCTGAAAAAGACCGTGGATTTTGTCTGGACTGACGAAGCTGAAGCTGCACTACAAGATCTGAAGAGAGTACTCTCATCTGCTCCTATCCTTGAAGCGCTAGAACCTTAGGAACCGATGTTGCTTTACATTGCTGCGAGAAATAAGGTTGTCAGTATCGTCATGGTGGTGGGGAGACCAGAGGAAAATCAGGAACACCCGGTGCAACGTCCGACTTACTTTGTCAGCGAGGTCCTGACAGAGTCCAAACGGCGGTATCCGCATTATCAAAAGTTGGCTTATGGTGTTTTTCTAGCATCTCGTAAGCTGCGACATTATTTTCAGGAGCATCCAATTACCGTGGTGAGCAAAGCTCCCATGAGAGATATAATCAACAATAGTAACGCCACAGGACACGTCGCAAAATGGGGCATAGAGCTTTCAGCTTTCGATATTGAGTATAAACCTCGGACATCAATCAAATCCCAGATCCTTGCTGACTTTGTCGCTGATTGGACAGAGATGAAGGAGAACATGATCCTCCCTGAGTCGGAATATTGGACCCTCTTTTTCGATGGGTCTAAGGCTCGAGGGGGCTCGGGGGCTGGCGTGGTGCTCAAATCACCCCAAGGAGATAAAGTTTTATACGTGTTGCAGATCCACTTCACTGTGACAAACAATATTGCCGAGTATGAAGCACTGCTGCATGGAATCCGGATTGCTAAGGATATTGGCATCTGACGTTTGATGTGTTACGGAGATTCAGATCTTGTTGCTCAGCAAGTGTCGGATATTTGTAATGCAAATAAACACATGGCAGCATATAAAGCTGTCTTAGATGATCTATCTAAATCGTTCGAAGGGTTTGAAGTTCAACACATCCCTCGAGTAGAAAATGAGGAAGTAGATGCACTATCTCGGATAGGTTCTGCGCGGAAAGAGGTCCCGTATGGCGCTTTTTTAGAGCACCTCAAAGTTCCCTCAATAAAGGGAGTAGATGAGGAATATCCGACCAAATCCGACTCACCTTTGATAGCAGTTCTGGCTATAATTCCAAGCTGGAATCAACCCTACCTTGATTATTTGGTAGATGGCAAATTACCCGAAGACGAGGTGTTGAGCTAGCAGATTATCCGACGAGCAAAAGCCTATACTATTGTTAAAGGTGAGCTCCATAAACGGAGTGTTTGTAGGGTTTTTTAGCGCTGCGTATCTCTGGAAGAAGGAGTGGAAATCTTAAGGGAAATCCATGAAGGTGTGTGTGGTCACCACGCTACAGCCAAATCTTTAGTGGCAAAAGCTTTTAGACACGGATTTTTCTGGCTTACAGCTCAGGCAGATGCCGAACGATTAGTCAAGACGTGCAAAGGCTGCCAAAAGTACGCCAAGCAAGCTCATGTTCCGGCTGATTAGCTATGAACAATACCTATAACATGGCCCTTTGCGGTCCGGGGGCTTGACATGGTAGGACCATTTAAACGAGCTCCAAGTGGATTTACTCACCTCTTAGTGATGGTGGATAAATTCACCAAATGGATTGAGGCTAAACCTGTCACTAGTTGTGATGGAGCAACAGCCAAAAGATTTGTCGAGGATGTTATAATCCGGTATGGTTATCCGCATATCATTATCACAGACAATAGGAGTAACTTCTCTATGGGAGAATTGGCTGAATTCTGCAATGAGCAAAATATCCGGCTTGACATTGCGTCAGTCGCACATCCACAAGCTAACAGACAAGTCAAAAGAGCAAATGGTTTAATCCTACAAGGCCTAAAATCGAGACTCGAAGCACCACTACGACGTGCCGCGGGGGCTTGGGCAGAGGAATTACCCTCTGTAATTTGGAGTTTACGAACAACTCCAAACAGGTCAATAGGATACACACCTTTTTTCTTGGTCTATGGCGCAGAAGCAGTTCTTCCTAGTGATTTGATTCATACTTCTCCTGGAGTGGCCGCGTATATTGAAGAGGATGCCGAGATTTCTCAACAAAATGATCTCGACTTAGTCGAAGAAGTTCGCGTCGTTGCTGAAATGAGATCTATAGCCTATCAGCAGAAGTTACGCAAGTATCATAGCCAGAGAGTCTGAAATAGATCTTTCAATAAAGGTGATTTGGTTCTCCGGCTTGTGCAACAAAGAAAGCACAAACTTTCCCCAGTATGGGAAGGGCCCTTTTTGGTTAGGCGAGTATTACACAATGGTTCGTATTACTGAACTGACATGAGGCCAGTCAAAGAAAGACCTGCTACTAAGAAGAGAAAGAGAGCTGGAGGCAGTACAAATCTAGATGAGTTAGACAGACCTTGGAATATTGCTCAGCTACGTCCCTTTTATTCTTAGTTTATCCTTCTTTGTAATCATATATATGTACATGTTCTTTGAGAAATAAAAGTTTTGGTCGCCTCAAGTTTTTCTGAGAAGTTTTTACCATCTTATTTCCAAATGATCATGTCATAGTCGAAAATCCCAGAATGCTTGAAAGTAATTTATGCTCAAGTTTGTTCTAGTCTAGATTTCTGATTCTAAAATTGCTAACTTCGGGTATAACTCTAAAATTTCTAGTCTTTACTTTGATTATTTGTCTGATTCCTGGATGCGGGCATTTTCTGAGTAGTGAATTGTTGGTACTGGAAGCCGGCTTTGTTTCTGAGTTTAAACTGGTTTAGCAATTGAGCTGCGTTGCTTGGCAAAGTTTTCGGCTGAAGGTTTAGCCGGCTCACGAAATGGACGAGGCGGAAAGCCAGATAAACGATAAGTAGAGATGAAAAAATTCAAGTGCTTATGAAAATATTTCAGGCACACAAAAAAAAAGTCAAAGCCAAAAGTGCTGAATAGATCAAAAGCTTAGCACTAGCAAAATAAATAGTACTTAATATTTACAAACGCATCATGTTTTTTCCGGAATAATACATAAGTTTCTGGTCTATGATGCAGGAGGAGATGAAAGAGCTGCCGGCTCGCTGGTTACTTTGCCTTGATATCGTTCCGAGATGTCTGCATCTGAGGTGGTGCGTTCATCGTCGGAAACTTCTTCGGTTTCTTCTAGAGGAGGAGGCGGAGTAGCTATGCGGGTGAAGAAGGGGATCTCGTAGCTGGTCAGATCAGCCACGTGACACCCATATCCGGCGCTCAAGAAATTCGAGAATGGTACAAAGGCGGAAATTGTGACTGAAAGTTACCTCTTCACAACAGGCACCTCCTTTGTGCCAACAGCCACTGTCGAAGCTTTGCGTTTCTTGAGCGCAAGGTCCGGAAATGGAACCACTTCTGTCTCCTGAGAAAACTCAGGAGGATATCCTTCGAGCGGAGCAAGTTCTGACTCGGGGAGGTCAGCAAGGTGAAAACAAGAGAACCATATCAGTATTGCAGTATAACTAAAAGATTGAAACACATAAGAAGGTGTATTGATGGAAGCTTACCGGCACTACGGGGTTTTCTGCCGTGTGCATGTCTAGAGAAATCTCCGGAATTCTCCTCTCGATCTGCTCCTTGATCAGCCACTTGATCTGGCTTATATAGCCTTGAGTGGTGTAAGCTTTGGGGCTGATGCGGAGGGAGTCTTTTTTGGATGACATGATGGAGTGCATCAGTCGATCCCCGTGGTACTGAAGGGGCTGGATCCGATGAGAGACCCAGCACTGGACCAAGTCGGATCCCTTCAGACCCTTGTGTTTGATTAAATATTTGATCCGCCTCTTCGCGAGGATTAGATCATCGGTGAGAGCCGGAGCAGCCTCGTCCCAGGAAGGCTGGGCCGTGGCGGCTCCATCGACAAAAGCCGGCAAAGCAGTAGCTTTGCCAGGAGCCGAAATATCCCTATGATAGAAAAATGTGGCTGGCCATTGTTTGACCGAGTCACTAGCTGAAATTTTGGGATAAGCCCGGTCGCGTCTAAGTGAAAAGCTGATAGTGCCGGTGATGTAAGGAACACCGACAGTGATTGAATTTCTCTGGACATGGAAATAATACCGGAAGAGAGTCAAACTCAGCCTAATGCCGAGAAAGCCCTCACAAAGCGAAGCATACGCACTCATCTCTAAGAGAGAGTTGGGAGGAAGGTTATGGAGTTGAACTCTGAAATGATCTATCACCTCGGAGAAGAACTCCGAGGGAGGAAAAGACAGACCTCTATCGAGGTGGGTGCCAAAGTGGACCCGCTCGCTGTCACGCGGGTTGGGGACGGTTTCCCAGGAGCCGCTCCGCTAGTCGCCGGCGACGAGAAGCCCCTCCTTCTCCACGTTCTTGAGGTCCTCCTCGTTGAGAGCGCAGGGGATCCAGATTCCCCGGAAGCTCTCTTTCTCCGCTGCTGCTTCCGCTGTCGCCGCCGCCGCTGCCGCCAAGCTAGGGGAAGAAGATGAAGCCATTTCTCCGGTGAGAGATTGACCTAAAAGGGGCGGCACTGGAAGTTTTGTGGGGGAAGAACGAGGAAGCTCTGTGCGTGCAGGAGGATTGGGAGGAAAGGAAACGGCAAAGGACTGGTCGAAAGGAGAAGGAGAAATCCAAACCCCTTATATCCACCTAACTACGCCAAGATTCGTGCAAATGCTACAGTGTAACCGCCACGCGTCATGGAAGGAACTGGGAAGGACCCACGCGATGATTGCGTCTCCTCGATCTCCACACACGCATTGAAACGGAGCCTCGGTTCCGCGAACCGCGGACCCACTAACGGTCGTGCTAACGGCACACCTGTCAGATGACGTGACTTGACCATGAATTGTGTCAGGTCGCGTTAGAAACCAAGTTCCGGCTTAGTTTGAAATCGAGCTGGAGAATCTGACTAACCTGTTGATAGGTCCGACTTACTTTTAAGACCTGGATCGTATTTTTTGTTGTGAAGTTTCAGGAACCCTTCAAGATTCTGCAAGCCGAAGATCAAGCTAGACGATGATAAATCCGACTTTGGATCTTGGAGGCCTCCGGGGGCTGCTGTTGGGGATATACTTTCCAGGTATCCTCACAGTTCCTCACTGACCAGGGTGGCCCACTTCGGGTTAGAGCTTTGCTTCACGGGCGGCCTAGTCAGGGAGAAAGACGGAGTCCAATCCGGCTACGGGAAGGCCTAGAAGACTTACCGACTTAGGCCCATAATGTTACTTGTAGTTCAAGATGTACTCTGTAACCAAATCTTAGTCGTAGCCGGATTGATCTCTCCTGTAAACCCTAGGCCGGATATCTATATAAGCCGGCCTAGGGAGAGCCTTTAGGGCACCCAATACTTTAGACCCTCAACTGGCACAGGCGAAACCCTTGTAACCCATATTTCGGCTTTGTCGTATTACTGGATTGCTAGCAGGAGTAGGATCTGTCCAAAGCCGGTGGATTCGAATCTGGGTAAACTTGTGTGCTCACCGTCCCGGAACACCGTACGTCTCACACCCCTCTCTTCCGCACGCCTCGAGGACCCCCTCATGGCGTACTTGTCCTCAATCCCACGACACTAGCAAATAAGCACACAGGGGACTCGAAGATTTACCCAGGTTCAGGCCTTGTAGAGGTCCCTACTCCTGCTTATCTGCTCGTGGAATTAACAGAGGAATTGAAGATTACAATGGTGCGCAGATGCAATCTGGTGAGGTTTGTGGAAACTAGGGTTGCGTGTGTCTTTCTCGCCGCCCCCTCCTAGCCTTTATATAGATAGGCCAGGTCTTAGGTAGCAGGTCGCGTCGGTTACAGGTCAAGGTTTTCCCTTTAAACTTTCTATCTTTAGCTTCTTCTTGTTTCGCAAGCAATCGAGAGTCCGTAGGTTACTCGAGTTCTCCATTTGGGCCTTGACAATGTCGTGGGCTTCCGCTGTATTCAGGCCGTATATACCAAGCTCGAGTACCTATAGGGTATACCCATGTCAATATGACTCCCCCATAATTTCATAAACCATAAAACTCAACATGAGGCAAAAAGATCCCAATAGAGATAATTAATGGACATTATAGAACTTGATTTTCTCAAGAGAATCACATACCACATAGATACTAGATAATATTTCAATATCTATAATAGGTGGTATTCCTCATGTACCCACATTTTTAGGATTGGAATGCCCAAGCATAACGCTCCCCTAAAATGGGACAGTCCATTAATCTCTCACAAGAGCCAAATAAGATACCAAATATATTCAGGATAGGCTCGAACGCAAGAAACACACGTACATGGTGTGCCACCCAACATACACAAATATACATGATAACTCATGATAAGTAAGTGGCAAACACAACATATACACAAGCATGCATGATACAAAACCAACACATGCACCAAGGGGCGAGTAACTTTTAATGTAATGAGTTAAGCACATGTTACCGCAAGGAGGAATATTGGAAATATGTTAGAGGCAATATAATCCACATGACTTGACTTGTACCAATATAATAGACGAAGATCCCTCAATTCTTCATGATGTAGCCAAGTCTCCAATGTCCTCCGACTACACCTATTGATCAAGTTTTAGCTTGTTGGTCCCCAACCAAGTTGGATCCTAAGAATTTAGTCGCAATAGGCTTGGCAACCTAAATGGTTCTTTTCTTGACACCACTTTGAGTAGGGATGGGAACGGGCCGACCCGAACCTGGCCTTGGACCTGGCCCTATGGCCCTAGGGCCAATTTAAGAGGCCATGGGTCAACCCATATCGAGAATTTTCTCTGGCCCTATTGGCCCGATGGGCCTTTAGGGCCAACCCAATTTTGGGTAAGCTCGTGTGTTGTTTTCTTGAACTGCGTAAGAATTTTGAATTTTTTCCAGAAAGAAACGGAGCGACTGGTACATACATGCTATGCCTCGATAGTCTACAAAGATTCAAGTCCATGCATTATGCGTATATGTATATATGTACGCATACGAATGAATGCCTCTAGTTGTTAGCAGCGGACGCAATTCTCACAAGGGGTGGACCAGAGAGAAGATACGAGCAGGGCGAGACAAAGGAGACGGATGGTGTGACGAACCAGACAAGGAGCTAGATGGCAATCGGGTCGGTGAACACCAGGTAGCGCCGCCGGCGCGACATAGATTTCGTGGAGCGATGATTAGAAAGTAACTGTGAGATACAGAGGAGGGCTGACCCTGCTGGACCAACGGGCCACACGATGCCGGCTTCATTGACCCAAATTTCATTTGAGGCCGACCCGCCTGACCCATTGGCCTCGAATTTTTGGGTCGGGTCAACGATCTAGCGGGTCGACCTGACCCATTCCCATCCTGAACTTTGAGTACCAACATATTTGGCAAATACATTGCCCACCTCATCCCTACGAATTGAATAAGCATCATAAATCATGATAGGGTTAGATGAGGAGTTACCAATAGTGCATGAGGAAGAAATGTGTCCCTTCTCATGGCCACTATAGCAAGTTCTTCTCTTTATATCTTTATTTTTAGGTGAAGCAACAACTTGTGGAAGAGCTTGAGTCTTCTTGGGAGGAGGTCCATCTCTAACTAGAGGTAGAGATTGAGGACGCTTCCTTTGTTTCTTCTCGCTAAGGGGCTTCTTCTTCAATGGAAAAGATCTAACATGATGCCCTTCTTCCATGCACTTGAAGCAAACAATGTTGTCCAGATTCTTGACTTGATCTTGGCCATTCTTCTTGTTGCCCTTGTGTTTCAACTTGTTAGTGGACTTGTTCTTGATATTGGAGTTGAATCCAAGTCCACTCTTGTCATTCGGGGATCTTCACATACTCAATATTTGTTTGAGTGTGTGTAACACCCTCGAATCGGCCTTATGCAAGTTGTAGCGCTTCCCGCCAAACCCGCATAGAAACGATTCAAGGACGCCCACCAGGCACTTTCGTGCGGGTGGAAAACGAAGTAATACCATTACACAACAGTCCTCGATGGGACCCACAGAACAGATATATATATATATGACACGACTCCAAGAGTCAAGAACACAGATATACAATACAAAGATCCAAATCACCTTGAAAACGATACAGCGTCCGAGTACGGACAAGATGCAAATGGGGCTAAGAGCCCTGAAGAATAACCAATGGCGTCCATAACCCTGCCCAGGCCAAGCCGGAAGGGTAACCCTGCTAACGATGTCGATCTCAAACCTGCTAAAACAAAAGGGGTGCCGACAAAGGGCAAAGGAAAAAAAGAGGAGCGCCAGTACTGAGGCCAGTACACGGCGAGGCTAGAATTCGGTGGCTCTCGCCTACATAGGTATGGTGGACTGAAGCGGTAGTGCAACAACACTAATCAACCTATAGAGACTCAGTAAACTGGCGGCTATTAGTGAGGGATAAGAAAGACCTATTTGAATCCAACCTGATACTAACACCAAACATACCCATCCTGGTATTCCCCCTCGAGACCAATCGAGGAAGTTAAGCCGAGGAAACTCACACGGGTGGCCGTTTTATTTAATCTTTCCATGGCATTTATCCAACTTACTAGTCATCTCAGAAGTAAGTCAAATTATAACAGTAAACTTTAGTTATAGTTGTCTATGATCGAGAAACTGTGCTCCAAGTCGTCCATAACCGCGGACACGGCTTTTCGAAAAGATTTAACCCTGCAGGGGTGCACCAAAGTATCCACACGCACTTCGACCCTTTTTGCCAGATCATTTAACATACACCCATCGGTATGTCGGCGGGGCCTAAGTCATGACGTTTCCCAGACCGAAAGCAAGTACATGGGGCCACCCCACTAAGCTACCCGCAACGAAGTCGGCCGGCTCCGGAACGGACCCAGGGTTTGTGTCAATGGTTGTAAACGACTGGGAACCCGAAAAGTGTGACTGGGCTTGTCGGTACCGCGAAAACATTCCACATCCTAAACAGTACAGGTGCTGCACGCACAATCTTAAATAAGTCAGTAAAGCATGGCATAAGTACAGAATAGTAATAAAGCCCCAAACTACTTGTGCCCCCCGGTACAATACTTTGAAATCAGGTAGTAAGCCGATGGGGGTGCCCACACACCCCACCTGTGGTTAGCGCGCTCGATCTCGGAACAGGTGTCAAGAACTCGGGTCCTAGGGGACACTAGTGAGCGGTTAAGAACGAAATATTGTCTATTACCCACCGCTGCCTCTGCATTAATCTACTATCAACATTAATTAATAAACTGTAATTAGAATCATGTCCAATGCCACCATTAAACATTTGCCAACCGCCCAACAACTGTGGAACATCGACGACGCGAGGCAACACCTGAGCAAGCAACTACGACTCGCAGGGCCAGCTGTCTATCAAGCAACGGGTAATAGGAGGTGTCGAAGGCAATATAGAGGCTGTACGGGATATAACTGGTGCACGGAAACTAAAGCATCGCGACACGGATAGCAATAGATCAACAGGAGGAAGTAAAGACTATAAATGCAAAATAGGTAGAAGGGGGAGAGATGCTCGCCTGGGAAACACTGCCGATGGAACATATCCGGAGAACTGGTCGATACTCGCATCCACTCATCGGCCTAATCCGCGAAGAAGCAAACACTAGAAGAAACACCAGATGCAATATTTAATACTACGGCAAAAGATCCGGCATGATTATGATATGATGCATGGCATGGCAAGATGCGGTGCAATTAGGCAATATTAAGCGGAACCAGGGTCCCGCTAATTAATTATACGGTTCAAGTTATTTAGAACCCCGCAATTTAAATGTTGTATTAACAAGGCAAAACATGGCGCCGGTTCGTTACACAAAATTTGAATGAAGACAATATAAGACTAGAAAAGCTCTCATATAGTCTCCATATTTAATTTAGGTGAATCCTCGAAATAGCCCCAAACACCCACAATATGCATGCAAGCATGATGATTTAATTATGCAACAAGTTGTATGTTATATTATAAAAATAGGAGAAAGGATCAGGGTCACACATTAGGGGGTTCGGATCCGAGGTTCGACGGGGATCGGTCTTCAGGGTCTCGACGAACTTGGTGTTCCGGGCAGGAGTCCTTGGCGTGCCGAGGGTTCTAGAAGGGGATCTTGTCGCATCCGTGAAGAGGATGTTTGGGTACCGGGTTCGGTGGTCGATCTTGGGTCTCGGCGCCGGAAGATCTTGGCGAGGGTCCTAATCCTCGAGTCATTTTCCGTCTTGTCGACGTAGTAGAAGGGGAGGCCGAGGTAGCGCACCCCATCATCGGTACCAAACGTGACATAAGGCATTATCATCGGTCCAACCAATACACGAACTGAAACAGGGACAAACGTTTTCTCAGAAGCATCACCTAACAGGCGCACCCTGCTGGGGAGAGAGGCCGACACAGGGATGAGCTGAGACACGCCAAACTTGGCACGGACGGAGTCGAGGCCTCTCTGGAGAGGGCAAGGGCACGCCGGCGGAGGGGATCCCGCGAGCGGCGGCTGGGAGCATGGGCTCGACGGTGAGGAAGGATGGGGCCCCGGCGAGGCGCGCCGGCGAGCACGGATGGTCGACGGCAGAGGACCGCGAGGCGGGGACCCACGGCGGCGCTGCCGGGCCAGAGGCGGACGGGTGGGCGCTGGAGCACCAGGGAGAAGGGCGGCCGGGGCGAGGTACTCCCATGACGAGCAGCACGCAGAGCGGCCATCGGAGGAACTTGGCCGGAGGAGGAGGCCGCTGCTAGTGGGGCCACTGCCGATGGCAGCGGAAGGTGGGCGAGGTGGAGGACGCCCTCGGCGGCGGACCGAGGCCGGTCGTTGAAGAGATGGTGGCCCGGAACGGCGAGCGCGCTGGTCGAGGCAGAGGGCGGGCTCTGCGGTGGCGGAGATCCTAGCCGAGGAGGCGAGCCACAGAGAGGAAACCGGTGGCAGGGTGGCGCGAGGGAGGCGGCCAGAGAGGCTCGGTCAAGGGGCGGCGAGGAGGGGCACGGCGACCGAGGCAGGGCCCCCGTGGTGGCGGCCGATGGCGGCGGGGAGGAAGAGGGAGGCCGCGGCGAGAGGCGGAGGCCGGCGAGACGACGGAGGGCGGCGCGAGGCACCGAGGCGACGGGGAAGGCTCGGCGAGGCGTTGTCGAGGGGGCCGACGGAGGAGGCCGGCGCGGGCGGCGCTCGAGAGAACGGTGGAGGCGGCCGACGATGGCGTGCGGCGGGCCAGGTCGAGGAAGGCCGGAGGGAGGCGGTGCTATACACGGGGGCGGTCGGTGTGGCGAGAGGGAGAGGCCTAGGAAGAGAGAAGGGGCGCGGGGCAGGGCGACCTGCGCGTGGGGAGAGAGACGGGGTAGGGCCAGGGTTGTCGGGCGGCGGACCAGGGGAGTGGGCGGCAGATGGGTGGTTGGCACAGGCGGGAAAAGGAGGGGTGGGGGACAGGCGGGTTGGGTGGCGTGCCCAGGTGGCGGTGGTTAGAGGGAAAAAATAGGGCAGCTCCATCTGTGTGCGTGTGTCCGCGTGTGTGGGTGGGTGAGGTGTCAAGCAGGGATTGGCTGGAGTGATGTGGCAGGGGTGAGGTGGAGGGAGGGGATTGGATGGGGTGAGGTGGAGATGGCTGGGCGGGAGAAACGGAATTGAGGCGGGAGGGTGGCAGCTGTGGGGAGTAGGTAGGTAGGGTTTGTCTAGTTAGGGTTAGGGCCTTGTTAGTCTAGGATTTGGAGGTGGCCGGCCGGGCTTTCGGGCCTGGCTGGCTGCCTCCTATAAAAATAATATAAATATTGTTTATTTAAAACGGGGCTTTTGAAATCCGTTGGTAGACAAAACAAAATATTCCGGAGACCCGGGGTTTAATTTGAAATCAAGACGGGGCGTTTAGAAAACAAAAACAGACTTTTCGAAATAGTTTTATGCAAACAAAATACAAGATGACATGACGATGCTCAAATGCAAGGTGGCATGATGACGTGAGCATGCGGTCATGATGATGCAATGCACAAAAACACCGCGATTTTCTAGTAGTGGTTTTAGCGGGGCGCCACAGTGTGGCCTTCCCTTTATGACACTTTTTCAAGTCATTCTTCAAATAAGTGACTTGAGCCTTGATCTCTTTAATTTCCTCTACATGGTTAGTGTCAACAACAATACTAGAGGAAGTAGATGTAACATTGTTAGAGAAACAAGGCAAGGAATGCAATTCATCACACTATATATCATGGTTATGTGGAGATGAATTACAAGGAGTAGCACATGGCAATATCGCACTAGGAGTAGAAGCAGTTGTAACGTCCACATGAGGCCCACTAGATGTTACCTTTTACATAATGGCATCATGATCTAACTTTAGCCTACCATGGGAGACTAGAAGATCCTCATGCGATCTTGAGAGCTTGACATGACTTTCTTCCAACTTCTCATAGTTGCTAGTTAGAAAATCAAGTTGAGCCTTTAGCTCAACATTCTCCTTCATACCATAAGCATCATCATTAATTGCAAGAGGTGAGGGCAACTTAGTGAGCTCTTTTGAATAAGAAGCTTTAAGTTGCTCATGCGACTCGGTGAGTTTGATAATCTCACTCTTAACAACCTGAGAGCCATTTTATAGGTGCTTAAAATCCTCAACAAGTTTAGCATGGGCAACTACAAGTTCATCATTTTTAGTTTTGAAGACATTTTCCACCTCAAGTTTTATATCATGGTTTTCCTTTACTCTAGATAATTTTAGAGTAAAAGTCTCCTCAAGAGATTCCTTGGTGGTTTGTTCTTCTTCAAGGGTGATCTTTAGATAAGCAATCTAGTTAGCATACTCATGCTCATGTTCATTCTTTTTGAAAAATGATATTTTCTTGCTCCTCAATAAGTTTCTTGCCCTTAATAGCACTAGCCATAATTTCAACAAAGTTGGAGCAAGAAATTTTATTTTTATGAAGAGCGGGAAAGATAATCTCTCCCATCTCTTGAATATAGGCAATATCATAATCAACAAGATGATCATCATCATTATCATCATCATCAAGTTCATCGTCATCATGATGAGAGATGGGATCCATGGGGGTTGCCTTTGTTTTGTTAGCCATAAGGCATATGTGAGAACTGGAAGGAGGTGATAATGAGATTTTACTTAAAGCTCCATTCAAAACCTTGTCTTGACCCATAGAATATTCGGTTTCCTCGACATGGTTAGCAACACAAGCACTAGAGAAAATAGAAGCATTTTTTTATCATGTCAATAAGACAAAGCAAGCATATCATCATGAGATTTATTCAAGCCATTTCTACATGATATGAAAGGCCTATCAACACAAGAATGTAAGGAGTTTAGAGTTCTAAAATAGTTAAGGTCCAAAGATAGACATTGCAACTAGATATAGATGATGGATTACCAATAGTAAGCCCACTATCCATATTGCAATTTCTATCACCACTCACCATATCATTACCTTGTGAAAAAACACATGTTGGTGAAGTGGTAGAATATGACAACTCATCACGGCCGGAGGTGGAGGGAAAACAGTCATCGTCAATAATGTTGGACACATCTGTCCATATCTCATGAGCACTCCAATAAGGCATGATTGAAGAAATAACTACATTGCTCACAACAAGTAAAATCACTTAGTAGCTTGAGCATCTATATAAGAGTTCATCTTATCCTCTAAAGATTCATTTTGTGGGTCCATGGGAGGATAAAAACCCATATATAGAATTCCCTCAATAGATGGGTGAATGTCCCCAAAAAATTAATGGCTCCGATTTTTGGCATCTCACACTTCATTTAAACATTTTTTTTGGTCAAGCAATTGCCAAAGAAACTCTCAATCCTTGCCACTAGAGACTAATAATTGCAAACATATGCAAATCCTCCCTTTGATTTATGTTGTGTAGGAAATCACGACTTTTAATGCGAAATAAGGAGTCATAATGAAAGATTTTGAGGAAGTACACACATACAAGTAATTGGGAAGCTATGCCAGGGCGTCAGCATGCTTAACGACCACTGGTACGGGCGCGGTCCGCCCATACCGCTCGCTCATACCGGGTAGCGATGGCTTCATCTCATCAAACCCTACAACTTTCGTGAAGACACCTATGTATTTCGAGGCTCCAACCACCGGCTAGAGAGCCGCCATTCTTAGATTATATGACAACACCACCAAAGGAGATCCACACCATTGTTCATCCATTGTCCATCACTTCCCCCATCCATCCATCCTCTAGCCATAGCCATTGCTTTGTATGTTAAATCTACTTGTGAGAATTGTAAAAAGGCGTAAATGTAGCATTAAAGGCCAATGTTGTTGATCAAGATGAAGATGATAGATGGTTACACATTGTCTCCATTAGCTTTCCCGAGGATGTCAAGCATTCTCATGGTGAGTACATGGCCTTCTACGCAAGAAACTTTTGGAAGGACCTGGCTAAGGCTAAATCTGAACTTGGGCGTAAGAATGGGTCAAGTGGGCGAAAGGAAAACGGCCCAAAACTGAGAACTTGCTACAATTGTGGAGACTGTTTGCACTTTGTGGCTGAGTGTCCATACCAAAGTAGAGAAGATAATGGGGGCAGGCTCATCCTCAAGGAAAAGTCCAAGGCACCTCGGAAGAAGCCGTTGATATGTTGCTAACGTATCTATAAATTTTTGATGTTCCATGCTTGGTTTTATCTACTTTCTTATGTTTTGTTCCAACTTTGGAGTACTTTCTATACACTTTCTTGGACTAAACTATTAACAAGAGCCATAGTGACAGCTGCCTGTTTTCTGTTGTTTTTGGTTCCAGGAAAGTCAGAAAATGAATATTCTCGGAATTGGACGGGACAAAAGCCAAAATCAGGTTTTCACCGAGGGACACGCGTAGCCAGAATATGAGACGGAGAGGGGCTAGGGGGGCGCCACACCACCGGGCCGCGCGGCCCAACCTGGCCCGCGCCAGGGGGTGGTCTGGCCGCCTCAGGCACCCCCTCGGCCTCCCCTTTCGCCTATAAGATGCCTCCGATACAGAACCCCTAAGTACCTGATCAAAATTCCATGAAAGAGTCTGTATCCGCCGTCATCTCCATACCTAGATCGGGAGGGATCTGAAGCTCTTCCCGGCACTCTATCGGAGGGGAGAATTCACCCTGGAGGCCTTCTTCATTATCATGCAAGCCTCCAATGTGATGCGTGAGTAGTTCATCTATGGACTACGGGTCCATGTAGTAGCTAGATGGCTGGTTCTTCTCCTTTGTGCTATCATGTTTAGATCTTGTGAGCTTCATTCATGATCAAGATCATCTATTTGTAATTCTGCATGTTGTGTTGGCGGGGATCCGATGGATATTGAGATGCTATTTTAGATTGATTATTGATTCTATCATGTCTTTGTTATTTGTGATCTTGCATGCTTTCCGTTGTTAGTAGCTATCTTGGCCAAGTAGATGCTAGTAACTCCAAGAGTTAGTATTTATGCTCGATAGCGGGTTCATGCCTCTAATAATCTGGGGAAGTGACAGAAATCTCTAAGGTACTAGATGTGCTATTGCTACTAGGGAGAAAACAACAATCCTTTGTTCATAGAACAATCGTATTGTTTACTTTAAACGCAATGCTCAATGCAATTATCTGTTGCTTGTAACTTAATACTAGAGGGGGTTCGGATGATAACCTGAAGGTGGATTATTAGTCATAGATGCAGTTGGATTACGGTCTATGTATGTAATGCCCAATCGAATCTCAAAGGATTCAAGATGAGTAGTATTTGCTTGTATGCTTTCTCGATGTTTGTCAATTGCCCCGCTGTAATTTGTTCACCCAACATGTCATGTATCTTAAGGAGAGCCACCACTAGTGAACTATGGACCCCAGTCCTTTCTTTTATCATCAATCTACAATCAGCTATTTACTGCTTTCTGTTTACTTTCTGCAAACCATTACTTTCTTCCACTCGATATGTTTAATCCTTTGTTTTCAGCAAAACCGGTGAGATTGACAACCTCATCGCAAGTTGGGGGCAAAGTTCTGTGGTTATGCTGTGTAGGTCTCCACATTGCTGCTGGCACCGGTAGTGCACCCTACCAAAGTTCATCTAGCAACACCTTTGGGGTGTTTCCTTGCTCCTACTGGATTGATAACCTTGGTTTCATAACTGAGGGAAAAGTTGATGCTGTGCTCATCATACCTTCCTGCTAAGCAACTGATTTTCTGGCGCCGTTGCCGGGGAGTCAAGGACATCTTCAGAAGGGGAGTCCCTCATAACCAATCTCTTTACTTTGTTATTTCTGTTTTGCTTAGTTTACTTTTTGCTTTGTTTGCTTGTTTCTTTATTAAAAACACACAAAAATTAGTCTTACTAGTTTGCTTTCTTTATTAAAAACACAAAAAATGACTACTCTTGAAAATACTAAGTTGTGTGACTTCACTAGCACCAACAAAAATGATTTTATGAGCACACCTATTGCTCCACCTGTTCCTGAAGCTACTTTCTTTGAAATAAAACCTGCTTTACTCAATCTTTTTATGAGAGAACAATTTTCTGGTATTGGTAATGAAGATGATGTTGCTCGTTTAAATAAATTTGTTGAACTTTGTGAGATGCAAAAGCATAGGGATATAGATGGAGATATTATTAAGCTTAAATTGTTTCCTTTCTCTTTGAGAGGAAAAGCTAAAGAATGGTTGAATTTCCTTAACTAGGAATAGTATTGATTCTTGGAGTAAATGCAAAGATGCTTTCATTGGAAAATACTATCCTCCTGCTAAGATTATATCTATGAGAAGTGAAATAATGAAGTTTAAACAATCTGATAATGAACATGTTGCTCAAGCTTGGGAAAGAATGAAATCTTTGGTAAAGAATTACCCACTCATGGACTGACTGCTTGGATGATTATCCAAACCTTTTATGCAGGATTGAATTATTCTTCAAGAAATCTATTGGATTCGGCTGCTGGAGGTACCTTTATGACCATTACTTTGGGTGCTGCAACAAAGCTTCTGGATAATATGATGGTTAACTATTCTGAATGGCACACTGAAAGAGCTCCACAAGGTAAGAAGGTAAATTCTGTTGAAGAAACCTCCTCCTTGAGTGATAAGATTGATGTTATGATGTCTATGCTTGTTAATGGGAAAGCCCATATTGATCCAAATAATGTTCCTTTAGCCTCTTTGGTTGCTCAAGAAGAGCAAGTTGATGTGAACTTTATAAGAAATAACAATTTTAGCAATAATGCCTACAGGAATAATTTTGGTAACAACATTTATAGGCTATATCCTCCCAAAAATGGTAATGCTTATGGAAATTCCTATAGCAACAATAGGAGTGCTCCCTCTGAACTTGAAGTTATGCTTCAAGACTTTATTAGTAAACAAACTACTTTCAATAAAACTATTGAGGAAAAACTCTCTAATGCTGAAAGAAACATAGGATCACTGGCTGAAGCTCAATCTTCTTTGAATAAAATGGCTGCTAAACCTGAAACTAATGATAATCCCTTTGCAACTACTAATGCCATACAAGTAAGAATTGATGAAAATGTTAGACTATTAGCTGAATTGCATGCTAAGTGGAAAGAGAAGAAATTGCTAGAAATATTAGTGTTTCTACTATCACTACCACTAGAGTTGAGGCTAGTAATAGCTCTACTACTTTAGATGATAATTATGATTTTGATATTGATGGTTGCAACATCTCTGAAGTTATTAAGTTCCTACAAAAGCTTGCTAAAAGTCCTAATGCTAGTGCTATGAATATGGCCTTTACAAAACACATTACTGATGCTCTCATAAAGATTAAAGAAGAAAAGATGAAACATAAAGCTTCTATTCCTATGAAACAAGAATATGGTTGGGAACCCATCATTAATATGAAAGTGAATGATTTTGATTTCAAAGCTTTATGTCATCTTGATAGTAGTGTTTCAATTATGCCTAGAAGGATTTATGATATGCTTGATTTGCCACCATTGGAATATTGTTATTTGAATGTCCCACTTGATGATAATGCTAAAAAGAAACACATGGGGAGTATTAATGATGTTCTTATTATGGTTAACAATGCCTATGTCCCCGTTGATTTCTATGTTTTGGATGTTGAATGCAATGCTTCTTGTCCTATTACTTTGGGAAGACCTTTTCTTAGAACCGTTGGTGCCATCATTGATATGAAAGAAGGCACCATTAAATATCAACTTGCACTCAAGAAAGGTATACACCACTTCCCTAAGAAGAGAGAGAAGATTTCTTTTGCCTCTCCTATGAAAACAAAATTTGCTCTTAATGCTTCTTTATTTGAGAACACTTGATTATTTTTCTTACTTCTTATGCCGCGTTAAAGAAAAGTACTTATTGGGAGATAACCCAAAAGTTTTATATGAGTCTTGGAAGTTATTACTACTGTAATAACCACTCCTTATCCTTTTTATTTTCTTTTTTGCCAAGAGTAACCTCTAATGAGAGAGAAGTAATGATTCGGAAAGTTGTTGTCCCCAAACAGATTTTTGTGCTTCACCGTAAACATTCATGTAAAATCTCTGTATGTCCTTTTGAGGCATGAATTTTTGTTCTTCTGCCCCAGGTTGTTATATAACTTTCGTTAGTTCAACACTTTTTGATTAGATCAATAGAAGGTCTTCGAAAAAACTCGTCTTTACCTGCTGGTCTGTTTTGACAGATTTCTGCCATTATTTGCATTTGCTTCTTGTTGGTTCCTTTTTGAGTTCTTTTGGGGAATTGAGCTTTTTGAGGAAAGTGCTATAGTAGCTAGTGTTTTAATGGAAGTTTTATTGGTGTTGGAACTGAACCTAAAGACTTATTATCTTAAGTGCACTAATGTTGCTAATAAAGATTGTGTGAAGTTTTGTAATGAGATGAAGGATGGACTAAATCTCAAGCTTGGGGATGCCACGCATGTCACCCCAAGAAATATCCAAGAAGTACAAGCGTCAAAGCTTGGGGATGCCCAAGGCATCCCCCTCTTCATCAATAAAAATCCCAGGTTTCTTCCAAACACTTCATTTTTATTGTTTCATGCACAGTTGTGTTGTTCTTGGAGCGTCTTCTTTTTCGTTTTCGTTTGCTTGGTTTTCTCAGTTTGCTGAATAAATTGGTTGGACCCCCTCTTTCATGCATTGGTTTTCAAATATTTTGGTTTGGATTGGAAAAGATTAGGAAAGTTCATGCTTAAGTGGTCAAAAGAGCTTGTTTTTGACTGTGGCCTATGCTTTGTCATGCCATGCTTGATATCGTTTTGGCTTTATGCTTAGTATTATTTGCTGTAGCATGACTTGTTATAAACAATTTAGATTGCTTAATGTGCCTTGGAAGGATCATGCGTTGTTTTACCATATTAAAGCATAGTATTGTGGTATTCTCCTTTGATGCTTTATTTGGGTTGAGTTGGCGCATGCTCACACCATGTTATGACTATCCCAAGTCACCATAGCCTTTATGATCCTTTAGTTTTCAACTTGTAGTATCACTTTATGCTTTGATCAATGATGTTTTGTCTATCTGCATGATTATGTAGTCACCATAGCCTTTATGATTCTTTCTTTTTATCACTTACCTACTCGAGGACGAGTAGGAGTTAAGCTTGGGGATGTTGATACGTTGCTAACGTATCCATAATTTTTGATGTTCCATGCTTGGTTTTATCTACTTTCTTATGTTTTGTTGCAACTTTGGAGTACTTTCTATACACTTTGGACTAACCTATTAACTTTGGACTAACCTATTAACAAGAGCCACAGTGCCAGCTGCCTGTTTTCTGCTGTTTTTGGTTCCAGGAAAGTCAGAAAATGAATATTCTCGGAATTAGACGGGACAAAAGCCAAAGTCAGTTTTTCACCGAGGGGCACTCGGAGCCAGAATACGAGATGGAGAGGGGCCAGGGGGCCGCCACACCACCTGGCCATGCGGCCAAGCCTGGTTCGCGCTAGGGGGTGGTCTGGCCGCCTCCGGCACACCCTCAGCCTCCCCTTTCGCCTATAAGATGCCTCCGATACAGAAACCCTAAGTACCCGATCAAAATTCCACGAAAGAGTCTGTAGCCGCTGTCATCTCCAACCCTAGATCGGGAGGGATCTGAAGCTCTTCTAGACACTCTGCCAGAGGGGGAATTCACCCTGTAGGCCTTCTTCATCATCATGCAAGCCTCCGGTGTGATGCGTGAGTAGTTCATCTCTGGACTACGGGTCCATGTAGTAGCTAGATGGCTGGTTCTCCTCCTTTGTGCTATCATGTTTAGATTTGTGAGCTCCGTTCATGATCAAGATCATCTATTTGTAATTCTGCATGTTGTGTGTGCGGGGATCCGATGGATATTGAGATGCTATTTCAGATTGATTATTGATTCTATCATGTCTTTGTTATTTGTGATCTTGCATGTTTTCCGTTGTTAGTAGCTATCCTGGCCAAGTAGATGCTAGCAACTCCAAGAGTTAGTATTTCTGCTCGATGGTGGGCTCATGCCTCTAGTAATCTGGGGAAGTGACAGAAATCTCTAAGGTACTAGATGTGCTGTTGCTACTAGGGAGAAAACAACAATCCTTTGTTCATAGAACAATCGTATTGTTTACTTTACATGCAATGCGTAATGCAATTATCCGTTGCTTGCAACTTAATACTGGAGGGGTTTCGAATGATAACCTGAAGGTGGATTATTAGTCATAGATGCAGTCCGATTACGATCTATGTATAATGTTGTAATGCCCAATCGAATCTCGAAGGAGTCAAGATGAGTAGTATTTGCTTGTATGCTTTCTCGATGTTTGTCAATTGCCCCGCTGTAATTTGTTCACCCAACATGGCATCTATCTTAAGGAGAGCCACCACTAGTGAACTATGGACCCCGGTCCTTTCTTTTATCATCAATCTACAATCAACTCTTTACTGCTTTCTGTTTACTTTCTACAAAATATCACTTTCTTCCATTCAATACGTTTAATCCTTTGTTTTTAGCAAAACCGGTGAGATTGCCAACCTCATCGCAAGTTGGGGGCAAAGTTCTGTGGTTGTGTTGTGCAGGTCTCCACGTTGCTGCTGGCACCGGTAGTGCGCCCTGCGAAAGTTCAGCTAGCAACACCTTTGGGGTGTTTCCTTGCTCCTACTAGATTGATAACCTTGGTTTCATAACTGAGGGAAAAGTTTCTGTTGTGCTCGTCATACCTTCCTCTCGGGGTTCCCCAACGGGCTCGATATATTTTGGGTTAAGCAGCCGTTCGTCAAGAAAAATTCTCCCTACAAGGAGCAACCTAAGATTGTTTTGGTGGCACTAGAAGATTAGTATTCATCCGCAAGTGAAGATGAAGAGGATGAACATAGCACTCGAGTGGTGTCTGCAATAGCCACCGTATCTACACCCACATCGCTTTTGACTCTCCCAATGAGAACATCATCAACAAGAACACTACTTGCCTTATGGCAAGAGGTTCCGAGGTATCATCTCCTATCTCTTCTTTTCCTAAGACTACTATGAATGTTGATATGGATGATCATACAAGTCTTAGAGTAAAGGAATAAGTTATTGCTTTGGACCATTTTTTCACTAACTTGTAAGCTCAGCATGATACGTTTCAAACATATCCATAATTTTTGATGTTCCATCCTTGGTTTTATCTACTTTCTTATGTTTTGTCCACACTTTGGAGTAGTTTTCATATGATTTATTGGACTAACCTATTAACAAGAGCCACAGTGCCAGTTGCCTATTTTCTGCTGTTTTTGGTTCCAAAAAGTCAGAAAAAGAATATTCTCGGAATTGGACCGGACAAAAGCCAAAGTCGTTATTTTCCCGAAAGATTCACGGAGCCAGAAGGAGAGACGAAGGGGGGCCACAGGGTGGCCAAACCACCCATAGGCTTGGGTCCCCCCAGGCCGCGCCAGGGCATGGTGTGGGCCCTCTGGCTGGCCACCGACCTCGCGCCTTCGCCTATATATTCCTCCCGATACATAAACCCTAAATTGTCAAGCCTCCAACCATGAAAAGTTCCACAGCGCTGCCGCCACCGAAGGGGAGATTCGGGGGACAGAAATTCTCTATTCCGGTACCCTACCGGGACGGGGAATTGCCCCCGGATCCATCTCCGTCGATCTCCACCGCCATCTCCATCACCGTTGCTGATTCCCATGATGAGGAGGGAATAGTTCTCTCTCGAGGCTAAGGGTACCGGTAGCTATGTGTTTATCTCTCTCTCTATGCATGATCATATTGTGATCATGAGCTTTGTAATCAAGTAGATCTACCTTGCTACTCAAGTGCTTTAATAGATCTCTGCTCTCCCCATGTGTGTGAAAGTGATAACATGCACACCATGGTGGCACTTAGGCTAGAGATTACAAATACTTGTTATGAGTTATATTTGGAGTTGGATGTCTTTATGAAATTGTGGTGTTTGTTGGAACCATCTAGTGCTCACTGTGACAGTGTGGGGTTATCTAGATGGGGATAGCGAACTTTGAGGTGTGTTGTTATAGCCCTACCATCGATTAGAGTGTCCAACCAGAGAGTAGTTAAGAGTAGTATCATAAAGAGAAGATATTCATATGAGAGTGTTCACTAGTGAAAGTATGATACCTAGGCCTTGTTTCTTAGCATTGAAACATCGTTTGCAATTAGATCTGTTACATGTTTGCTTGCTTCCATCTTTATTTCAGTTTGCCTTTAGTCTCTTCCACGCCATCAAGCTATTTTCTAGCACCGTTGTCTTATATCCATACCACTTGTATTTCACTATCTCTTCGCCAAACTAGTGCACCTATACACATGACAAATGTATTGGGTGTGTTGGGGGACACAAGAGACTTCTTGTATCTTGATTGTAGGGTTGCTTAAGTGGGGATACCTTTGACCACTTCCTCCCTGAGTTCGATAAACCTTGGGTGATCCACTTACTGCTGTTCTACAAACCTCTGCACTTGGAGGCCCAACAACTGTCTACAAGAATAGAAGTGCGTAGACATCAAGCTATTTTCTGGCGTTGTTGCCAGGGACTAAAGAAGAAGAAGCTCCCACGTCAACCATGCGCCAGCAAGTATTTTATAGGACCGTTGCCGGGGAGGTAAGGTAAAAGGTACTCACATCTTCCGGTGTGAGTGCTCAAAGTTATGTCCTTTAGATTCTGCAATTTTGTCTTTGTCGTGGTGGTGTCACGGCAGATGCCATGGATAGGCTAAAGGTAGGGACAATATGCACTAGAGGAATCCAGGGAGGGATAGTGTGGCGATTCCACACACAGATGCTTTGTATTCAATAGGTTTCCAAGGTTACAAATGCTCCTTGAGCCGCATTGGGGAGAGGAGGAAGAAGGAACTCTCTTACTCTCACCACCATCTAGCTCTCAGGAACCTAGAACCAAATAAGTAAAAATCAACCCACTAGAGATCAACCCTTTCTACAGAGGCCCTAGCCCTCCTTATATAGGGGTGGCTAGGTCTCCAATTAGGGCATACGTGGAGGAATATTCCAAGGAATATGCCTCTTCCCAAAATAGTAAACTGATCGGGTCACTTTTCCCCGTCGTAAGCCATGCAGAGGCTACGTGAGCCTCTGCGGCGCTAGCGTCATCCGACAGAGGCAACGTCACCTTTGTCGGCCACGCCTCGGTGGTCCTAGCCTTTGTCCGCTTTGCTCACGCTCCTGCATACAGTGACCTCCTTTTGACCAGCGAGATACCTTCCTTCTCTTGCAAGCCTGATATAACCCAGATCATGCCTGGTTAATCCGGCCACACCCGTTCCTGCATACAAGTTAGATATATCCTGCCGGCATACGACATAGGTCGGCCGAGACTTAGTTAGGCGGACATCCTCCAGTCTGGGTTACCCCGTGATTCGGCCTGCCTTGAGGTGACTCGGCCAACACTTGCTTTGACCTTGCCGTGCCTCGGCTAACTTGGCATTTATACCCCGGCGTGACCCTACCCGAGGGTATCCCCCCAACATTAGTCCCCGAAGCTGGTGCGGTCTTAGCAGCTCCAGCCGCTAAGGCCACGACAGGTTCCATTTTTCCGAACCTTTTGCTCCTTTTTCTGAATTATCTCATAGTCCGGATTCCATAGGCTAACTTTCCCTTGGCACATTCCGAGTTTTCACTCGTTGGCCGGGTCATCCTTTGGTTATCCGGGTTATTCTTCCTTCTCTTGTACGCTATCCCACGTGGAGGGTAATCATTATCTCGCCTCATTTTAAGGGCATGCGCCAGTAACTGCCGCAGTTAATGTCAGATGTTACTGTTGCACACGTCACATCGTGTCTATCTCCTCGTTAACTGTATCATAACGTCACATCGTGGGATCCGCTGCGCCTTGTGGCCCTTACTGTGGCTCGTCGCTGATTGGCTGATCCGGATTATACACGGCCACACCGTGTGGCCCTTCTGCACCGCATGATCCCACTACCCCACTGGGGCGTGGTTAAATAGGGGAGGGGGGCGCCCCTTGGGACTTTTCCCCATTCTCGCACCCCTCTGCCTTTTCTTCTTCTTTCTCCCAGCGACAGCACCGCCGCCGCCACACCTGCTTAGCAGCGCCGCCGCTGCACCGTTCCCTGCGCACCAGCATCGCCGCTACTCTCACGCATGTCCACCACCATGGGTCCGCGCCAGTCCAAGGCACTGCCCCCCACCGCCGATAGGGCCAGTGAGGACAGCGACCTAGACATGACAGAAGAGGAGCTCACCGTCGCGGAACAGGAGATGGAGGAGGACATAGAGAACGCTGAGCGCGGCGCCTAGGATGGGTCCTTGGTTTGCCAGGACGATCTCGACTGGCTCTACTGCAAACGCCGTATCCCGGAAGGCGTCGTTGCCCGTCTCGCCGCCGTGGAGCTCGCTCCCTCACCCAATCCGGGTGAGTTTGTAGTATTTCTCTCCCACTTCCAGCACGGATTTGGGCTCCCCGTTAGCGATTTTTTCCAAGATTGGCTCAACACCTACGAGCTTCAACCGCACCACCTTCCGGCAAATGCCATCACTTCCCTTTCTTGCTTTGCCTCCACCAAAGAGGGGTATGTCGGATTGTGGCCCATGAAGGAGCTCTGGATCCGGTTTTTTCGGTCTGCGCTGGAACGTGATTCCGAATAAGGAGCTTGACCCGGAGGACAAACAACTCACGCAGTTTGGCACTGCCTCTATTTCTCCTCGGAAACAATCCGTCTTTCCCCGGGTCACGGGGCTTGACTCTTGCAAGGGTTGGGCCTGAACCTTCTTTTATGTTAGAAATATCACGAAGGAAGATCTGATCCGGCTGTGCCCCTATGCTCCGGGTCCTCCTAATCCGGATCTGTGGGACCGTATCTCCAAGAAACCCATGGTCCTAGCGAACCAAGTCAACAAATGGTTTCAGGAGCTGAAAGACGCCAAGATGCGCAACGAGGATGCAATGATCACTTTCGTCCGCAACCGCATCTCCCCTCTCGAGAAACGCACACACAAGCTATGCCATATGAGCTGGCGCCTTGACCCCAACCGGACTTCCTCCTTTGAGCTGAGCAATACCGAGATATTTCGCCGGGTCAAGGCCCTTTTCACCACTAACAAGAACTTCTCCGCTGATTGGGAGTGGGGGGTTGAACATTTCTGCCGAGACAGGCTTCCTCCTGTGGTAATTCTCGTGCTCCAGTTTCTTTCTGAGTTATATTCTATGTTAGAGTATGTTGTTTATCTGATCTCTTTGTATTTCTCTCTCAGTTGTTTCTTCAGCAAACTCTTGAAGATGGCGCCGAGCCTTCGCTCAAATGGGCGAAGGATCGAGATGCCCCGGACGAGGAGGAGCCGGATCAGGAAATGTTCCTGCCACTCCCCGACGCGACCAAGCGACATACTGGTAAATTCTCTTCCATTAGATATTGGCCTGACGATGAAGATGATTCCGACGTTGAGGTGATGGAAGCATTTGACGCTGTCCCCCTTTCTTACGCCTATCCGGCATCAGTTAACCCAGGTGGGCAGATTCATGAAGATCCTCCTCTCGCCATAGAGCCTGTCCCGGTTGTATCCAAGAAAAGGGGAGCTGCTTCTGCTTCTTCTTCCGGGCCTCCCATGCCAACCAAGAGGCAAAAGAAGTCCATAGACAAAGCCGCCACCAAGACTACAACTAAGGCCATAACTCAGAGGGCTCGGAAGCCCAAGGAGCCATTGACCTCGGATGACTAAGTTACTTTTTCTCTCTGTCCAACCCTTTGGTTCACGCTTTTCTTCTGTCATAACTTATTATTCGTCATTTGATTTGGCAGGGCTGCGGTGGAAGTCCCTCAGAGCGGATCAAGCATATCTTCACCCCTCTGGCATAGCCCTTCTCCCCCTCGTGGCGACGATTCACGCCCGTTGAGCCCCATTCAGGAGGGTTCAGCGGCTGCTCTGGGTTCTAGCCCACCTCGTCAAGAGGAGGGCAACCTCGGAGCAGGGGGGAAGTGGTTCTGTCGAGGTTGCTCCCAGCTCCTCTTTGGCTCAGCTGCATCCAGCCACCACCGAGGTACCTACAGCACCCCCGCCAAGATCAACACCAGCGTCAGCACCAGCGCCAGCAGCACAAGTACTAGCAGCACCAACCCTTTCCGCCTCGTCCGAGTCTTCCAAGACTCGGTGAGAAGACATATCCAGCACCAAGGCTAGCACCAAGGCTGTGCCCAAGGGCAAATCCACAGCCCAAACCTCAACTTCTCAGTAGCAGCCCAAGGGCAAGAAAGCTTCTGACGCAGCCAGGGCAGCAACTATCGAGGCTGGACAGTGCACGCTCGCGTCCATGCTTCCACAGAAGACCTCACCAAAGAAAGACACCTATGCCGGGTCAGCTGATGCGCAACTTGTCTTGCACACCAGCCCCGTTGTTGCACAAGTTGAGAGAAGGGAGGCCCATGCCAAGGGTTTGGTCGCGCCCCACATACTTCGCGGAGAACGCTATCCTCCGGCCTTGATCAAATTTGTTAACAACTGGAACCAGGCGGAGTTCGTCCATAACGACGATCTCCCGAAGAAATTTGGGTCTGCGGAGTTTGCTGCACAGATGAACACAACCGCCAAGGCTACAAACCTTGCGGGTCGAATGATGGAGGTACACTACTTCGTCTTTTCTTTAACACGTACTAGTGCTTAGTTATATAACCATTAGTCCCCGAGCCTCCGGGGGAGTAACTTGTTACTCGGCCGGATGCTCCTTAGAGAATTAGTGTAGCTCCTTAGTAACTTCGAATATGCACACACCTAGAGCCGGGTTAAGTTCCACTTGGCCCGGATTTTGTACACTTCGAATATGCACACACCTAGAGCCGAGTTAAGTTCCACTTGGCCCGGATTTTGCACACTTTGAATATACACACACCTAGAGCCGGGTTAAGTTCCACTTGGCCCGGATTTTGCACACTTCGAATATGCACACACCTAGAGCCAGGTTAAGTTCCACTTGGCTCGGATTTTGTACACTTTGAATATGCACACACCTAGAGCCGGGTTAAGTTCCACTTGGCCTGGATTTTGTACACTTCGAATATGCACACACCTAGAGTCGGGTTAAGTTCCACTTGGCCCGGATTTTGCACACTTCGAATATGCACACACCTAGAGCCGGGTTAAGTTCCACTTGGCTCGGATTTTGTACGCTTTGAATATGGAAATGACTAAGATATTCTTGCTCTTTTGAGGTGACTACCAATCGCCGGAGCGCTGAGTTTCAGCGTCTCTTGGACACACATAAGGCACTACGCTCGAAGCATTCTACGCTCCTCACGGAGTTTGAGAAACGGAGTAAGTTTTCTCCTTGGCTTTTTTCCACCTTACTTTGTTTTTCCTGCCATACTAATTCATCATTCGGATTGCGCAGCTGGAGTAGAAGCTGAGAACACCATCATGCGGAAGAATTTGGACCAGATAAAAGGTAAGTCCGTTTCGCTTAGTCTCCTTCTGCGCCCTCTTTCCTTTTCTTCTTGGCTCGATAGATATTCATGCCTTGGCTTTTCCGGGTCAACAAAATATTTCAGCATCTCTTGAAGATAGTGTGTCCGTGCCTGATATGATGCTGCATTTTCTCGAACAAGCAGGGCAGCATCAGGCCAAACTCAAGAAGAAGGATGATGAGCTTGCCCTCCTCCGGACCAAGGATGATGAGATTGCCAAGCTCAAGGCAGAAATGAAGAAGCTCAAGGCGCTCCACAAATCCGAGATGGATAAAGCTGGCCAAGATTTTAGTGAAGAGCAAGAACGCCTCAACCTCCAAATTGCCAAAGATCAAGAACTGCTGAAGGAGGCCGACATTAAGCTTGAGTCGGCAAATGCTGAACTTGTGCAACTCCAAAGAGGTGTGACAACTGCACCATGGAGCTGACCCGGATCCATAGCCATATTTCTCATAAGTTCTTTTTCTTCTGCCGGCATGAATCTCTCCAGGTTAACCTCCTTCACCTATTTCACTTGTCTTGTTTTTTCATACAAATTTCCGGAGGGTGATGCCATTACATCTAGTGCCGTCACCAAGTTCCGCCAGCAGAGAGGTAATCCATCTGGTCCTGGCACCATTCCTCTTGATCTAGAGGATCTGATAGTCAGCTTGTCCTCTCGAGTTGAAATCATGAGGAATTACGGCAAGGATATCCTAGACGCAGCAGTCCGAGTCTTCAATGCCCTTTGGCCTGGTGAAGACACTCCGGAAGGTTCCGCTGCTCTAATCAACAAGTTAATGGAGTGCGAGACCCAGCTTGACCTCTGGAGGGAATCCGCTGGACGTGCTGGAGCTGAGACCGTTCTCCACTACGTGGTCACATGGTATGAGAAAATAAATCTCAATCTTCTCGAGCGCATGTGCACCGGATCAAGGTGGTCCAATGACCCGGATTGGATAGCTCGGCGCAAAGCTTGCGCCCATAACCTCATTTAGTATGCCCCCATCCATCAATGGAACAAAGGACCAAGCTTCCTTGACGCTGTTGACGATGAATACGTCGAAGATGGTTCGGGTGAAGATGATGAGGGCGAAGCCTCAGACGTCGAAGAAGATGAAGATAATGCTGAAGCCGAGGCCGGAGTTCCGCCTGCTGGTGCCGAGTTACCTCCTCCTGCTGCTCCTTGATAACAAACACTTTGAATATTATCAGATTTCCGGTATGCCGGGTGCAAATGTATTAAGCATAATGACCATATTTTTCTACTAAGTTGCTCGTGCCGGATTAACTTGGGCGTAGTCCCCGAGTTTCATTTTCTTGTTTCTCCAATTTCTTGGCTCGGCTCGTGTCTACCATGGTTTGGTTTTATGACTTACGAGTCCGAGTTTCAAAAATTGACTTAACAATACTTAGAAACTTTTAGGACTACCTCAAAATAATTCAACATAGCAAAAACAAGGTGAGCATAAGGTTAGTCCAAATAACAAATGTCGGCTCGATTACGCTCTTTTCCTTAGTCATTTTTCGTGTGCTACGCAACTCCAAACTTGTTCTCTTGCTTGCCATGAAGCCAAATCTTGTTGGACATCAGCAAGTCGAAGAGTTAGGTTTTTGGTGCTCACACACTACTAATCTGGCTTAGGCATAAGCAACTTGAACCAGCCGACATAAAAATTATAACAAGTACAGAAGACAACAAATTTTATTAAGGCAGTCCCTAAGTTACTGCTCAAGGTGCCACCACTTCATTGATAAGATCATTGTCGGCATACATACCGATGTATGATAGACTCGGATACACACACTTCTTTGCTAAGTGTAGAATGGACGAAGTAGGGCTACATTCCATGGATGCTTAGATTCCTCGCCAGACCTGTCCGCCTTGTTCTTCTCCTGTGGTTTTGCATCGATAAGATAATAAGAGTCATTGTGCAATGCTTTGCTCATGATGAATGGCCCTTCCCATGGGGGGATAACTTGTGCATGCCAGCAGTACGTTGTACCAACCCGGAGTACCAGATCACCTTCCCGGAAAATTCGGGGGTTTACTTTCTGGCTATGATAGCGTCGGAGATTTTGCTGATATATGGCGGACCTGGACAATGCCAATTCTCTCGCTTCTTCCAGCAGATCAACATCATTTTACCGGGCTTCTTGCACTTCTGTTTCTGTGTATTGGGTGACCCTAGGAGAATCATGCTCTATGTCGGCTGGTAATACAGCTTCTGCCCCATATACTAGAAAGAATGGCATATAGCCTATTAATCGATTCGGAGTTGTTCTTAAACTCCACAGTACCACTGGTAGTTCTTCTATCCAGCACCCCGCTGATCTTTGCAGCGGCTCAATGAGCCGGGGTTTTATCCCGGATAATACTAATTCGTTGGATCTCTCCACTTGTCTGTTCGATGCGGGGTGGGCTGATGGCTGAATGCACGGCGCCCAGAAAATGCTTGATGGCGGTGTTGATGTAGAGCTCGTTGGGAACCCCAAGAGGAAGGTATGATGAGCACAGCAACAAGTTTCCCTTAGTTATGAAACCAAGGTTTAATCGAACCAGTAGGAGCAAGGAAACACCTCAAAGGTGTTACTAGCTGAGCTTTGGCAGGGCGCACTACCGGTGCTAGTAGCAACGTGGAGACCTGCACAGCACAACCACAGAACTTTGTCCCCAACTTGCGATGAGGTTGTCAATCTCACCGTGTTTTGCGGAAAACAAAGGATTAAATGTATCCAATGGAAAGAAGTAAAAGTTTGCAGAAAGAAAACACAAAGCAGAAACAGTTTATAGATTGTATGTAAAGTAAAGATCCAGGATCCATAGTTCACTAGAGGTGGCTCTCCTTAGATAGATAACATGCTGGGTGAACAAATTACAGCGGGGCAATTGACAAACACCGAGAAAGCAATACATGCATATACTAATCATCTTGACTCCTTTGAGGCTTGATTGGGCATTACAACATAATACATAGACCGCCATCCAACTACATCTATGACTAATAATCCACCTTCAGGTTATAATCCGAACCCCCTCCAGTATTAAGTTGCAAGCAACAGATTATTGCTTTACGAACTGCGTGTAAAGTAAACAATACAATTGTTCTATGAACAAAGGATCATTGTTTTCTCCCTAGTAGCAATAGCACATCTAGTACCTTAGAGATTTCTGTCACTTCCCCAGATTATCAGAGGCATGAACCCACTATCGAGCATAAATACTAACTCTTGGAGTTGCTAGCATCTACTTGGCCAAGATAGCTACTAACAACGAAAAGCATGCAAGATCTAAAATAACAAAGACATGATAGAATCAATAATCAATCTGAAATAGCATATCAATATCCATCAAATCCCCGCAAACACAACATGTATGAATTACAAATAGATGATCTTGATCGTGAACGGAGCTCACAAGATCTAAACATGAAAGCACAAAGTGGGAGAAACCAGCCATCTAGCTACTACATGGATCCGTAGTCCAGGGATGAACTACTCACGCATCACACCGGAGGCTTGCATGGTGATGAAGAAGGCCTCCAGGGTGAATTCCCCTCTCCGGCAGGGTGCCAAGAAGAGCTTCAGATCCCCCCGATCTAGGGACAGAGACGACGGCGCCTACAGACTCTTTCGTGGATTTTTGATCAGGTACTTAGGGTTTTCATCCCCAGGGCAACTTATAGGCGGAAGGAGAGGCCGAGGGGGTGCTGGGGTCGGCCAGACCACCCCCTGGCGCGGGCCAGGCCTGGCCGCACGGCCAGGTGGTGTGGCCGGCCCCGAGCCCTTCTCCGTCTTGTATTCTGGCACTTGATCCCTTCCGAAAAAATAGGCACTTTGGCTTTTGTCCCGTCCAATTCTGAGAATATTCATTTTCTGACTTTTCTAGAACCAAAAACAACATAAAACAGGCAGCTGGCACTGTGGCTCTTGTTAATAGGTTAGTCCAAGAAATCATAATAAAAGTACTCCAAAGTTGGAACAAAACACAAGAAAGCGGATAAAACCAAGCATGGAACATCAAAAATTATAGATACATTTGCAATGTATCAACATCCCCAAGCTTAACTCCTGCTCGTCCTCGAGTAGGTAAGTGATAAAAAGAAATAATTTTTGAGGTGACATGCACCATCAAAACTTGATAAAAGTATTTGCAAAACTCAAAGCTGGGATCATAGTACTTCAATTAACATGAAAGACAAAGTTCTAGCAATAAGCAAAGAAACTATGATACAACATGAAAAGGCACAAACAAAAGATTCATGAATAACATGCTTTGCAAGATGTTTGTTTGTTTCACATAAAGAAAACACAGCATAATAGTATTCAGCTTGTCCCTCAATAGAGTAGCAAATATAAATGCATAGGACACCTTCAAAGTTCATAAGAGTGACTAGATACAATAGTTTCAAACAAGCAATAACAAGTTATGCATCAATCAACTAGTCTTGGAACAATGCACATAGAACTAAGAATAGCCACTATGCTCTCAAACTAGTGCATAAAGATAGAAGGTGGAGACTCAATATAATGGTGGAAGAAAAGCCTTTGTAAAAGGAAGTAGGGATTCAAGTCTCATAAAGAGCTTCCAAAAATTATGGTACTTATAGCTTTCAGCTCTCATTGCCCCTATCATAAGCATCTTGAAGGTGATTAAGGTTAAAGTGACACAACTAAGAGGATATGCTTGACAAGTTATAAACCAAAATTTCATGCCCCTTACTTACGAAGACCGATCCTCATGCTACTCAACTTCAGTCACGAGTAAGCTCTTGTAATTGTAAGTATATGTGTATCATTAAGAACCGCCAACGGGGTACCCCTTGCACATGATACGGGAGCTTTACCATAATCAAAATGACAAGGCAAGCAGACAATGATCATCTCAGCGATCTTTTTATTTGCTATTTGCATAGGTTTTTATTGAGGATGCTTCATAGAGTGCTCACTATGGTGATGCTGCAAGTTTCCACCATGATTAGGCATGGCTTAGGCTAGCGGCCCTGGCGTTTCTCTAACACATATACAAACTCCATGATCTTACAAGTTCCACTTTTATTTCACATCGCTGGGATCCGTAAGCAAAAGAACATAATATCAACGGGGTACAAAGTACAAGTGCAATGTTGAAAGCGTTCCCCATGAAACATGATTCTGCTAATTTCAACTTATAAAGCGCAAGCATATACGCAACAAAGAAGGACCCAATGGTTCAAGTTTATTAGAGGTAATAAAGTAAAGTGTGCCATCAAGTTCGTGAGAGCTTTAATCACTAGTTTTCTCATAACAAGTGGAAGGTAAACAAAAGCATGAATATACTTGGAATAGCATAAGCTAGTAGGTAGGTATGGTGGACTCTTTGGAAAAACTTGGTTTAGGGAGTTGGATGCACGAGTGGAACTCATACTTGGTTGTGGTGGCTAGCAAAAGACAGGGAGCGACAAACTAAGAGAGCAATAATGGCCATAATCATGCAGAGCGACAAAACATCATTGATCAAAGCATAAAGTGATACTACAAGTTGATAACTAAAGGATCATAAAGACGATGGTGACTTGAGATAGTCATAACATGGTGTGAGCATGTGCTAAGTCAACCCAAATAAAGCATCAAAGGAGAATACCACTATACTATGCTTTAATATGCTAAAACAACACATGATTCATCCAAGGCACATTAAGCAATCTCAATTTTTTATAACAAGTCATGCTACAGCAAAGAATACTAAGCATAAATCCAAAACAATATCGAGCATGGCATGACAAAGCATAGGCCACAGTCAAAAACGAGCTCTTTTTACCACATAAGCATAAACTTTCCTACTCTTTTCCAAACCAAACCAAACCAAACTATTTGTAAACCAAAGTGTGAAAGAGGGGGTCCAACCAACTTATTCAGAAAACTAAGCAAACCAAGAAAACTAAAAACCAAAACGAAAACGAAAAAGAAGACGCTCCAAGAGAAACACAACTGTGCACGAAACAATAAAAATGAAGCGTTTGGAAGAAACCTAGAATTTTTATTGATGAAGAAGGGGATGCCTTGGGCAGCCCCAAGCTTTGACGCTTGTACTTCTTGGATATTTCTTGAGGTGACACGCGTGGCATCCCCAAGTTTGAGCTTTAGTCCATCCTTCATCTCACTACTCATTCCTTGCATACACCTGAAAATTTTCCTTCATACAAAACTTCACACAATCTCATTAGCAACATTAGTGCACTTTAGATAAATAAGTCTCAAGGTCCAGTTATAATACCAAATAAACTTCCATCAGAACACTAGCTACTGTAGCACTTCCCTCAAAAATATCAATTCCCCAAAGGAACTCAAGAAGGAACTAACAAGAAGCAAATGCAGAAAATGGCAGAAATCTGTCAAAACAGACCAGCAGGTAAAGACGAATTTTTTTGAAGACCTTATGTTGCTCAAATCAAAAAGTGTTGAAATAACGAAAGTTATATAACAACCTGGGGCAGAAGCACAAAAAATTACAGCTCAATCTGACGTACAGAGATCTCTCAGGAATTTTTACGGTGAAGCACAGAAATCTGTTTCGGGACAACAACTTTCCCAATCATTACTTCACTCTCATTAGAGGTTACTCTTGGCACAAAAAGCAAATAAAAAGGATAAGGAGAGGTTATTACAGTGGTAATAACTTCCAAGACTCAACTAAAACTCTTGGATTATCTCCCAACAAGTACTTTTCTTTAACGCCTTTAAGTTAGGCATAAGAACCAAAGAAAGAATCAAGTGTTCTCAAATGAAGAAGCATTTAGACCAAATTTTGTTTTCATAGGAGAAGCAAAATAAATATTTTCTCTCTTTTTAGGGAAGTGTTCTATACCTTTCTTGAGTGGGAGTTGATATTTAATGGTGCCTTCTTCCATATCAATGATGGCACCAATGGTTCTAAGAAAAGGTCTTCCCAAAGTAATAGGACAAGAAGCATTGTATTTAACATCCAAAACATAGAAATCAACAGGGACATAGGAATCATTAACCATAATAAGAACATCATTAAGACTCCCCATGAGTTTCTTTTTAGCATTAGCATCAAGTGGGACATTCAAATAACAATCTTCAAGAGGAGGCAAATCAAGCATATCATAAATCCTTCTAGGCATAATAGAAACACTACTATCAAGATCACACAAAGCTTTGAAATCAAAGTCGTTCACTTTCATATTAATGATAGGTTCCCAACCATCTTCTTGTTTTATGGGAATAGATGCTTTATGTTTCATCTTTTCTTCTTTAATATTTATGAGAGCATCAGTAATGTGTTTTGTAAAAGCCATGTTCATAGCACTAGCATTAGGAATTTTAGCAAGCTTTTGTAGGAACTTAATAACTTCAGAGATGTTGCAACCATCAAGATCAAAATCAACTTTATCATTTAAAGTAGTAGAACCATTACTAGCCTCAACACTAGTGGTGGTGATAGTAGAAACACTAATGTTTCTAGCAATTTCATCTTCTCTTTCCCACTTAGCATGTAATTCAGCTAATAGTCTAACGTTTTCATCAATTCTTACTTGTATAGCATTAGTAGCTGCAAAGGGATTCTCATTAGTTTCGGGTTTAGCAGCCATTTTATTAATCAATGAAGATTGAGCTTCAGATGGAGAAGATATATTCCTTTCAGCATTAGAGAGTTTCAATTGTAAACTAGGAATTTCCCTATTTAGACTCTCAAGTTGATGGCTAATGTTCTTCAAAATGATAGATTGTTCCTCCATAGTTTTAGTAAATAGCTTATTTTGCTCGTATTGCATTTGCATGAAGTTATTAGTAGCTCTTTCAACTTCTAAGATTCTTCCTTCACTAGGTAATTCAGATTTACCATTGTTGGGAGGATATGGCTTATAATTGTTGTTACCAAAATTGTTCCTATAAGCATTATTACCATAAGCATTGTTGCCAAAATTATTATTTCTTATGAAGTTCACATCAACTTGCTCTTCTTGGGCAACCAGAGAGGCTAAAGGAACATTATTTGGATCAATATGGGCTTTCCCATTAACAAGCATAGACATAATAATATCAATCTTATCACTCAAGGAGGAGGTTTCTTCAACAGAATTTACCTTCTTACCTTGTGGAGCTCTCTCAGTATGCCATTCAGAATAATTAACCATCATATTATCCAAAGAATAATTAACCATCATATTATCCAATAGTTTTGTTGCAGCACCCAAAGTGATGGTCATAAAGGTACCTCCAACAGCTGAATCCAATATGTTCCTTGAAGAATAGTTCAATCCTGCATAAAAAGTTTGGATGATCATCCAAGCAGTCAGTCCATGAGTGGGAAAATTCTTTACCAAAGATTTCATTCTTTCCTAAGCTTGAGCAACATGCTCATTATCAAGTTGTTTAAACTTCATTATTTCACTTCTCAAAGATATAATCTTAGCAGGAGGATAGTATTTTCCAATAAAAGCATCTTTGCACTTAGTCCAAGAATCAATACTATTCCTAGTTAAGGAATTCAACCACTCTTTAGCTTTTCCTCCCAACGAGAAAGGAAACAATTTCAGTTTAATAATATCACCATCTATATCCTTATGCTTTTGCATCTCACAAAGTTCAACAAAGTTATTTAGATGGGAAGCAACATCTTCATTACCAATACCAGAAAATTGTTCTCTCATAACAAGATTGAGCAAAGCAGGTTTTATCTCAAAGAAAGTATTTTCAGCCATAGGTGGAGCAATAGGAGTGCTCATAAAATCATTGTTGTTGGTGCTAGTGAAGTCACACAACTTGGTGTTTTCAAGAGTAGTCATTTTTTTGGGTTTTCAAATAAGAAAGCAAACAAGTAAAACTAATTTTTTTTGTGTTTTTTGAAGAACAAAACAAGCAAACAGAGGAAAAAGAAACTAAGCAAAACAAAAACAACAAAGTAAAGAGATTGGTTATGAGGGACTCCCCTTGTGAAGATGTCCTTGACTCCCCGGCAACGGCGCCAGAAAAATCTTTAATGGCGTGTAGTTGACGTGGGAGTTTCTCCTTCTTCTTCGTTCCCCGGCAACGGCGGCAGAAAAATGTTTGATAGCTCAATGCACGGCGCCCAGAAAAATGCTTGATGGCGGTGTTGATGTAGAGCTCGTTGGGAACCCCAAGAGAAGGTATGATGAGCACAGCAGCAAGTTTCCCTTAGTTATGAAACCAAGGTTTAATCAAACCAGTAGGAGCAAGGAAACACCTCAAAGGTGTTACTAGCTGAGCTTTGGCAGGGCGCACTACCAGTGCTAGTAGCAACGTGGAGACCTGCACAACACAACCACAGAACTTTGTCCCCAACTTGCGATGAGGTTGTCAATCTCACCGTGTTTTGCAGAAAACAAAGGATTAAACGTATCGAATGGAAAGAAGTAAAAGTTTCTAGAAAGAAAACACAAAGCAGAAACAGTTTATAGATTGTATGTAAAGTAAAGGACCGGGATCCATAGTTCACTAGAGGTGGCTCTCCTTAGATAGATAACATGCTGGGTGAACAAATTACAGCGGGGCAATTGACAAACACCGAGAAAGCAATACATGCATATACTAATCATCTTGACTCCTTTGAGACTTGATTGGGCATTACAACATAATACATAGACCGCCATCCAACTGTATCTATGACTAATAATCCACCTTCAGGTTATCATCCGAACCCCCTCTAGTATTAAGTTGCAAGCAACAAATTATTGCTTTACGAACTGCGTGTAAAGTAAACAATGCAATTGTTCTATGAACAAAGGATCGTTGTTTTCTCCCTAGTAGCAACAGCACATCTAGTACCTTAGAGATTTCTGTCACTTCCCCAGATTACCAGAGGCATGAACTCACTATCGAGCATAAATACTAACTCTTGGAGTTGCTAGCATCTACTTGGCCAAGATAGCTACTAACAACGGAAAGCATGCAAGATCTCAAATAACAAAGACATGATAGAATCAATAATCAATCTGAAATAGCATCTCAATATCCATCGGATCCCCGCAAACACAACATGTATGAATTACAAATAGATGATCTTGATCATGAACGGAGCTCACAAGATCTAAACATGAAAGCAGAAAGGAGGAGAAACCAGCCATCTAGCTACTACATGGATCCGTAGTCCAAGGATGAACTACTCATGCATCACACCGGAGGCTTGCATGGTGATGAAGAAGGCCTCTAGGGTGAATTCTCCTCTCTGGCAGGGTGCCGGGAAGAGTTTCAGATCCCCCCGATCTAGGGATAGAGACGACAGCGGCTACAGACTCTTTCGTGGATTTTTGATCGGGTACTTAGGGTTTTCGTCCCGAGGGCAACTTATAGGAGGAAGGAGAGGCCGAGGGGGTGATGGGGTCGGCCAGACCACCCCCTGGCATGGGCCAGGCCTAGCCGCGTGGCCAGGTGGTGTGGCCGGCCCCCAGCCCTTCTCCGTCTCGTATTCTGGCACTTGATCCCTTCCGGAAAAATAGGCACTTTGCCTTTTGTCGCGTCCAATTCCGAGAATACTCATTTTCTGACTTTTCTAGAACCAAAAACAATAGAAACTAGGCAGCTGGTACTGTGGCTCTTGTTAATAGGTTAGTCTAAGAAATCATAATAAAAGTACTCCAAAGTTGGAACAAAACACAAGAAAGTGGATAAAACCAAGCATGGAACATCAAAAATTATAGATACATTTGCAATGTATCATGGGCTACCGAGGCAACGTCTATCCGGATCTTCTTATCCCGGCAGAATCGCGCAAAAGCTCCTTCAGCGAAATTTGTGCCATTATCTATTATGATACTATGAGTATAACCATATCTCAAGATGATATCTTTGAGGAATGTCACGGCGGTAGCTCCATCACATTTTCTTATTGGCTTCACCTCAATCCATTTTGTAAACTTGTCAACCATGACCAAGATGTGGGTCATGTTCCCTCTTGCTGGTTTAAACGGGCCAACCATATCCAAACACCATACGGCAAATGGCCAGGTAATTGGTATGGTCTTGAGCTCCGACATGGGCATATGTGTCTTGGTAGCATATCTTTGACAACCATTGCACTTTCTTACTAGATCCTCTGCTTGTTCCAGGGCACTTGGCCAGTAAAACCCATGACGGAAAGCTTTTGCTACCAAGGCTCTGGACGAGGCGTGATGCCCACATTCCGCTTGATGTATATCCCGGAGGATGTCAAGCCCTTCTTCCGGGTCAACACATTGTTGGAGAACGTTTGTCACACTTCTCTTGTATAGCTCGGAATTGATGATCGTGTATGCTTTTGCCCTCCTCTGAGTTTGCCTGGAAAGCACCTCATCACTGAGCAAAGTTCCATCTTTTAGGAATTGAAATATGGGCAGTGCCCAAGCTGGTATAGCTCGTAATGGGAACACATCCTCATCAATTTCCATCTGATCCACCGGCATAACCTCAACCGGATCATGCTGCGCAGTCCCCGGGTCTTGCGAAGCAGTCCCCGGGTTTGCCAAGGCAGTCCCCGGGTTTCACGAACCACTTCCCACATCAATGTCCATGGGCACAGCTTCCGACTCCAGATTTTTCGGGATATAAATTGATTCGCATTCTAGGGATGGCCTGATAGACGGTTTTCTGAGGTGCTCTAGTGCTACCCCTAGCAGGATTGCTTGTCGGGTTGATCTGAGCTTCGACAATATGTCGGCAGCCTCATTTTCTGCCCGAGGTACGTGATGAAATTCGCATCCCTCAATGTACCTGGATATCTTCTGCACATGAAATCTATACAATGCCATATTTGCATCCAAAGCGTCCCATTGTCCAGAGACTTGCTGGACGACGAGATCCGAGTCACCGAAGCATTGGATCCGACGTATTCCAACTTCTTTTTCCACTTTGAGCCCATGCACAAGTGCTTCATATTCTGCAACATTGTTTGATGCTGCGAAGTGGATCTGTAGCACGTATTTCAGCTGGTCCTTCTTGGGCGAGGTAAGCACAACTCCGGCGCCTAACCCGGTTTTTGTTTTTGAACCGTCAAAATGCATTCTCCAGTAGTTCGGATCTGGCAATGGTGGCTCATATTGTACCTCGGCCCAATCCACAAAAAAGTCGGCCACAGCCTGAGACTTGATTGCTTCTCTCCTGTCATATTGTGGGGCATAAGGGGCTAGCTCAATTGCCCATTTTGCAATCCGGCCACTTGCATCCTTATTGCTCATTATTTCGGATATGGGGGCTTCACATATTACTTTGATGGGGTGCTCTTCAAAATAGTGCTTTAGCTTCTTAGCCACCATATACACTCCATATGCCATCTTATGATAATGGGGATAGTTTTGTTTCGAAGATGATAATACCTCGCTCAGATAATATACTGGCCTTTGCACTGACTTACCCTGTTCGTCGTGCTCTACCACAATTACTGCACTTACAACTCGGTTGGTTACGGCTATATAGAGCAGCATTGGCTCCTTTGATAGTAGAGAGGGTAACACTTGTGTAGTGGATAACATTTTCTTTAATTGGATAAAGGCTTCATTGGCCTGCGGCGTCCAAATGAACTTGTCCGACTTTTTCATGAGTTGATAGAGAGGCAGTGCCTTTTCTCCCAACCGACATACAAACCGACTTAAGGATGCTAGGCAACCCGTGAACTTCTGGACATCATTAAGGCACTTCGGCAGTTCCATTCGCTCTATGGCTCGGATTTTAGTTGGATTAACTTTGATACCTCGGCTGGAGACAAGAAATCCGAGTTATTTTCCAGCCGGGACACCGAAGGTACATTTCTCCGGGTTAAGCTTCATTCGGAATCTTCTCAGGTTTGCGAACGTTTGCCTGATATCGTCAAGGAGCGTTTTGCTTTCCTTGGTCTTCATAACAACATCATCCACATATACCTGCACATTTTGACCAATTTGGTCGTGTAAACATTTCTGCATACATCTTTGGTATGTTGCCCCTGCATTACATAAACCAAAAGGCATGGTGCGATAGCAATAAGCCCCATATGGGGTGATAAACACAGTCTTTATTTGATCACTTGGGTTCAGAGGTATCTAGTGGAAACCAGAATATGCATCAATGAATGACAACAGTTCACACCCAGTAGTAGAATCTATGACTTGGTCTATCCTTGGTAGTGGGAATGGATCTTTCGGACACACCTTATTCAGGTTCATGTAATCGATACACATACGCCAAACCACTGTCTCGTTCAGATCATCCTGCTTCTTCTCTACCAGCACCGGATTAGATAGCCAATCCGGGTAAAGCACTTCCATGATAAATCCAGCTGCTAGGAGCCGAGCTATCTCATCTCAGATGACCTTTCTCCTGTCTTCGGCGAAGCGGCGGAAAGGTTGCTTCACCGACTTTGTTCCGGGTCTCACATTCAAAGATTGCTCGGCCAACTCCCTCGGAACACCTTGCAAGTCCTGTGTGGACCAAGCAAAAATATCCCGATTCTCATGGAGGAAGTTGACGAGCTCGCTTTTCTATTTGTCATTTAACCTGGCACCAATTGTTACGGTGCGCTCTGGGAACATATCATCAACATGCACTTTCTTGGTATCCTTTGTCGCTTGAAATGAGACACTACCATGCGGGTTACTTAGCGCCGGCATATATTGTTGCGCGGATTGAGCCAATGCCGCCACCTCCTAGATTTTTCTCTTCTCTTGCGCGATCACGAGTGACTCGGCCAGGTTAGACCCGGCTGACGTGCACTCAATGGAATGTTGGAAATCACCAGTTATGGTAACCACACCATTTGGCCCTGGCAGCTTCATCTTCAAGTAACTAATGTGAGTACTTGCCATGAACTTGTTCAAGGCTGGCCTGCCGAGCAACGCGTGATATGCGCTCTCCAAATTGACAACTTCGAACTCCAAATTCTCAGTCCGGCAGTTATCTCTTGTGCCGAACATTACATCAACCCGGACCTTGCCAATGGGTTCACACGAAATGCCTGGCACAATGCCATGGAAAGTTGTCCTTGTATCTTGGAGCATGTTTTCCGAGATACCCAACTTGCGCATCGTGTCCACATACATGATGTTGATGCTACTGCCATTGTCAATCAACACCTTTGAGAACCTTACATTGATGTTTGGCCCAATGAATGTTGGATCTAGTACCAACGCATACGAACCAAGGCTCGGCATAAGATTGGGATGGTCTTTGATGCTCCAAGTAATTTCCTGATCCGACCAAGGAATATACCTCGTCACTGTTGGCATTACCGCATTGACTTTCATATGTTGGTGCTGCAAGCTCTTTCTATCTGTCTCTTCTATGGTGAACACACAGTAACTCTGGTGATGCTCTCTATACTCATTTCTCCCCTCATTTTTGGGGTACCTTTGATCTGGTTGATGCTGGTTTTCCACCTGATGCACTGCATCCCTTCTCTCATGGTTTTCATACCTCGGCGGAGGTGGTGGCAACATTAACTGTTGTGTGTTCGCTCCGGAGAGCAATTGCTACTGGGGTAACTCCTGCCGAGGTTGATCATTCCGAGGTGCCTAAGCATTCCCCAGACCACTTTGTTCTATCTTCCTCATCCACTCACACGGCCGGGTTGTGTGACCCGCTGGGTTACTAGGATTTGGCGTGTGGAATTTACACAGCTGATCCAGCATTGCCTCATAAGTATACCTCAGCCTGTCCTTCTTCTCCTGCATTGCTTCACCGACTTTGTTTGGGCACCCAAGTTTTCTTGCCATCACTCCTTGGAGTCCATTGCTGCCCTCCAGTTTTCTGACGTTGATTGCTTCCTCCTCCGGGTTGATCTTGATTCACAGCAGCAACTTGTTACGAACTGTACCGGTAATCCAGTCTTTCATCTCTTCTCTTACCCCGGTAATCATTCCACCAGGATGACACGGCTCTATCCCGCTGATAGTACTCCTCGCTTGACTCGTTGGTCATGAGCCTAGGCTGAGTCGGATCACCCAAGGCATATGAATCAGCAATCCGGATTGTCTCTACCAATGTAGTTGGCATATCCCTTTGCAACCTTTGCCATATCATGCTTGCATATCTGCACCCTTGTGCAAACCAAGCTATAGCCTGTGACTCAATCACACCCTCACATGAGTTTCGCACAGTGCACCATCGGGTTAAGAATTCCCGGTCCGTCTCATTCGGTCTCTGCTTGGACATTGCTAGGGTCTGCGGTCTATTGGGCCTCTGATACGTGCTTGAGAAACTACTGACAAACATTTACTAAAAATCGATCCAACAGTTAATACTTCCGGGTGGCAAATTGTTTAGCCATACCCTCGCTGGTCCCTCTAGCATCTGAGGTACATACCTCACAGCCCATCTCAAGTTGCCTATAGCAATTTTTACTACTATTGCATAGTTAATCAACCAATCCTCCGGCTTTGTGCTACAGTCATATGTCTTAGTGCCTATTGGTAACTAGAAGTTAGGTACTGGGGGCTCCTTCATGATCCAGGGCCAAAAACACGCTTGACCCGGAGGACCTTGACACTCAATTTGCTCTGACCTATAAAGCCAATCCAGTTTTAACCTGGCGTCGTCAGGCATCAAGTTCCTGCTTCCCAATCTTGACCCTATCACGTGATAGTCCGGCTTGGGATACCTTGCGTTTACCATCTCCGAATCACCATCATTATATCTATCTTGCTCTTGTGGAGCTGCTCTTTGTTGCATACCTTGGCTGGCACTACGCTCTTGCCGTGGTATATTCCGCTGCTGCGGTTGTCCTGCACCCGCCGGGTTGCGCTGTCCGGCATTGCCGTTCACAGCGTTCCCTTGACCGGCATTGCCTTGGTCGTGGTTACCTCGGCCAGCTTCACCTCGGCTCACACTTCGTCGATCCTCATTTCCATGCACTGCTTTTCCTTTCCCTGCCCGTGCCGGGTCATATGGGACTATCAGTTTGTTCCTCCTGGCCGAGGTTACTACCTCTTCTCTCCTAGGACCACCATGAGGGGACGATGCAGCTCCAACGGATTTCTCCGGGTTACCTACTGCCGAATAAACTATCTTGGAGGCCCTAGCTCTTTCCGGGTTAGCCCTAAGCAACTCCTCATTCTGTCTGTTTGCGATCCGAACTAACTCATTGACCCTTTCCTGCTGTGTCTGCCGGGCTTCACCCGTCAAACCCTCTAACTCGGATGCAGCTGCATCTGCTGCTCTGAGGTTATTTGCACTGTACTTCGGCAGCCCCACGGACATACAGTTCTCTGATTCCTCAATTCTAGTATCACCCTCTTTGTTCATTTCACTCATGAGGTTTCTCCCCTTCACTTTTACAGCATCTACCTTATTTGCGTTTGCATACTCACGCATCGTCATGTTCGACGAATGCTGAGCCGCGGCTATCTTTTTCGCACCCTCTAGAATTTTCCACCTAGTTTCCTCTAACTCGGCATGTGCCTGAGCCAGATCTACCACTGCTGCTACGGGGCTTGCCAAGCTATCTATTGCCTGCTGTAGCACATTCTCTAGCCTCTCTAGCGGAGGACCTCTACTACTTTCCTCGGTGCCTTGGGTGTTACCTCCGGATCTGGTGCCGGTTCCTTGCTCGCGCCAGCGCCTAGCGCAGTCATCATCACCTCGGCGCGGTCAGGGGAGCGAGTGATACACGCCCCGCGAGCTGCACTAAGGGGTGGCTCGCCTCCCTCGATGACATGCCGCGGGTGAACACACGACACATCAACAACAAGGTAGATCTTGTGCGCGCCAAGCTTGACAAAGAGGCCGTTGCGCGGGAGAGGTCGCTTGCCGAAGCAGCCAGCGTTGTCGCTGACGAAGTCCAGTGCTCCAAAGCGCTGAACAAGCCTGGAGACGATGCGTTCGCCAGTGCCGATGAGGTTTCCCGTTCGGATCTTCACTCCTTCTAGCGCCGCTAGCCCCATGGTGGGCGCCAACTGTAGTGGTGGTATCACGGCAGATGCCATGGATAGGCTAAAGGTGGGGACAATATGCACTAGAGGAATCCAGGGAGGGATAGTGTGGTGATTCCACACATAGATGCTTTGTATTCAATAGGTTTCCAAGGTTACAAATGCTCCTTGAGCCGTATTGGGGAGAGGAGGAAGAAGGAACTCTCTTACTCTCACCACTATCTAGCTCTCAGGAACCTAGAACCAAACAAGTAAAACTCAACCCACTAGAGATCAACCCTTTCTACAGAGGCCCTAGCCCTCCTTATATAGGGGTGGCTAGGTCTCCAATTAGGGCATACGTGGAGGCATATTCCCTCTTCCCAAAATAGTAAACCGACCGGGTCACTTTTCCCCGTCGTAAGCCATGCAGAGGCTACGCGAGCCTCTGTGGCGCCAGCGTCATCAAACACAGGCAACGTCACCTTTGTCGGCCACTCCTCGGTGGTCCTAGCCTTTGTCCGCTTCGCTCATGCTCCTGCGTACAGTGACCTCCTTTTGACCAGCGAGATACCTTCCTTCTCTTGCAAGCCTGATATAACCCGGATCATGCCTGGTTAATCCGGCCACACCTGTTCCTGCATACAAGTTAGATATATCCTGCCAGCATACGACATAGGTCGGCCGGGACTCAGTTAGGCGGACATCCGCCAGTCTGGGTTACCCCGTGATTCGGCCTACCTTGAGGTGACTCGGCCAGCACTTTCTTTGACCTTGCCGTACCTCGGCTAACTCGGCCTTTATACCCCGGCGTGACCCTACCCGGGGGTATCCCCCCAACAGTCTTTTGTTTCTTGTTTTCACTAGTTAGGATTAATGGAAAACAACAACAAAATTAGGGAGCTTTTTAGTATTTTTCCTAAGATAGAACATGAATTGTCTGAAAAGAAAATTAAAAAACCCATGGAACTTTCTTTGCATGCTAATAGCAATGCTATTAGTATGAATCATTTGAACACCTTTCCTACTAATGCTATGGAAACGTCTAAGCTTGGGGAAGTTAGTTTTTATGAAAATGATCTTTTTAGTTCCCCAGCTTTAAAGAAGAAAATTTGCTCTGATGATACTTTATCTCCCATATGTGGTAATTCTAATGATACTTGTGATATTTTAAATCCACATACTGAAAGCATCTCTTTTAAAATACCTATAAAAATTGTTGAACGTGTTCTGAACAACTGTTATTTGGGAGATCGAACTATCCATCCTGGTGATCATTTACTCTTTATACACGAATTATGCGAGTTGTTCAAGTGTGCAGGTATTTCAATGAACCAAGTTAAGAGGAAGCTATTCCCTTTTTCACTCAAGGGCAAAGCAAGGGAGTGGTATGAGCTACTAGATGATCCTCATCATTTGGAGTGGAAGGAACTTGAATCTCTCTTTTACTCTAAATTTTATCCTCCTCATGAAATTCATAAAGATAGGAATTAAATTTATAATTTTAATCCACATGATGGAGAAAGTAATGCCCAAGCATGGGGGAGATTAAAGTCACTAATGCTCAAATGTCCCAATCATGAGCTCTCCAGTAATATTGTTATTAATAATTTATATGCAAGGCTTTTAGGACATTACAAGGACTATCTAGATACTTGTTTAGAGGGATCCTTCACAAGTAAGGATGTCAAATCTAAGTGGGATCTTCTTGAAACAATTCAAAGCAATACCGAAGAGTGGTATAACAACAAAGGTAAAGAATCAGGTATAAACTATGAGTATGATTGCATTAAGTCTTTCGCTGAAACTGCTGATTTTCAAGAGCTTAGTGCTAAATATGGTCTTGATCCTCAAATTCTTATTGATTGTTTTAGATCCTTTGCTTCTCATATTAATGCTCCTAAAGAAAAATGGGACATGTATCATGAGCCTTTTAAAGACACTTGCATGGAAAATGAAATTGTTATTAATGATAACAATAAACATGCTCAAACCTCTAAAAGTACTACTTCTTATAAGCATGTTAATTTTTGTGGAATACATAGACCTTGTGAGAGTAATCAAATTGAAGAAGAATATTGTATCACCCACATGAATGAAAAAACTAGAACGTGGTATAGGGCTCTAAATGATCTTGGTAAAAAAGTTTGTGCCCTCTATCCTTTTATTTGTGAACTTTGCTTTGAAGTGGGTCATTTCAATTTCCAATGCTCAGGCCATAATAATAGCCCTTCTAATCCAATAAGTACTGCAAGTTTGTATTGTGATGACATGATCACCCCTAATCAACATGATCAACTTACATTATTTTTGGGGTGTGAAGAGTTATCAAGAAAAACCTCTTTGGTAGATATGAGTGCATTTGATATGAATAGAGTCATGCATGGTTGTCATCTTTATTGTGTTGATAATTGCCAAACAAATACTTACATACAAAATATCCTAAACGATGAGATCTTACCAAAATATGACATGACTAATATGTGTTTTGGTCTTATTAATGAAAAGGAGGAATCCTCCAAAGTTTCTTCTATTGTCTCTAACAAGAAACCAGGGTATATGGAGAAGCTTCCTTTCAAGCCTCTCCCTCCTAAAGACAAGAAGAAAAAGAAGTAGAGGAGGAGGAAAAGAAGAGAGTCTGAACGGTATTTTCCCCTAAGCATGTTGCTCCTATTATAGTTTTTGATGAGTCTGAACTCGATGATGTTCCTATGCCTATTACCTATAGTAGTGATCATGATTGGGAAAAGCACACTACTTTTGATATTGAAAATCTCTTTGGTACCAATTCTGAAAATGATGATATTAATAATTGCTATAATATTAGTGATATCCATGATCCTTCCAATGATGATATGTTTACAAATGAACACACTTTGGAAGATAATTATTCTATTGCTTATGATGATACTACACCTCCAATATATGATGATTACAATAATGAATATGACATTTTCAGTCCATCTACTATTGAGGAGAAAATTAATTATGATTATAATATGCCTCCTATATTTTATGATTATGGTGATGATAATAATAATAATGATAGCTATTTTGTTGAATTTGCTCCCACTACAATTAATAAGAATGACTATGCTTATGTGGGAGTATTAATTCTTTTATGCATGTGGCTCATGATAAGAATGTTTTATGTGATAGTTATATTGTTAATTTTATTCATGATACTACTGAAAGTTATTATTAGAGAGGGAAACATGGTTTTATGCATCTCAATAATATTAAGTTTCCCCTCTTTATGTTGAAATTTTTGAAATTGCACTTGTTTTGCTTTCCTATGCTTGTTGCTTTGTGCTTTCATGACTTGTTTCTTTACAAGATTACTATGCATAGGAAGTGGGTTAGACTTAAATGTTCTTTGAGTTTGCTTCTTGATGCTCTCTTTTACTTCAATTCAAATTTCTTATGTGAGCATCTTCTCAAACTATCATGCCTAACTTAAAGGCGTTAAAGAAAAGTACTTATTGGGAGATAACCCAAAAGTTTTAGATGAGTCTTGGAAGTTATTACCTCTGTAATAACTGATCCTTATCCTTTTTATTTGCTTTTTGTGCCAAGTGTAACCTCTAATGAGAGAGAAGTAATGATTGGGAAAGTTGTTGTCCCGTAAAAGATTTCTGTGCTTCACCGTAAAAATTCGTGTAAAATCTCTGTACGTCATTTTGAGGTGTGAATATTTGTGCTTCTGACCCAGGTTGTTATCTAACTTTCGTTAGATCAACACTTTTCGATTTGAGCAATAGAAAGTCTTCTAAAAAATTCGTCTTTACCTGCTGGTCTGTTTTGACAGATTTCTGCCATTATTTGCATTTGCTTCTTGTTGGTTCCTTTTTGAGTTCTTTTGGGGAATTGAGCTTTTTGAGGGAAGTGCTACAGTAGCTAGTATTTTAATGGAAGTTTTATTGGTGTTGGAACTGAACCTAAAGACTTATTATCTTAAGTGCACTAATATTGCTAATAAAGATTGCGTGAAGTTTTGTAATGAGATGAAGGATGGACTAAATCTCAAGCTTGGGGATGCCACGCGTGTCACCCCAAGAAATATCCAATAAGAAAAAGTGTCAAAGCTTGGGGATGCCCAAGGCATCCCGCTCTTCATCAATAAAAATCCCAGGTTTCTTCCAAACACTTCATTTTTATTGTTTCATGCACAGTTGTGTTGTTCTTGGAGCGTCTTCTTTTTCGTTTTGGTTTTTAGTTTGCTTGGTTTTCTCAGTTTGCTGAATAAATTGGTTGGACACCCTCTTTCATGCATTGGTTTTCAAATATTTTGGTTTGGATTCGAAAAGATTAGGAAAGTTCATGCTTAAGTGGTAAAAAGATCTTGTTTTTGATTGTGGCCTATGCTTTGTCATGCCATGCTTGATATCATTTTGGCTTTATGCTTAGTATTATTTGTTGTAGCATGACTTGTTATAAACAATTTAGATTGCTTAATGTGCCTTGGAAGGATCATGCATTGTTTTACCATATTAAATCATAGTATTGTGGTATTCTCCTTTGATACTTTATTTGGGTTGACTTGGCGCATGCTCACACGATGTTATGACTATCCCAAGTCACCATAGCCTTTATGATCCTTTAGTTTTCAACTTGTAGTATCACTTTATGCTTTGATCAATGATGTTTTGTCTATCTGCATGATTATGTCCATTATTACTCTCTTAGTTTGTCGCTCCCAGTCTTTTGCTAGCCTCCACAACCAAGTATGAGTTCCACTCATGCATCCAACTCCTTAAACCAAGTTATTCCAAAGAGTCCACCATACCTACCTACTAGCATATGCTATTCCAAGTATATTCATGTTTTTACCTACCTTCCGAATTAAACTTGTTATGAGAAAACTAGTGATTAAAGCTCTCACGAACTTGATGGCACACTTTACTTTTCTTGCCCTTAATAAATTTGAACCATTGTGTCGTCTATGTTGTATATGCTTGCACTTATTTGTTGGGGATTAGCAAAACCATGTTGTCATGGGGAACACTTTCAACATTGCACTTGTACTTTGTACCTAGTTGATATCATGTTCTTTTGTCTATGGATGTCGTTGGTGTGAAATGAAAGGGGAGCTTGTAAGTCCATGGAGTTATGTATATGTTTTAGAGAAACGCCTGAGCCGCTGGTCTAATCCATGCTGTCATGGTGGAAACCTGCAGTGTAACCATAATGAGTTGTCTATGAAGCATTCTTCTTATAAAAAAAGAGTCAGATATTGAGAAAAAGAAAAGAGAAAAAAAGAGATATGAGAAAAGAGGAAAGAGAGAAAAAAGCACCATATTCCCATGGTAAATAAGAAGATTGTTGAGATGCTCGTTGTCTGCTTGCCTTGTCATTTTGATATGGGGATTCTTCCGTATCATCGGGCAAGGGTTACCCCGTTGGCGGTTCTCTATGATACAGATGTACTTACTATGACCAGAACTTACCGGTGACTAAACTTGAGTAGCATGAGGAGCGGCCCTCGTATTCAAGGGACATGATCCCAGTTATCAATGTTCAACAAATACTTTGATCAAGTTTATGATGGTGCATGTCACCTCAAAAATTATTCTTTCTTTTTTATCACTTACCTACTCGAGGACGAGCCAGGGTTAAGCTTGGGGATGTTGATACATTGCAAATGTATCCATAATTTTTGATGTTCCATGCTTGGTTTTATCTACTTTCTTATGTTTTGTCCACACTTTGGAGTACTTTTCATATGATTTCTTGGACTAACCTATTAACAAGAGCCATAGTGTCAGTTGCCTGTTTTCTGCTGTTTTTGGTTCTAGAAAGTCAGAAAATGAATATTATTCTCGGAATTGGACTGGACAAAAGCCGAAGTCGTTATTTTCCCGGAAGATTCACGGAGCTAGAAGGAGAGACGAAGGGGGGCCATAGGGTGGCCAAACCACCCCTAGGCACGGGTCCCCCCAGGTCGCGCCAGGGCATGGTGTGGGCCCCCTGGCTGGCCACCGACCTCGCCCCTTCGCCAATATATTCCTCCTGATACAGAAACCCTAAATCGTCAAGCCTCCAGCCACGAAAAGTTCCGTAGCGCTGCCGCCACCGAAGGGGAGATTCGGGGGACGGAAAGTCTCTATTCCGGCACCCTGCCAGGACAGGGAATTGCCCCTAGATCCATCTCCATCGATCTGCACCGCCATCTCAATCACCGTTGCTAATTCCCATGATGAGGAGGGAGTAGTTCTCTCTCGAGGCTAAGGGTTCTAATGATAGCTATGTGTTCATCTCTCTCTCTATGCATGATCATATTGTGATCATGAGCTTTGTAATCAAGTAGATCTACCTTGCTACTCAAGTGCTTTAATAGATCTCTGCTCTCCCCATGTGTCTGTAAGTGCTAGCGTGCACACCATGGTGGCACTTAGGCTAGAGATTACAAATACTTTTTATGAGTTATATTTGGAGTTGGATGTCTTTATGAAATTGTGGTGTTTGTTGGAACCATCTAGTGCTCAAGGTGATAGTGTGGGGTTATCTAGATGGGGATAGCGAACTTTGAGGTGTGATGTTATAGCCCTACCATCGATTAGAGTGTCCAACCGGAGAGTATTTAAGAGTAGTATCATAAAGAGAAGATATTCATATGAGAGTGTTCACTAGTGAAAGTATGATCCCTAGGCCTTGTTTATAAGCATTGAAACACCGTTTGCAATTAGATCTGTTACATGTTTGCTTGCTTCCATCTTTATTTCAGTTTGCCTTTAGTCTCTTCCACGCCATCAAGCTATTTTCTAGCACCGTTGTCTTATATCCATACCACTTGTATTTCACTATCTCTTCGCCGAACTAGTGCACCTATACACCTGACAAGTGTATTGGGTGTGTTGGGGACACAAGAGACTTCTTGTATCTTGATTGCAGGGTTGCTTAAGAGGGGATACCTTTGACCACTTCCTCCCTAAGTTTGATAAACCTTGGGTGATCCACTTAAGGGAAAACGTGCTGCTGTTCTACAAACCTCTACACTTCGAGGCCCAACAACTATCTACAAGAATATAAGTGCGTAGACATCAAGCTATTTTCTGGCGCCGTTGCCCGGGACCGAAGAAGAAGAAGCTCCCACGTCAACCACGTGCCAGCAGAGCACAAACTACATTTTGATGCTCTCATGAGCCAAGTTTCTCACTCCGAAGAGCTCCTCGAAGAAAAGGGCAGAATTGAAAGAAAGGATGCCATGGAGATTGCATCTTTGAAGAATGCTCTAGAAGAGGAAGAAGAGACTCGAGTCTCTCTAGAGGAGAGGCTTGAGTCAATTGAGGAGTCACATGACGAGGTTGTTGCCCAGCTCATAAAGGAACGTGACAATGCTCTTGCCAAGGTAAATAAATTAAAGAAGGAGAAGATTGACTTTGGGGCTGCTCATGCTAGACTCTCTGAGGAATTAGAGAAACTTGACATTGCCTACAAGGCATTGGAGAGTGAACACTCTACTATAAATGAGTCTCGTGATTAGCTCCAAACTCGATTGGACAAGTATGATATGCCTAGCACCTCTACACCATCATGTGGACATGAAGTTGTCATTGAAGAAAATGTTAGGTTGAAAGACGAACTTGTCAAGGGATCCCAATCCAAAGGTAATGAAGTCCTAGATGAGATCCTTGGTAAGCAAAGGGCAAGCAATGGAAAAGAGGGACTTGGCTATGTTCCCAAGACCAAGAAGAAGAAGAAGAACAATAAGAAGAAAGAAAAACTGCTCAAGCAAAGACAAGCACCATCACAAAGGACAAAACTAACTATATTGGTTTTGCAGGGGCTAATAATCCTAATTAGGAATTATTTTGTGATCACTATGGTGATGTCTATGCTACTTCTGTTGGTCTGTTTGATAATTATATTTCTTGGTCTATTTGGGTTCCAAAGACCCTTGTTACTAACATGAGAGGACCCATTGAAAAATCGATACCTAAAACCAAGAAGTAATTTTCTTGCAGGGCTATAATTCCGGTGGGTCCAAATGGGTGCTCGATAGCGGGTGCACGAGTCATATGACCAGAAGCAAGGGGATCATCACGGAGATGAGGCCAAACCATGATCACATAACCGTCTCCTATGGTGATAAGTCAAAATCTGAGGTATTGGGTCTTGGCCAGGTTGTGGTTGCCCACGATATCTCTCTCGTGGACGTCATGCTTGTTGAGACCCTTGGTCATAATTTACTTTCTATTTTTTCCCTTGGTAAGATTGGATTTGCAGTTTTATTGATGGTGATTTAGTGGTACTCTTGTGGAGAAAGTCTCTAAAGGTCGCTTTCGTTGGATATGTCGAAAATGACTTGTATGTGGTGGACTTTCTAGGGAAAACCACTACAGGTCCGATGTGTCTTTTCGAAAAGGCTCACACGGGTTGGTTATGGCTTCGCCGTCTAGCCCGCGTCAATTTGAGAACTTTGCAAAGCCTTCACAAGGGTGGCCACATTCTTGGACCAAAAGAAAATGTTTCCTTTGCCAAAGATCGTGTTTGCAAGTCTTGCATTGGAGGGAAGATGCATGACTCTCCCCATCGAAGGAAGACAATTATTTCATCAAAGAGGATTTTGGAGCTCCTTCATGTGGACATCTTTGGTCCTCCTTCTCATGCGAGCCTCGGTGGGAAGAAATATTGCCTCGTAATCGTCGACGATTGTTCAAGATATACATGGGTCTACTTCTTCAAGTTGAAGAGTGAGACTCAACAAACGGTCATCGATTTTTCCAACGAGGTCCAGCGTCAACACAATGTCCGTATATTGGCTATTAGAAGCGATAATGGCTCTGAGTTCAAGAACTACACTCTAAATAAATTCCTAAGTGAAGAGGGGATAAGAAACCAATATTCTGCTGCGTACACCCCTCAACAAAATGGTGTAGCCGAGAGGAAGAACTAAACCTTAATGGATATGGCAAGGTCTATGTTGGCTGAATTCAAGTCACCATATAACTTACGGGCTGAAGCCATTTCCACTGCATATCATTCATCCAACCGGCTTTACCTCCGCAAGACACCCTATGAAATACTTACCGGTAACAAGCCCAACATCTCGTACTTCTAGGTATTTGGTTGTAAGTGTTTCTTTCTCATCAAAGGAGTTCGTTTATCTAATTTTGAGTCTAAGGCTTTAGAAGAAATTTTTGTTGGTTATGGTGCCGAATCCGACATTTATAGAGTCTACAATAAGCTCTCCAGAACTATTGTGGAATCTTGTAGTGTGGTGTTCGAGGAAAATGATGGCTCTCGTGCAGGGCAAGTTGATGTTTGTGATGCAGATGTTGAAATACACCAATATGCCATAAGAAGAATGAGTGTGGCATTTTTCCGCCCCATTGAGGAACCCCTTGTGGCAGATCAGGAAGGACAATTCTCTACTCAAATAGAGCCCTCATCAACACAAGCTCAACAAGCTCCAAACGCTGGAGAAACCACTACACCAACACCTCAACCTTCTGCAGTTCATCCATCATCTGAAGGACCTAGAAGCTCCAGGCCGGATTATCCGGTTGACACTGAATTATCCGACCCTTCTTCATCAAAAGCCAGGAATGAACAGAACGACTAAGAAAAATATGCACTTCCTAGGCCAGATTTTTTGGGTGACACCAGATTATCCGACCCTTCTCCAACTCGTACAAGAACCAGCCAGGACGATCAAGAAGGACTAGGAACTCCCAGACCGGATTATCCGGCCACTCCCTCGGCCGGATTATCCGGCCCTGAATTCTTAGAACAGCAACAACCTCCTGTTATGGTTGCCGATCAAAATCAAGGGCAAGCTTCTTCATCTCCTGTTGTCGTTGAACAAGATGTTGATCAAGGTCAATCTAGTGGTCCCGATGAAGACTCAAATGATGAAGTAATTCCTCCAAGAAACAACAAGTTGATTGAACTTCGTCACAAAGCTTGTGCGGAAAGAAACCTCGAATTAAGAGGGCACACTCTAGATAAAGTTGTTGGCGATCTAAGAAGAAGGGTGTCCACAAGAAGGGAGCTTGCAAGCTTTAGTGATCATCAAGCACACATATCTATGGTGGAACCTAAGAAAGTCTTTGAAGATCTTGAAGATCCAGATTGGGTAGTTGCTATGCATGAAGAACTCAATAATTTCGAGCGCAACAAGGTCTGGAAATTAGTTGAGAAGCCAAAAGACTGTCGCAATGTTATCGGCACCAAGTGGATTTTCAAGAACAAGCAAGATGAGAATGGTATTGCCATAAGGAACAAGGCACGACTAGTAGCACACGGTTTCTCTCAAGTGGAAGGCATTGACTTTTGTGAAACTTATGCTCCCGTGGCTCGCCTTTAGTCTCTCGGTATCCTTCTTTCTTATGATTCTCACCATAACTTTAAATTAGGGAAAATGGATGTTAAAAGTGCGTTTCTCAATGGACCTCTACATGAGTTGGTATATGTAAAGAAACCCTCGGGTTTTGAGGACCCCAATTTCCCTAACCATGTCTACAAACTCGATAAGACGCTCTATGGCCTTAAACAAGCCCCACGTGCATGGTATGAGCATCTTAAAGAGCTTTTGTTAGACCGTGGCTTCGAGGTTGGGCAAATCAATCCCACTCTTTTTACTAAGAAGGTTAAGGGGGAGCACTTCGTATGCCAACTATATGTACACGACACTATTTTTGGCTCTAGTAATCAAGCATTTAATGATGAATTTTCAAAGCTTATGACTGACAGGTTTGAGATGTCTATGATGGGGGAATTATAGTTCTTTCTTGGATTTGAGAGCAAACAACCTAGAGAAGGAACCTTCATAAATCAAGCAAAATATATCCAAGACATGCTCAAGAGGTTCAAGATGACGGATCTGAATGGCGTCGCCACACCGATGCAAACTAAATGCCATCTTGAACTCAATCCTAATGGTAAAGATGTGGACCAAAAGGTATACCGGTCCATGATCAGCTCTCTCCTTTACCTCTGCGCATCTAGACCTAATATTGTGTTGAGTGTAGGTGTGTGTGCAAGGTATCAAGCAACTCCTAAGAAAGCCACTTAGTGGCGATCAAGAGAATCTTCTGATATCCGGTTCATTCCCCTAATTTTGGTTTATGGTATCAGATTGGGCAAAAATCTTCCGAAATAATTTCTCTCTGTGTTTATAATGATTCAGATTGGACTCGTGACAAGGATGATAGGAAATCAACTTTTGGAGCTTGTCAATTTTTGGGAAGGTATTTGGTATGTTGGTCTTCAAAGAAACAGAATTGTATATCTCTCTCCACTGCCGAAGCTGAATATGTGGCTTCTGCAAGTGCATGTACTCAATTATTATGGGTGAGGCAAACTTTAAACGAATATGATGTCAGTTGTGACAAAGTGCCTCTTTTGTGTGATAATGAAAGTGCAATCAAAATTGCGTACAATCCGGTGCAGCATACAAGGACAAAGCATATTGAGATTCGCAATCACTTTATTCGGGATCATGTTGCTCGTGGTGATATTCATCTATCCTTTGTGAGCACGAAGAACCAACTTGCTGATATTTTCACGAAGCCACTTGATGAAGCAAGGTTTTGTTATTTGAGGAATGAGCTAAATATCGTTGATTCAAGGAGTCTATCTTGATTACTCATGCACACCCTCTTACATCTCTTCCTTATTTAGTTTAGGTGTGGGCATGGATATAGGGGGAGTATGGTCCTAATTGATTGGGCTAACCCACCCCCCATAATGCTAAAAGAAGAAAAATCATTTCTCTTAATATCATTTTGTGATATGTGAGCTTATTGATGAGTATTGGTCATGAACCCAAAATATATGTTCGCGGTGTCATACCATGCACTCCAACATGGTAGCCTCGGCCATCACCCTCTTCCGTAAGAAGAGTTGGTTCCGTGTGGATCTTTTTGTAGTTTCTTGCATATCTTGTGTTCTTATGGAAAACACACCCAATTTTGGCTTTTATTTGATTTGGTTCTTGCAAACTTGGGGGTGTAGTACCATCTCAGTTTGGTTGTTTAAACCCAAGCCTTTTCTATCCCCAAGCCATCTATTCTTGCACACAAGTCCTTTGTTTACTTTGTGGGGGTTTGTTTGGGGGTGCGTGGGCCTGACTCTGTGTCTAACAAATATTCAAAAAATGGGTCGGATTATCCGCCCCAAGTGGGGGCCGGATAATCTGCCCCTGGCGGTTTCTGTCTACTAAGGGCAGGGCGATAGGGGGAAGAGATCAAACAGAACAGTTATTCTCCCCCGACCCCCCCCTCTCTCTGTCCAAGCCACCGCCTGCTTCCCTAGCCATCCCTGGAGCCGTTCTGGCCACAGGATTCTCCGGGCCTCCCTGGATCTTCTTCCCCACGCATCCGGGTACCTTCTCCTCCATGTTCTTCCTTTAATGAGTGAGGGTAACTCCCTCCCTACCATCTTTTGTATGGATGTGTTGATTGTTGGTGGAACTTGGACTAGGAGTCGCCTTGTGGTTTATTTTCTGGTTAGAAATCATAGTCTTGCAATACCTATGCCCGATCTGCTTTGTTGCACTTAATCTAGGCAGATTCTAAAAATTTTCACCAAGGCCGGATTATCATCTGGCCTGGTAGATTCACCTCTAGTTCAGAATTTCTCAGATTTTTGGCATAATGTATTTTGAGTTGTGGATTGTTTGCCTACTGTTTCTACATCCCTCCTGGACTTGTGTGTGCTTACCCCCTTGATATCCATCTCATTCGTTTCACAGGTGGTTCTAGTGCTACCAAGACTTACGAGCACCGTCCTCATGCTTGTTACTTCAGGCCTGACAGTGAAGGTGGTCTCGTGGATGAGGTTGAATTACGAAGCCGGCAAAGAGAGGCTGTACGGATGGCTAAACAAGCAAGGAAAGAAAAGGGCAGGAGGGGTGTCGCCAAGAGGAAGGGTAAGGCACCAAGGGTTAACTATAAGGGAATGGATCCTGTCACTTACTCTTCTATTCGTCATTGTGATCTGTTTGAGGAAGATGAGAAAGATGGACTGCTTGGGGATTCTCGCTTTTGGTGTGTTGACCAGAAGTTCATCTATGAGGATGTCTATTCATATCTGAATATTCGTCCTATGCATCCCATGGTTATTGCTGAGGCTAAGGAGAAATCTCAACTCGCTGATGCTATGTTTGTGACTGATCGGATGGGGCTACATACTCTTATGGCCCTGTAGTGCTCCTATGACTCTGAGGTAGTGAAGCAATTCTTCTCCACTATGGTGATTTTTGGTGATGAAAACCGCACTATGAAGTGGATGACCCGTGACACTGATGCAATCTGACTTTCGAACTTTCGCTGGGGTACTTGGCTATCCGTTCAATGGTTGGGATCGCCCTTCCGACCATCATATCATCACTCAACTCAAGCCCAACAAGGATGCTGCTCTCTCTCCCTGCACGGCTCCTGATGGTATTGTGGGTACTCTTGCAGGCCTCTCCACTCTTTATGCTTGGTTGGTTGTTATTTTTCATGACTCCATCACGCCTAGTGGGGCAACAATGACAATATTCGTGGCCACTTGGTTCGGCTGCTCGCTTTTTCTTATGAGGTTGCCACCTGTGAGGATGAGACCGTGTACTACAAGCTGGATGTGATGGAATTCATCTATCATAAGTTGACTGATGCCATGTTTAATAGGCTCTCCATTCCTTATGCCCCTTACATCATGATGCTAATCAAGTTGCTTCCCCTTGAGGAATTCCACTATGATGTTGAGTATAAGGTGAAGAAGATCTACAACAAGTCAAGGAAGACCTCACATCCATCTTATGCTCCAGAGGGTCTTATGAGGGATGCTCGTACTAGTGCTCGCAGGCCCCTAGTGCCTCCTGTTTCTCGTGAGATGAAGCAGTTGAATTGGTTTCAGCGGAACATATTGTGCATGGGGGTGGATACTCACAAGGGGCAGTACGAGGCATACAAGTAGTACCAAGAGATGGCCCACACCCAACAGCTCATTATTCAACATGTGTCTAGGGCGTCAGGCAACCCCCCAGCTCCTGTTGCTCCCACTCCGTATGCTTAGTGGAACACTTCTGGACTCAACTATGGAGAGCTCAAGCATCACTTGTTTCCTGCCCCGGCGAGGGAGCCCACTCCACCAGCTAATAAGGACGAGGAAGATAAGGAGGAGTATGATGATGAGGACGGGGACGATGATGAGGACTACGACGAGTGATATCTTGGGGCGCTAGCATCGCTCTTCTTCCTTTTTGGTGTTTTGATGCCAAAGGAGGAGAAGTAGTTCTATTAGGTTATCATGGATTTGCATGGGTTGGGCGCAATCATTCACACTTTATCTTCATTTTTTCTCTCGCTTATGCCCATTTAGCGTAGAATTTTTTCGTGAGTTGATTTGCATGAGACTATGTTTGTGTGTGGCACCGTGACTCGGTTGAGGATTTATCACTGGTATGATCTTATGAATTTATCTATCGATGATTATGGATCCATCTATCATATTGGCTATATCTTCTATCATACTGGCTATCTATATTTATTATCTTGGAAGGCCTCAATAATGGTAATCATGTTAACTATCCTTATATTATATTGATGACTTCTCTCTCATGGTGGTATGATGTTCTTGTTCTAAATTCTCATTTGTATGTATATTCCATTCCAATGAAATAGCCTCGTGCCTATTTGTGTGCATTTGTATTCAAATGCAAATATTCTAATTATGCACACATTTAGGGGGAGTCTCTTTCATCCTTGAAATGATATTGTTAGGAGATCTCTATCGTAGATCCTAGTATTGTCATCTAACACCAAAAAGGGGGAGACTGAAAGAACATTTCATGATCTCTAGTGTTTTGTGTGTTAGATAACATTACCATGGATCATCTCATGTGTGCTAAGTGCTACAGGTGATTGTTCATAAGAAAAGCATCCAAAATCAGTTTTTGGGGGCGGATTATCAGCCCCTGCCAAGGGCTGGATAATACGGCCTAGCCCAATCGGCAAACATGGCCAAGGCACGTCATGCTGTATGGGGGGCGGATTATTGTTCGGATTGTCCAGCCAGGGCTAAAGGTTTTGCCCGGGCCGGATGATCCGCCCCTATAGGGGGCAGATAATCCGTCCCTTGAGAAGATTTACAAAGGGTGCTGATGTCTACGCACTTTTATTCTTGTAAACAGTTGTTGGGCCTCCAAGTGCAGAGGTTTGTAGAACAGCAGCCAGTTTTCCCTTAAGTGGATTACCCAAGGTTTATCGAACTCAGGGAGGAAGTGGTCAAAGGTATCCCTCTCAAGCAACCCTGCAATCAAGATACAAGAAGTCTCTTGTGTCCCCAACACACCCAATACACTTGTCAGGTGTATAGGTTCACTAGTTCGGCGAAGAGATAGTGAAATACAAGTGGTATGGATATAAGACAACGGTGCCAGAAAATAGCTTGATGGTGTGGAAGATACTAAAGGCAAACTGAAATAAAGATCGAAGCAAGCAAACATGTAACAAATCTAATTGCAAACGGTGTTTCAATGTTTAGAAACAAGGCCTAGGGATCATACTTTCGCTAGTGAACACTCTCATATAAATATCTTCTCTTCATGATACTACTCTAAACTACTCTACGGTTGAACACTCTAATCCATGGTAGGGCTATAACATCACTCCTCAAAGTTTGCTTTTCCCATCTATATAACCCCACACGGTCACCTTAAGCACTAGATGGTTCCAGCAAACACCACAATTTCATAGAGACATCCAACTCCAAATATAACTCATAACAAGTATTTGTAATCTCTAGCCTAAGTGCCACCGCGGTGTGCACGCTATCACTTTCACACACGTGGGGAGAGCAGAGATCTATTAAATCACTTGAGTAGCAAGGTAGATCTACTTAATTACAAAGCTCATGATCACAATATGATCATGCATAGAGAGAGAGATGAACACATAGCTATCGGTAGAACCCTTAGCCCCGAGGAAGAACTACTCCCTCCTCATCATGGGAGTCAGCAACAACGATGGAGATGGCGGTGGAGTCGATGGAGATGTCTTCGGGGGCACTTCCCTGTCCTGGCAGGGTGCCGGAACAAAGACTTTATGTCCCCCGAATCTCCCCTTCGGTGGCGGCGGCGTTGTGGAACTTTTCGTGGCTAGAGGCTGTTCTTTTTAGGGTTTTTGCATCGGGAGGCATCTTATAGGCGAAAATGCAAGGTCGGTGGGCGGCCAGGGGGACCACACCACCTGGTGGCGCGGCCAAGGCTAGCCCGCGCCACCACATGGAGTGTCCACCCTATGGCCCCTCTCCGTCTCGTCTTCAGGCTCCGTGAGTCTTCCGGTAAGATATCGACTTTGGCTTTTGTCCGGTCCAATTCCGAGAATATTGGTTTTCTGACTTTCCTGGAACCAAAAACAGCAGAAAACATGCAACTAGCACTGTGGCATCTTGTTAATAGGTTAGTTCTAGAAAATGCATAAAAATACCTCAAAGTGTGGACAAAACAAAGCAAAGTAGATACTAAACAAGCATGGAACATAAAAAATTATAGATACATTTGCAACGTATCAACATCCCCAAGCTTAACTCATCCTCGAGTAGGTAAGTGATAAAAAGAATAATTTTTGAGGCGACATGCACCATCACAATCAAGATCAAACCATTTGCAAGCATTGAAAGCTGGGATCAAAGTACTCTAAACATGAGCATGAAAGATGAAGTTCTAACAATAAGACATAGTGACTATGCATGCAACATGAAAGGATACAAACAAAAATCATGAATAACAATGCTTTGAAAGACCTTTGTTTGTTTCACATATAGAAAACATAATGAGAATGGTATTCATCTTGTCCCTCATAGTGTAGAAAAACATAAATGCATAGGACATCTTCAAAGTTCATAAGGGTGACTAGATACAAATAGTTTAAGAACTAGCAATATCAAAGTTATGCATCAATCAACAAGTCTTGGGACAATGCACATAGAACTAAGAATGGACACTATGCTCTCTCAATAGGTGCATAAAGATAGAAGATGGAGACTCAACATAAAAGTAAAAGAAAGACCTTCATAGAAGGAAGCAGGGATTCAAGTTTCATATAGAGCTTCCAAAAATTATGGTACTTATTAGCTTTCAGCTCTCATTGCCCCTATCATAAGCATCTTTCGGTGATTAAGGTTAAAGTGAAAAAACTATGTAGTATATGCTTGACAAAGTATAAGTTGGGAATCTCATGTCCCTTGAATACGAGGGCCGCTCCTCATGCTACTCAAGTTTAGTTACCGGTAAGTTCTTATCATAGTAAGTACATGTGTATCATAGAGAACCACCAACGAGGTACCCCTTTCCCAATGATACAGAAGAATCCCCATATCAAAATGACAAGGCAAGCAGACAACGAGCATCTCAGCAATCTTCTTATTTACCATGGGAAAATGGTGCTTTTTTCTCTCTTTCCTCTTTTCTCATATCTCGTTTTTTCTTTTTCTCTTTTTTCTCAATATCTGACTCTTTTTTTATAAGAAGAGAATGCTTCATAGACAGCTCATTATGGTTACGCTGCAGGTTTCCACCATGATAGCATGGATTAGACTGGCGGCCTAGGCGTTTCTCTAACATACATACATAACTCCATGGACTTACAAGCTCCCCTTTCATTTCACACCGACGACATCCATAGACAAAAGAGCATGATATCAACTAGGTACAAAGTACAAGTGCAATGTTGAAAGCGTTCCCCATGACAGCATGGTTCTGCTAATCCCCAACATATAAGTGCAAGCATATACAACATTGACGACACAATGGTTCAAGTTTATTAAGGGCAAGAAAAGTAAAGTGTGCCATCAAGTTCGTGAGAGCTTTAATCACTAGTTTTCTCATAACAAGTTTAATTCAGAAGGTAGATAATAACATGAATATACTTGGAATAGCAAATGCTAATAGGTAGGTATGGTGGACTCTTTGGAATAACTTGGTTTTTAGGAGTTGGATGCATGAGTGGAACTCATACTTAGTCATGGAGGCTACCAAAAGACTGGGAGCGACCAACTAAGAGAGCAATAATGGCCATAATCATGCAGAGCGACAAAACATCATTAATCAAAGCATAAAGTGATACTACAAGTCAAAAACTAAAGGATCATAAAGGCTGATGGTGACTTGGGATAGTCATAACATGGTGTGAGCCTACGCCAAGTCAACCCAAGTAAACCATTAATGGAGAATACCACAATACTATGCTTTAATATGCTAAAACAACGCATGATTCTTCAAAGGAACATTAACCAATATCAATTGTTTATAACATGTCATGCTATAGCAAAGATCAGTAAGCATAAAGCCAAAACAATATCAAGCATGGCATGACAAAGCATATGCCATAGTCAAAAACAAGCTCCTTTTACCACTTAAGCATGAACTTTTCCTACTCTTTTCCAATCCAAACCAAACTATTTGAAAACCAATGTATGAAAGAGGGGGTCCAACCAATTTATTCAGAAAACTAAGAAAACCAAGCAAATGAAAACCAAAACTAAAAATGAAAAAGAAGACGCTCCAAAAACAACACAACTGTGCATGAAACAATAAAAATGAAATGTTTGGAAGAAACCTGAGATTTTTATTGATGAAGAAGGGGATGCCTTGGGCATCCCCAAGCTTTGACGCGTGTACCTATTGAATATTTCTTAGGGTGACACGGGGTGGCATCCCCAAGATTGAGCTTTTGTCCATTCTTCATCTCATTACATCATTCTTTCCCTACACCTGAAAATTTCCTTCATACAAACTTCACACAATCTTCATTAGCAACATTAGTGTACTGAAGATAATAAGTCTTTTGGTTCAGTTCAACACAAATAAAACTTCCATTAAAACACAAGCTATTGTAGCACTCCCCTCAAAAAGCTCAATTACCCAAAGAGAACTCAAAAAGGAATCAACAAGAAGCAAATGCAAATAATGGCAGAAATCTGTCAAAACAGACCAGCAGGTAAAAACCATTTTTTTCGAAGACCTTCTGTTGCTCAAATAGAAAAGTGTTGAACTAACAAAAGTTAGATAACAACCTGGGGCAGAAGTAAAAATATTCACGCCTCAAAATGACGTACAGAGATTTTACACGAATTTTTATACTGAAGCACAAAAATCTGTTTCGGGACAAATCTTTCTCAAGCATTACTTTTCTCTCATTAGAGGTTACTCTTGGCACAAAAGGAAAATCAAATGGATAAGGAGCGGTTATTACAGAGGTAATGACTTCCAAGACTCATCTAAAACTTTTGGGTTATCTCCCAATAAGTACTTTTCTTTAACGCCTTTAAGTTAGACATGATAGTTTGAGAAGATGCTCACATAAGAAATATGAGTTGAAGTAAAAGAGAGCATCAAGGAGCAAATATTGAACAAATTTAAGTCTAACCCACTTCCTATGAAAAATAATCTTGTAAACAAACAAGTCATGAAAGCACAAAGCAACAAGCATAGGAAAGCAAAACAAGTGCAACTTCAAAAAAAAACATAAAGAGGGGAAACTTAATATTGTTGAGATACATGAAACCATGTTTCCCTCTCTCATAATAACTTTCAGTAGAATCATGAATAAAATTAACAATATAACTATCACATAAAACATTCTTATCATGAGCCACATGCATAAAATGATTATTACTCTCCACATAAGCATAGTCATTCTTATTAATTGTGGTGGGAGCAAATTCAACAAAATAGCTATCATTATTATTGTCATCACCATAATCATCAAATATAGGAGGCATATTGTAATCATAATTAATTTTCTCCTCAACAGTAGGTGGACTGAAAATATCATACTCATCATTGTAATCATCATATATTGGAGGCATAGTATCATCAAAGTAAATTTTCTCCTCCGTGCTTGGGGGACTAAAAAGATCATTTTCATAAAAACTAGCTTCCCCAAGCTTAGACTTTTCCATAGCATTAGCAATAATGGTGTCCAAAGAATTCATACTAACAAAATTGCTATTAGCATGCAAATAAAGTTCCATAGGTTTTTTAATTTTCTCTTCAAACACTTCATGTCCTAACTCAAGATAAATACTATAAAGCTCTCTAATTTTGTTGTTGTTTTCCATTAAGCCTAACTAGTGAAAATAAAAAAAAGAAACAAAAAGATATAATTGCAGAATCTAAAGGAAACAACTTCGAGCAATACACACCAGCAACAGTACTAAAAGATAGTTTAGTAGCCAGAGGATGTGAGTACCTTTTACCTTACCTCCCCGGCAACGGCACCAGAAAATACTTGCTGGCACGTGGTTGGCGTGGGAGCTTCTTCTTCTTTAGTCCCCGACAACAGCGCCAGAAAATAGCTTGATGTCTACGCACTTCTATTCTTGTAGACAGTTGTTGGGCCTCCAAGTGCAGAGGTTTGTAGAACAGCAGCAAGTTTTCCCTTAAATGGTTTACCCAAGGTTTATCGAACTCAGGGAGGAAGTGGTCAAAGGTATCCATCTCAAGCAACCCTGCAATCAAGATACAAGAAGTCTCTTGTGTCCCCAACACACCCAATACACTTGTCAGGTGTATAGGTGCACTAGTTCAGCGAAGAGATAGTGAAATACAAGTGGTATGGATATAAGACAACGGTGCCAGAAAATAGCTTGATGGCATGGAAGAGACTAAAGGCAAACTAAAATAAAGATGGAAGCAAGCAAACATGTAACAGATCTAATTGCAAATGGTGTTTCAGTGTTTAGAAACAAGGCCTAGGGATCATACTTTCGCTAGTGAACACTCTCATATAAATATCTTCTCTTCATGATACTACTCTAAACTACTCTCCGGTTGAACACTCTAATCCATGGTAGGGCTATAACAACACTCCTCAAAGTTTGCCTTTCCCATCTAGATAACCCCACACTGTCACCTTGAGCACTAGATGGTTCCAACAAACACCACAATTTCATAGAGACATCCAACTCCAAATATAACTCATAACAAGTATTTGTAATCTCTAGCCTAAGTGCCACCATGGTGTGCACGCTGTCACTTTCACACACGTGGGGAGAGCAGAGATCTATTAAAGCACTTGAGTAGCAAGGTAGATCTACTTGATTACAAAGCTCATGATCACAATATGATCATGCATAGAGAGAGATGAACACATAGCTACCGGTAGAACCCTTAGCCCCGAGGAAGAACTACTCCCTCCTCATCATGGGAGTCATCAACAACGATGGAGATGGCGGTGGAGTCGATGGAGATGGCTCTAGGGGCACTTCCTCGTCCCGGCAGGGTGCCGGAATAGAGACTTTCTGTCCCCCGAATCTCCCCTTCGGTGGCGGCGGCGCTACGGAACTTTTCGTGCCTAGAGGCTATTCTTTTTAGGGTTTTTGCATCGGGAGGCATCTTATAGGCGAAGAGGCAAGGTCGGTGGGCGGCCAGGGAGCCCACACCACCTGGTGGCATGGCCAGGGCTAGCCCGCGCCACCACATGGTGTGGCCACCCTGTGGCCCCTCTCCGTCTCGTCTTCTGGCTCCGTGAGTCTTCCGGTAAGATATCAACTTTGGCTTTTGTCCAGTCCAATTCCGAGAATATTTTTTTCTGACTTTCCTGGAACCAAAAACAACAGAAAACAGGCAACTGGCACTGTGGCATCTTGTTAATATGTTAGTTCCAGAAAATGCATAAAAGTACCTCAAAGTGTGGACATAGCAAAGCAAAGTAGATACTAAACAAGCATGGAACATCAAAAATTATAGATACGTTTGCAACGTATCAGGTGGCAAGGCGCGTCGTGCGGTATAGGGGCGGATTTCCCCCCGGAAAATCCGAATCTAGGGCGGTGATTTTCCCTAGCCGGAAAATCTGGCCCCCAACTTCACTAATGGCCAAGGTTGTACAGGGGGTATTGTTGGCGGGATACCCCCGAGTAGGGTCACGCCGGGGTATAAATGCCGAGTTAGCCGAGGTTCGGCAAGGTCAAAGCAGATGCTGGCCGAGTCACCTCAAGGCGGGCCGAATCATGGAGTAACCCGGACCAAGGGATGTCCACCTAACTGGGTCTCAGCCGACTTAAGCCGTAAGTCGGAACGATGTATCTAACTTTCATGCAGGAACGGGTGTGGCCGGATCTACTACGATCCGGGTCATGTCAAGCTTCTAGGAGAAGGAAGGAATCTCACTGGTCAAAAGTAGCCCCGGTACGCACAGCATGAGCGAAGCGGACAGAGACAGGACCAGCGAGGCGTGGCTGACAAAGGTGACAAGGCTAATGTCGGGTGTCGCAAGCGCCACAGAGGCTCACGTAGCCTCTGCATGGATGACGCGGGGGGAAAGTAACCCGGTCGGCTTACTATTTTGGGAGGAGGCATATTCCCAGGAATATTCCTCCACGTATGCCCTAAGTGGAGACCTAGCCACCCCTATATAAGGAGGGCTAGGGCCTCTGTAGAAGGGGTTCCGCTATTCTGATTGGTTTTGGGTTCTAAGGGTTGATCTCTAGTTGGTCTCGTACGGGTTAGCTGTGGGTGAGAGTAAGAGAGTTCCTTCTTCCTCCTCTCGCCAATACAGCTCTAGGAGCACTTGTAACCTTGGGAGTGAATCATATATAAAACTTCTGTGTGAGGAATCACCTCATTATCCCTCCCTGGATTCCCCTAGTGCATTTAGTCCCCACCTTTAGCCTATCCATGGCATCTGCCGTGACACCACCACGATAGTTGGCGCCCACCGTGGGGCTAGCGGCGCTAGCAGGGGTCAAGGTCCGGACGGGAAACCTCATCGGCACCAGGGAACACATCGTCTCCGGGCTCGTCCAGCGCTTTGGAGCGCTGGACTTCGTCAACGACAATGCTGGCTGCTTCGACACGCGCCCTCTTCCGCGCAACGGCATCTTCGTCAAGCTCGGCGCGCACAAGGTCTACGTCGCTATGGATGTATCATGCGTTCATCCGCGGCACATCGTCGAGGCAAGGGAGCCACCCCTTAGCATGGTTCACGGGGCGCGTATCACTCGCTCCCCGGACCGCGCTGAGGTGATGATGACTGCGCCTGGTGCAGGTGCAAGCAAGAATCCGGTGCCAGATCTGGATGTAACGCCTAAGGCACCAAGGAAAGGTAGAGGTCCTCCACTAGAGAAGCCAGAGAATGTGTTGCGGGAAGCGATGGATAGCTTGGCAAACCCTGTAGTAGCAGCAGTAGATCCGGCTCAGGCACAGGCCGAGCTAGAGGAAACTAGGCAAAAAATACTAGAGGGTGCGAAAAATATAGCCACGGCTCAGCAGTCGTTGAACATGACGCTGCGTGAGTACGCAAAGGCAAACAAAGTTGATGCTGTAAAAGTGAAGGGGAGAAATCTCATGAGTGAAATGAACAGAGAGGGTGATACTAGGATTGAGGAGTCAGAGAACTGTTTGTCCGTGGGGCTGCCGAGGTATAGTACCCCGGCAAAGAACCTCAGAGCAGCAGATGCAGCTGCATCCAAGCTAGAGGGTCTGACGGGTGAGGCCCGTCAAATACAACAAGATAGGGTCAATGAGTTGGTTCGGGTCGCGAATAGACAAAATGAGGAACTGCTCAGAGCTAACCCAGAGAGAGCTGGGGCCTCCAAGATCGTTCGTTTGGCGGTGGGTAACCCGGAGAAATCCGCTGGAGCCGCATCGTCTCCTCATGGTGATCCAAGGAGAGAAGAAGTAGTAACCTCGGCTAGAAGGAACAAACAGATCATCCCGTATGACCCAACACGGGTAGGGAAAGGAAAAGAAGCACAGAAAAATGATGATCGACGAAGTGTGAGCCGAGGTGAAGCTGGCCGGGGTAACCGCGACCAAAGCAACGCCGGTCAAGGGAACGTTGTGAACGGCAATGACGGACAGCGAAACTCGGCAGGAGCAGGACAACCGCAGCAGCGGAATATACCAAGGCAAGAGCAAAGTGTCGGCCGAGGTATGCAACAGAGAGGTGCTCCACGAGAGCAAGACCGGTACAATGATGGAGATTCGAAAATGGTGAACGCGGGATACCCAAGGCCGGACTATCATGTGATAGGGTCAAGATTGGGAAGCAGGGATTTGATGCCAGATTATGCCAGGTTGAAACTGGATCGACTGTGTAGGCCAGAACAAATCGAATGTCAAGGTCCACCGGGTCCTGCGTGTTTTGGGTCCCGGATCATGAAGGAGCCACCGGTACCCAACTTCTAGTTATCCAGAGGCACAAAGACGTATGACGGCAGTACCAAGCCGGAGGATTGGTTGATAAACTATGCTACAGCTGTGAAAATTGCCACAGGCAACTTGAGATGGGCTGTGAGATACGTACCCCAGATGTTGGAGGGGCCAGCAAGAGTATGGCTAAACAATTTGCCACCCAGAAGCATTAACTGCTAGATCGATTTTGAGGAAATGTTTATCAGCAATTTCTCAAGTGCGTATTAGAGGCCAAATAGGCCACAAACCCTAGCTATGTGTAAGCAGAGACCAAACGAGACGGACCGGGAGTTTTTAACCCGGTGGTGTACTGTGAGAAACTCGTGTGAGGGCGTGATAGAATCACAGGCCATAGCATGGTTTGCCCAAGGGTGCAGATATGCAAGCGAGCTGTGGCAAAAGTTGCAAAGGAAAATGCCAACCACATTGGCAGAGATGATCCGGATCGCTGATTCGTATGCTCTGGGTGATCTGACTCAACCTAGGCTCGTGTCAAATGAGTCAAACGATGAGTACTACCAGAGAGATGGAGCCGGATCATCCCGGAGGAATGACTACAGAGGTAAAAGAAGAGATGACAGATCAGATCACCGGTACAGTTCGCAACAAGTTGCAGCTGTGAATCAAGATCTGCCCGGAGCAGGGGGCAGTCAACGTCAGAAAACTGGAGGGAAATGGACTCCAAGAAACGATGGCAATAAAACTTGGACACCAGAGCAAACGAAACAGTGGCAGGAAAAGAAGGACCGTCCGAGGTATACTTATGAGTCAATGTTGGATCAGCCATGTAAATTTCACACGCCAAATCCGAATAACCCAGCGGGTCATACAACAAGGCAATGTGAGTGGATGCGCAAAATAGAACAAGGTGGTTCGGGGAATGCTCAGGCACCCCGGAATGATCACCCTCGGCAGGAGTTACCCTGGCAGCAGTTGCTCTCCGGAGCGAACATGCAACAGCTAATGTTGCCTCCTCCTCCGCCGAGGTATGATAACCATGAGAGAAGGGATGCAGTGCATCAGGTGGAAAACCAGCATCAGCCGGATCAGAGGTACCCCAGAAATGAGGGGAGGAATGAGTACAGAGAGCATCATCAGAGTTACTGTGTGTTTACCACTGAGGAAATAGATAGAAAGAGTTTGCAGCGCCGACATATGGAGGTGAATGCAGTAATGCCTGCGGTGACGAGGTATATGCCTTGGTCGGACCAATAAATCACCTGGAGCATTAAAGATCATCCCAAGCTTATGCCAAGTCCTGGTTCGTATGCATTGGTGTTGGATCCGACATTCATTGGTCCTAACATCAATGTAAGGTTCTCAAAGGTACTGATTGACAATGGCAGTAGCATTAACATCATGTATGCGGACACAATGCACAAATTGGGAATCTCGGAGAACATGCTACAGGACACAAGGACAACTTTCCATGGTATTGTGCCCGACATTTCTTGTGAACCCATAGGCAAGGTCCGGGTTGTCGTATTGTTCGGTACGAGAGATAACTGCCGAACCGAAAATTTGGAGTTCGAGGTGGTGAACTTGGAAAGTGCGAACTCGGAAGGCTAGCACTGAACAAGTTCATGGCAAGCTATCACATTAGTTACTTGAAGATGAAGTTGCCCGGGCCAAATGGAGTGATTACCATTGCTGGGGATTTTCCGACGTTCCATGGAGTGTGCGTCGGCCGGGTCTAACCTAGCCGAGTCACTTGTGATTGTGCAAGAGAAAAGGAAAATCCAAGAGGTCGCGGCATTGGCTCAGTCTGCACAGCAGTATATGTCAGCGCTGAGTAACCCGCATGGAAGTGTCTCATTCCAAGCCACAAAAGATACCAAGAAGGTTCCTGTTGATAATATGTTCCCAGAGCGCACCGTAACAATTGGTGCCGGGTTAAGTGACAAATAGGAAAGCGAGCTCGTCAACTTCCTCCGTGAGAATCGGGACATTTTTGCTTGGTCCACGCAGGACTTGCAAGGTGTTCCGAGGGAGTTGGACGAGCACTCTTTAAACGTGAGACCCGGAGCAAAGCCGGTGAAGCAACCTCTCCGCCGCTTTGCCGAGGATAGGAGAAAGGTCATTGGAGACGAGATAGCTCGATTACTAGCTGCAGGATTTATCATGGAAGTTCTTTACCCGGATTGGCTGTCTAATCCGTTGCTGGTGGAGAAGAAGAAGGACAATCCGAATGTGGCGGTGGTTTGGCGTATGTGTATCGATTACACGAACCTGAACAAGGCGTGTCCAAAAGATCCATTTCCACTGCCAAGGATAGATCAAGTCATAGACTCAACTGCTGGATGTGAATTGTTGTCGTTCAGTGATGCATATTATGGTTTCCACCAGAGACCTCTGAATCCGGATGATCAAATAAAGACTGCATTTATCACCCCGTATGGGGCTTATTGCTATCGCACCATGCCGTTTGGTTTACGTAATGCAGGGGCAACGTACCAAAGATGTATGCAAAAATGTTTGCACGACCAAATTGGTCAAAATGTACACGTGTACATGGATGATGTGATTATCAAGACCAAGGAAAGCAAAACTCTCCTTGACGATATCAGGCAGACGTTCACGAACTTAAGAAGGTTCCGAATGAAGCTTAACCCAGAAAAATGTACTTTCGGTGTCCCGGCTGGAAAATTACTCGGATTTCTTGTTTCCACCCGAGGTATCGAAGTTAATCCAACTAAAATCCGGGCCATTGAATGAATGGAACTGCCGAAGTGTCTTAACGATGTCCAGAAGTTCACTGGTTGCCTGGCATCGTTAAGTCGGTTTGTATGTCGGTTGGGAGAAAAGGCACTGCCCCTCTACCAACTCATGAAAAAGTCGGATAAGTTTGTTTGGACGCCGCAGGCCAATGAAGCCTTTGTCCACTTGAAGAGGATGTTAGCCACTGCACTAGTGTTAGCTTCTCCACTATCAAAAGGAGCCAATGTTGCTCTACATAGCCACAACCAACCGAGTTGTAAGTGCAGTGATAGTGGTAGGGCGCGACGAGGAAGGTAAGTCGGTGCAAAGGCCAGTGTATTACCTAAGTGAGGTATTATCTGCCTCAAAACAGATCTATCCACACTATCAAAAGGTGGCTTATGGTGTCTATATGGCAGCCAAGAAGTTGAAGCATTACTTTGAGGAGCATCCCATCAGGGTAATATGTGAGGCTCCCATATTCGAGATAATGAGTAACAAGGATGCAAGTGGTAGGATTGCAATATGGGCAACTAAACTAGCTCCCTATGCACCACAATATGACAGAAGAGAAGTGATCAAGTCTCAAGCTGTGGCGGACTTTTTCGTAGACTGGGCCGAGGTGCAATACGAACCATCGCTACCAGATCCGAATTACTGGAAGATGCACTTTGACGGGTCAAAAACGAAAACCGGGCTAGGTGCCGGAGTTGTACTTACCTCGCCAAAGGACCAGCTGAAATACGTGTTGCAAATCCATTTCGCAACATCGAACAATGTCGCTGAGTATGAAGCACTTGTGCATGGTCTCAAAGTGGCAAAAGAGATTGGGATACGTCGGATCCTGTGCTTTGGCGACTCGGATTTGGTAGTACAGCAAGTGTCAGGACTGTGGGACGGCCTTGATCCAAACATGGCACTGTACAGATTTCATGTGCAGAAGATATCTGGTTACTTTGAGGGATGTGAATTTCACCAGGTACCCCGGGTGGAAAATGAGGCTGCCGACATGTTGTCGAAGCTCGGGTCAACTCGATAAGCAATTCCACCGGGTGTAGCATTAGAGCACCTCAGGAAACCATCCATCAGGCCATCCCCAGAAACCAACTCAATTTATGTCCCGGATGACATGGAATCCGGAGCTGTCCCCATGGACATTGACATGGGAGGTGGTGCGCGAAACCCGGGGACTGCCTCGGCAAACCCGGGGACTGCCTCAGTGAACCCGGGGACTGCTCAGCGTGATCCGGTCGAAGTTATGCCGGTGGATCAGATGGAAATTGATGAGGATGTGTTCCATGTGCAAGCAATACCAGCTTGGGCAATAACTATATTTCAATTCCTGAAAGATGGAACTTTGCCCACTGAGGAGGTGTTATCCAGGCAAACGAAGGGGAGAGCTAAGGCATACACAATCATCAATTCCGAGCTATACAAAAGGAGTGTGACCAATGTCCTCCAGCGATGCGTTGACCCGGAAGAAGGGCTTGACATCCTCCGAGATATACATCAAGGGGAGTGCGGGCATCATGCCTCGTCCCGAGCCTTGGTGGCAAAAGCTTTCCGACATGGATTCTACTGGCCAAGTGCCTTAGAACAAGCAGAAGATCTGGTGAGAAAATGCAATGGTTGTTAGAGGTATGCTACCAAGACACATATGCCAATGTCAGAACTCAAGACCATACCAATTACATGGCCATTTGCCGTATGGTTCTTGGATATGGTTGGCCCGTTTAAACCAGCAAGGGGAAATATGACTCACATTTTGGTCATGGTGGACAAATTTATGAAGTGGATTGAAGTTAAGCCTACAAGAAAATGTGATGGAGCTACGGCCGTAACATTTCTCAAAGACATCATCTTGAGATACGGTTACCCTCACAGTATCATAACTGATAATGGCACAAATTTTGCGGAAGGAGCGTTTGCGCGTTTCTGCCGGGATAAGAAGATCCGGCTAGACGTAGCCTCGGTAGCCCTCCCCGCATCAAACGGACAAGTGGAAATATCCAACGGATTAGTATTATCCGGGATAAAACCCCGGCTCATTGAGCCGCTGCAAAGATCAGCGGGGTGCTGGATAGAAGAACTACCAACGGTACTGTGGAGTTTAAGAACAACTCCGAATCGATCAACAGGCTATACGCCGTTTTTCTGGTATATGGGGCAGAAGCTATATTAACAGCCGACATAGAGCATGATTCGCCTAGGTTCACCCAATACACAGAAGCCGAAGTGCAAGAAGCCCGGCAAAATGATGTTGATCTGCTGGAAGAAGCGAGAAAACTGGCATTGTCCAGATCTGCCATATATCAGCAAAATCTCTGACGCTATCATAGCCGGAAAGTAAGCCCCCGAGTCTTTCGGGAAGGCGATCTGGTGCTCCGGTTGGTACAATGTACTGCTGGCATGCATAAATTATCCCCCCATGGGAAGGGCCATTCATTGTGAGCAAAGCATTTCACAATGATTCTTATTATCTTATAGATGCAAAGCCACAGGAAAAGAACAAGGCGGACAGGTCTGGCGAGGAATCTAAGCGTCCATGGAATGTAGCTCTACTTCGTCCTTTCTACACTTAGCAAATAAGTGTATGTATCCAAGTCTTCTCATGTGTCGGTATGTATGCCGGCAATGAGCTTATCAATGAAATGTTGGCACCTCGAGCAGTAACTCGGGGACTGCCTTAATAATATTTGTTGTCTTTTGTGCGTCAGCTGGAATAAGTTGTTCTACTTAACTCGGATTAGTAATGTGTGAGCACCAAAAACCCAACTCTTCGACTTGCTGTTGTCCAACAAGAATTGGCTTCATGGCAAGCAAGAGAACAAGTTTGGAATTGCTTAGCACATGAAAAACGACCAAGGAAAAGAACTTAATTGAGCCGACGTCTGTTTTTCGGACTAACCTTGTATTTACTTTCAGATTATTATGCTGAGTTATTTTGAGCTAAGCCTAAAGTTTCCAAGTATTGTTAAAACAATTTTTGAAGCTCGGATTTGTAAGTCGTAAAACCGAATCAAGGTAGACACGAACCAAGCCAAAAGATTGGACGAACAAGAAAGTGAAACTCGGGGACTGCGCCCAAGTTAATATGGCATTAGAAACTTAGTAGCAAAATATCACATGTGTACTGGATACAATTCCACCCAGCATACCAGGGATTTATAAGTTTTCAAGTGTTTGCACTCAAGGAGCAGCAGGAGGAGGAAGTTCGGCGTCATCTTCGCCGTCTTCGATATCCGAGGCGTCGTCCTCTCCATCCTCGTCCGAGCCATCTTCAACGTTCTCAACCTCTTCGTCACCAGCGGCTTCCAGGAAGCTCGGTCCCTTAGTCCATTCATGGATGGGAGCATATTCGATGAGGCTGTGGGCGCAAGCCTTGCGCCGAGCTACCCACTCCGGGTCACTGGTCCATTTGGATCCGATGCACATGCGCGTTAAGAGGTTGAGGTCGATCTTCTCGTACCACGTGAGTACGTAGTGGAGAACGGTCTCAGCTGTGGCGCGCCCAGCGGATTCCCTCCAAAGGTCGAGCTGGGTCTCGCACTCCATCAATTTTTCAACAAGAAGTGCGGTTCCCTCCAGACTGTCTTCTGTAGGCCAAAACGTGTTGAAGACTCGGACTATAGCGTCAAGGATATCCTTGCCATAGTTCTTGATGGTTTCCACGCGAGATGACAGGCTGACCAGCAGGTCCTCCATGTCATAGGGAATCTCTTGAGTGTCAGGCCCAACGGGAGTACCCCTCTCCCGGCGGAAATCAGCAACAGCAGCGCTCGCGATGGCAGTGCCCTCTGGAAATTTGCATGAAAACGAGATAAGAGAAACAGATAGAGAAAATACATATGAAGTAACCCGGAGAAGTACGCCGGATAAGGGAAAGGAACTTACGTGAAATATGGCTAAGGACCCGAGTCAACTCCCTGGTACAGTCATCACGTCTTTTGCGAAGCTGCGCAAGTTCAGCATTTGCCGAATCAAGCTTGACGTCGGACTCCTGAAGAAGTTCTCGGTCCTTAGCAATTTGGAGGTTGAGCGTTCGCACTCTTCGGTATAGTCCTGGCCGGCCTTTTGGAGCTCAGATTGATGTTGTGCCTTCAATTTCTTCATCTCGGCCTTAAGCTTGGCGATCTCATCATCCTTGGTCCGGAGGAGGGCAATCTCATCATCTTTCTTCTTGAGCTCGGCCTGATGTTGTCCTGCTTGTTCGAGAAAATGCAGCATCATATCAGGCACGGGCACACTATCTTCAAGAGATGCTGAAATAGTGTATTGACCCGGCTGAGCCGAGGTATGAATGTTTGCCGAGCCAAGGGGGGGAAAGGAGATGGAAAGCGTAGCAAGGTCGGACAAAAGTAACTTACCCTTGATCTGATCCAGATTCTTCCTCATAAGCTTGTTCTCAGCCTCCACCCCAGCTGTGGAAACCGAATGATGGATTAGTTCGGCAGAAGAAAATGAAGAAAAACGGAGAGATGCCAAGGAAGGAATTTACCCCTTTTTTCGTATTCTGCGAGAAGTGTAGTTTGCTTCGCACGTAGCATCTTGCGAGTGTCTAGGAGATGCTAGAACTCAGCACTCCGGTGATTGGTGGTCACCTAAAAAGAGTACAAAAATATAACTTAGCTTGGTACATATTCAAAGTGTACAAAATCCCGGCCAAGTGGAACTTAACCCGGCTATAGGTGTGTGCATATTCGAAGTTATCAAGATCCGGGCCAAGTGGAACTTAACCCGGCTCTAAGTGTGTGCATATTCGAAATTATCAAAATCCAGGCCAAGTGGAACTTAACCCGGTTCTAGGTGTGTGCATTATCGAAGTTATCAAAATCCGGGCCAAGTGGAACTTAACCTGGCTCTAGGTGTGTGCATATTCGAAGTGTACAAGATCCGGGCCAAGTGGAACTTAACCCGGCTCTAGGTGTGTGCATATTCGAAGTGTACAAAATCCGGGCCAAGTGGAACTTAACTCGGCTCTAGGTGTGTGCATATTCGAAGTTATCATGGAGCTACGTTAGTTTTCTAAGGAGCATCCGACCGAGTAACAAGTTACTCCCCCGGAGGCTCGAGGACTAATGGTTATGTCATCATTATCTACAGCATGTAAAGGGGAAGTGACGTACCTCCATCATCCGACCCGCGAGGTTGATTGCCTTAGCGGCTGTGTTCATTTGGGCGGAAAATTCGGCGGGGCTAAACCTCTCCGGGAGATCATCGTCATGGACGAACTCCGCCTTGTTCCAGTTGTTGACAAATTCAATAAGGGTCGGAGGGTATCACTCGCCGGTGGGCATGTGGGGCGCCACCAAGCCCTTCGCATGCGCCTCCTTCCTCTCAACCAAGGCAAGGGCTGGGCTAGTGTGCAAAACCATCTGTTGTGCATCAGTTGGCGTCCTTCGGTGCTGGAGGCTTCTTGGGAAGCATGGACGCGAGAGTGCGCTGTCTAGCCTCGACGAACGCTGCCCTGGCGGTGTCAGGGGCCTTTTTGCCCTTGGGATGCTGGGAGGAGGAAGTGGTCGCAGCAGATTTTCCCTTAGGAGTTGTTTGGGTACTTTCTCGCCGAGACTGAGAAGTCTCGGACGAGGCGGAGGACCTTGGCGCTGGTGCTTTTGCAGCTAGAGTTGGTGCTGGTGCCGGAGTTGGTGCTGGCGCTGGTGCTGAGGAAGTCTTGGTGATAGCTGGTTGCGGCGAAGCCGAAGTTGTGGATGTTGCCGCCTCGGCCGAGCCAGTCTCCCCCGCTTCAAGGTTGCCCCCCTCTTGACGAGGTGGAGCAGAACCCGGAGAAGCCGCAGAACCCTCTAGAATTGGGCTCAGCGGGCGTGACTCGTCGCCATGAGGGGGAGAAGGGCAAGGTTGGAGCGGTGAAGCAATGCCAGGCCCACTCTAGGGGACCTCCACCGCAGCCCTGTCAAATCAAACAATGACGGATGAGAAACTAAAACAGTACAAGAGCAAGTAAATGGCTGAGGGAAAAGAGGCTTACACGTCTGAGGTCAGGGGCTCCTTGGGCTTCCGAGCTCTTCGTGTTGGGGCCTTGGCTGCTGGCTTGGAGGCCGTTTTGTCTCCGGACTTCTTTCGCCTTTTGGCGGGCTGAGAAGGTCCGGAGGAAGAAGTTGATGCAGCTCCCCGCTTCTTCTTCGGCGCAGCCAAAACAGGGTCACCCACGGCAAGGGGAGGGTCCTCGTGGATCTGCCCGCCGGGGTTAGCCGATGCCGGAAAAGCATAAGAAAGGGGGACAGCATCAACAACTTCCATCACCTCGACATCCAAGTCATCTTCATCATTGGGCCAATCTCTAATGGAAGAGGGTTTACCAGTGGGTCGCTTCGTAGCGTCGGTCATCGAGAGGAACATCTCTTGATCCGGCTCTTCCTCGTCTGAGGTCTCCCGGTCAGGCACCCACTTAAGGGTGGGATCGGTGCCATCTTCTAGGGTCTGCTAAAGGAATAGCTAAGGAAAAGAACAGACAACAGAGTTAAAATACAACATCGATCGACATAAGGTTTAATTCGGAGAAAGTTTTCTACACAAAACTTACCGCGGGAGGAGGCCTATCACGACACAAGTGCTCAATGCCCCACGTCCACTCAGAGGAGAAGTCCTTGTGCGTGGTGAAGAGAGCCTTGACCCGGCGATAGATCTCCGTGTTGCTCAACTCGAAGGACGAGGTCCGGTTGGGATCGCGGCCCCAGCTCATGTGACACACTTTGTGAGTGCGCTTCTGGAGGGGGGAGATCCGGTTGCGGACGAACGTGATCATAGCGTCCTTGTTGCGCAACCCGAGCTTCTTCAGTTCCGCGAACCTTTTATTGACCTGGTTGGCCAAGGTCGTGGGCTTCTTGGGGACAGCCTCTCACAACTCCAGGTTAAGAGGACCCGGAGCATAGGGGAGCAGCCTGATCAAGTCTTCGGTGCCCGCATTCCGGACATAAAAGAAAGTCCGGGCCCATCCCTTGCAGGAGTCCAACCCGGTAACTCAGGGAAAGACGGAGAATCTCCGGGGTGAAATGGACGCAGCTCCGAATTGAGTGAGCTGCTTGTCCTCCGGATCAAGTTGAATGTTCGGAATGACATTACGATGAAGGCCGAAAAAACGGATCCATAGCTCCTTCGTGGGCCATAGTCCGGCATAGCCTTCGATCGTGGAGGCGAAAGCAGAAAGAGAAGTAATTGCGTTGGCAGGAAGGTGGTGCGGCTAGAGTTCGTAGGTGCTTAACCAATCATGGAAGAAATCGCTGACCGGCAAACCGAACCCCCGCTGGAAGTGGGACAAGAACACAACGTACTCACCCGGATTGGGTGAGGGGGGAGTTCGGCAGAGGCGAGGCGCGCGGTGACACCGGCGGGGATGCGTCTGGTGTGGTAGAGCCAGTCCAGGTCGTCTTGGCAGACCCAGGACCCGGCCCACGCACCACGGTCTGCCGTGGCGGTGTCTTCCTCCATCTCTTGCTCGGCGATGGCAAGCTCCTCTTCTGTCATCTTGTGTTCGCTGCCCTCACTGGTGCTAGCGGCGGTGGGGGGCAACGGCCTAGATTGACAACGACCCGTGGCAGAGGAGGTACGTAGCGGTGGCGGCGATGCAGAGGCGTGGGGAAGCAGTGCGGCAGCGGCGCGGCTTCTTAGAAGCAGTGGCGGCGGCGCTGTCGCGGGGAAGACGAAGAAGAAGAAGAGCTAGAGGCAGAGGGGCGCGGAAGGGGGAAAAGACCTAAGGGGTGCGCCCCTCCCCTATTTAACCACTCCCTCGTGAGGGAAGTGGGATCGTGCTTTGCGGTTACGCCGCACGGTGCGGTCGTGTACGCACCGTATTGGCCAATCAGCGTCGGGCCACACGGAAGGTCACAGGGCGCAGACGATCCCATGACGTGACGCATTGATGTAGTTAATGAGGAGGCAGGCGTGATGTGACGTGCGCACAGTAACTCCTGACAGTAACTGCGGCGGTTACTGTGGCATGCCCTTAAAATGAGGCAATGTCATGATTACCCTCCACGTGGGGAAGCGTACGAGGGAAGGAAGAACAACCCGGATGAGAATATGGTAACCCGGCCGGCAAGTAAAAACTTGGAATGTGCCAAGGGAAAATAAATCCATAGAATCCGAGATAAGGTGGTAACCCGGCCAGCAAGGGACAACTTGAAATGTGCCAAGGGAAAGTAAATCCATAGAATCCGAGGTTAGGAGATAACTCGGAAATAAAATCCTAAGCTCAGTGAAATGGAACCTGATGTGGCCTTAGCGGCCAAGGCAGCTAAGACTGCACCAGCTTCGGGGACTAATGTTGGGGGGATACCCCCGGGTAGGGTCACGCCGGGGTATAAATGCCGAGTTAGCCGAGGTTCGGCAAGGTCAAAGTGGATGCTGGCCAGGTCACCTCAAGGCAGGCCGAATCATGGAGTAACCCGGGCCAAGGGATGTCCACCTAACTGGGTCTTAGCCGACTTAAGCCGTAAGTCGGAACGATGTATCTAACTTTCATGCAGGAACGGGTGTGGCCGGATCTACTACGATCCGGGTCATGTCAAGCTTCTAAGAGAAGGAAGGAATCTCGCTGGTCAAAAGTAGCGCCGGTACGCACGGCATGAGCGAAGCGGACAGAGACAGGACCAGTAAGGCGTGGCCGACAAAGGTGACAAGGCCAATGTCAGGTGACGCAAGCGCCGCAGAGGCTCACGTAGCCTCTACATGGATGACGCGGGGGGAAAGTAACCCGGTCGGCTTACTATTTTGGGAGGAGGCATATTCCCAGGAATATGCCTCCACTTTATGCCCTAAGTGGAGACCTAGCCACCCCTATATAAGGAGGGCTAGGGCCTCTGTAGAAGGGGTTCCCCTATTCTGATTGGTTTTGGGTTCTAAGGGTTGATCTCTAGTTGGTCTCGTACGGGTTAGCTGTGGGTGAGAGTAAGAGAGTTCCTTCTTCCTCCTCTCGCCAATATAGCTCTAGGAGCACTTGTAACCTTGGGAGTGAATCATATATAAAACTTCTGTGTGAGGAATCACCTCATTATCCCTCCCTGGATTCCCCTAGTGCATTTAGTCCCCACCTTTAGCCTATCCATGGCATCTGTCGTGACACCACCACGACAGGTATAAATGCCCCAATCACTCCTCCTGTCAGATCTCTTGATTCATTTGAAAAAGTATTGGCCTGCTCTTGAAGCTCTCAACCGAGATCTCTCCCTTCAACCACCCGAAGGCTCCAATCTTTGGGGAATCGAAGGAGGATACCCCAATCATCGACATCACGAATCAAGCGCATCACTTCCCCTCCATTCACTTGGAGATTTCTTGATCTAGTATTACTTGTTAATATCACGATCTTGTGTTTCGGTTTTGATAATATTTGTTCTTATGGCAGCTTGTTATCATTACGGGAGCCTCCAATTCGGTTGTGGATGTGTGCCCTACAAGTTGTGTAAAGGCATCGGTCCCGCCTCGAAGGGTACCAATGGTGGAAAGGTGGATCATGCCTTTGGTGGAGAGATCCATCGGAGAATGGGGTGAGGCCTATTATGGCGTGGTGGTCTTAGTACCACCACCCCTCCAACACAGACGTACTTCCCTTAACAAGGAAGGAACTATGGTAAAACAAATCATGTGTCTCTGTGTGCTCCACTACGATTTCCTCGCTCCTCACTCTTACTTGCCTTTACTCGCTAGAAGTTAGGTTTACATATAGGGAAATTCTTCGTAGTTGCATATATAGAGAATTTACCTTTGTGTCAAGCCTAAAATTGAAAACGTATTAAAATTTGGAGTCGCACCTATTCACCCTCCTCTAGGTTCCCATACGATCCATTTCAAGTTGTGAACGTTCTTGCACCGTAGGTAACATCCAACCGTTGACTGGAAGTCACTTCCGGTCTTTCTTATCTAAGAGCATGTGGTATGATTTCTAAAAATCATGGTAGATATTTCTTCGATATACCTGGAGCGGATCACTTGAACCCAACTCCTTTGCCTAATGGTTTATTCTCTATCGAGGATGGACGTTTGCATTTTGACACGCAGGTTGAAGCTAATCTACCCCAACAAGAAATACCCGTGGGAGGAGGAGAATATGAAGAAGTAGAACAAGGAGGCCCCGAATAAGATGAGTAGCCACCAAACTACTACACCACCTATGAAGACATCTATGCACTCGAAGAAAATATTTAAAACATGAACAACCTCTCTATCAACCTTCGAGATGCTACTGCAAGCCTCGCCACCTAGTTCCATAATTGGAGTAGCTAATGGAATGTGGGAGATTATCCACTGCCACCACAATGACCAACAAAATGGCTTGCAAAAGCCTGAGCTTGGGGATGTGTCCCCTGGCAAATTTATTTGTGTAATAACGAGGTTGTACTCTAGCTCCTTGTGAGCTTTGAAACACTTGTGATGGCTTGTTCCAACACTTTGCTTTTTTCCTTTTTTAATTTGCTTTCGTTTTAGTTTATTTTTGTTTTTTTTGTTTTTCTTTTATTAAACCCTTGCTTGGTCACAAGTTCTTTTGTATTCTTTAATCCCTATCCTCAAAAATACAAAAAGATTTTTCGTTTTCCCTTTTCTCGTAAACATGGATTCACACTTTGCCTCATTGCCTTAATATCATTATGAGAGTAATCGTGTTTGAGTTTTGAAGGAACACATCCCTATAAGGAAGAGGATCGTGAAGTCACTTATGAGAGGTATGTCCTATGTATCCCACTTATGAAGTTGAGTTGTTTATCTTGGTTGGTTGATTTTCTAAGATGCCATGCTAGTGGGAAGTAATTTTATATGGTTGGAGTAAGGCTTTTTATTGGTATGATGATTAGTTGGTGAAGATCTTGCTCTAGTTCTTTTAGTTAACCGAGTCTTGCCTTGGAAATAATATTGCCAAACAAGTACAATAACAAAAAGTATGAAATTTATGACTTGTTTGATGAATGATTGTCTTGAGAGTATACCCTTGATGATACTTAACCCCATAGATATTTTGATAGTCTTGATGACACTCATGAAAGGAATTGTTTGATTGAAATAAAGTCTAGTGGTAATTGTGATGCATGCCAAAGCTAACCTTATGGATCAAACCATGGTACTAGCTCAAAAAAAGATAAAGAAGTGAGTCAATCTTGTTCTGTGTCTCTAATGCACACCTTTGGGATGCCAACAACTCCGCTAGCTTTTGAACGATCTATCGTATAACCCTGGATTTTGGCTATGAGTTGATGATATGAGTGGCATACATGTCAATATATCGGAAAAAGTATTGGTACTCTCAAAGGTTGTGCAAACACTTGCAAAAGAAACAATCAGTGATCCTTGAAAATGAAAGAAAGAAAAAAAGATATCTATGAGGATCCACATAACAAGTCCTTGGCATGGTCTAATTACTACTTTACGAATTTTTCTTAAAAGACAATGATTGGATTAGAAGTGTTTTTGATAGACTTGATTTATTGATGTGGGTGTAAATAAGACACTTTATTGTTATACTACTTGGGACATGAAACTCTCTTACTCAATTATGTTATTTAAACATCCTAGTGTTCCTTGGAAAGCTGAGAGTTAACTAGAGGAATTTGATTGATTGCTACACTTCTAGTTACTTATACTTATATTAAACTTTACTTTGGTTGTCTTGAATTACCAAAGCTTGTATAGTATTCTTGTCATCTCTCTAATTTTGATAAGCTTCGCAAATGAATCAAGTGTTGAGCACATACGACTACCAACTGTAAGTGAACTCTTATTCTTGTTGTTTCAAGTTTAAATGTTGAATTTCTTATAGTTCTTTTGGTTCTTCTTGCTCGAGCATGATCAAGGTTTGAGCTTTGGGGAAGTGGATGGCTCTGATTTTTGCCGTCTTCCACTGTGTTTAAACATTGTTTTTGGTCAAGCAATTTCCAAAGAAACTATCAATCCTTGCCACTAATGACTAATACTTGCAGAGATATGCAAATCCTCTCTTTGATTTATGTTGAGAACGAAATCACGACTTTTAATGCGAAATAAGTAGTCATAATGAAGGATTTTGAGGAAGTACACACGACCAAGTAATTTGGAAGCCATGCCAGGGCGTCAGCACGCTTAACGACCACTAGTACGGGCGCGGTCTGCCCGTACCGCCCACATGTACCAGGTGGTGACGGCTTCGTCTCGTCAAACCCTACAACTTTCATGAAGATGCCTATATATTTCGAGGCTCCAGCCGCCGGCCAGAGAGCCACCATTCTCAGGTTACATCACAACACCACCAAAGGAGATCCACACCATTGTTCATTACTTCCCCCATCCATCCAGCCACTAGCCATAGACATTGCTTTGTACTTTAGATCTCCTTGTGATTTGGCGACCATTGTAAGAATATTTGATTTTAGTCTAAGTATCTGTATGATGTTTTCTATCTCCGATCTATTTGTTATGAGTGAGTAGTCCTCACGGGCTGCAGGTTGGGGAGAAACCTCGCAGTGATTATGTGCATCTAGATCATGGAAGAATTGTATTTTTTTTTGCAATTGTGATTTGTATCTTTTGTTTCTTCGTCTCTTGTCTCGATATGTGGACTTGTAGGTACCCAAGATCCCATAGATTGATAAAGGCTTGAGGTGAGATACTTGTCTAGCGACAACCTCATAGGAACCTCAGTGACAGAAAGGGTAGTACGGTCTTTGCTTAGCGTCCCATTCGGGATCAACAACAACATCACCACTTAAATCTTTGATATGTGTTTTACACTTAATAATCGTTTGTAACGCGGGGCTTCAGTGTGCACTCGGTTGGATTAAAAGTCTATTGCTATGCCCACTGCATCACCAAGGCTCTAGAATATTAGGATGTGTTGCCCACAAGAGATTATCTCCATTCAATCATTATACATGACTATGCTTATTATTATCTTTTATCCCATTTGATGTGCAGCTGCAGGTGGATTTTCAAACCTGGCCTATTTCCATCCATTGATTCAAACCCATTATAATGCAAACTAGATTGGTAGTGTTCAACTAAGGTAAAACAAACAAACAAAGTCTTGTAGACATGTCCTTTTTATTACCTTTTAGTAGTGCTTTTCGAGGTTCGATTAAACCTAGGTCTTCTAGGGAAAAAACTATTATACTACATCCGTGAATCCGGATCAAAGGTATCAAAAATCAAGCATGTGAAATTTGCAATCACCATAATTTGTGCCATCAAATATATAAAAGGAATCGTGCACTAATCCCCTAGTTGACATCTTTATGCTCAAGGCAGTGAAGCCTAAAAGCGAGAGACCTCGCTCTGATACCAATTTAAAGATCACGGATGCCGCCTTGAGGGGGGTGAATAGGCGGTTAAAAACTTTTACGGAATGGGCTTAACAAAGGCGGAATAAAACTAGCGTTTTATTTTGTCAAGCACAATGCCTATATATACTATTGTTGAACTATGTTCACTAACAACTTACGTTAAGCAAGACAAGCAACAAAATGATAGCAACATAGAATTCTTCAAACACGAAGGCTATCACAAAGTAAAGTGCATAAGTAAAGAGCTCGGGTATAGAGATAACCGAGGCACACGGAGACGATGATATTTTACCGAGTTCCTCCCTACAAGGGAGTACGTATCATTGGAGGGGTGGGCGGTACTAAGACCACCAATGCCACAAGAGGCCTCACCTTATTCTCCTGAGCACCGGCCACACGGCAAGCACCCCATCCACTATGGGCCACTTGAGGGTGGTCACCAAACCCCTACAAGACTGGGGCAATCTCCACAACTTAATTGGAGGATCCCAATAATCACCACCAAAGCCACTAACTTGGGTAGAGCTCCACAACTTAATTGGAGGCCCCAAGAACTCACCACAAAGGCCACTACACCGTCTAGGGTTCCAAGAACCCAAGAGTAACAAGCTTCTTGATTTCACCAACCAAATCCTCCGAGGAGAACTCAAACCGATGCACCTAATGAAATGGCAAGTCCTACACTCCAAATTTTTACCAAATCTACAAAAGCTATTGGGGGAATAAGAGAGGAAGAACACAATAGAAAATCCACAAAAGACTCCAAGATCTAGATCCAATGAGTTCCCCTCACTTAGAGGATAGATTGATTAGTCAAAGTGAAGATCTAGATCTCCTCTCTCTTTTCCCTCAAGAAGATGCAATAATCATTGGATGGATTGAGAGATAGCAGCTTTGTAAGGTCAACAATGGAGGAGAAAACTTGCAAGAAGATTTGGGGAACCATTGGGGAAAAAGGCCCCTTAAATAGGTCCCCCCAAAATCCAACCGTTGCAACCCAAAAACATAATTCCCGGTACTACTGGACTTTTTCCCGGTACTACCGGACATTCCCGGCACTACCAGACATTCTATGAGGTTCCTGGATCGCCAAATGCACCTCTTCAGTAACACCCAGTACCAAGGGGCGGTATTATCGGACCTCTGGTACTACCAGATTCTAGTTCGGTACTACCGGTCATCCCTAAATGAAAATGACAATAACTTTTGCATCCGGACTCTGATTTTGATGATCTTGGGCTCGTTTTGAAGAGGACAACAAGATCTACAAGATAATGCAGAGAAACATCATTTTCCAACACCTTATATAAAACCATAATACGAAAGGTTTGACCTCTCTAAAAGAGACGAACTAGTAAAACCTCCAAAATGCAAAACACAATAACTTGAGCTTGGAAACTCCGAATAGGTTGAAACCAATTTTGTTGGAAAGATACAAATAAGTAACATCCAACAAAAATTGAAATATTTGATACCACTGATACCTTCAATCCAGATTACGGATATAGTATAGCTTCTTTTTCCCTAGTAGACCTAGGTTATCGAATCCTCGGGAAGCGAATGCGTAGTGAAGTTACTTTAATGGACCTTCGGGGGTTTTAGAATTCCTTTTGTGTTTTTACCGGACCAATAGCTTGCGTATTTTTGTTGTTGTCGATGATGGATAGAGAGGGCCTAGGGCATTTGGTTTCACCTGTAGCTGTGCAAAACATCTGATGGAAATAAAAAATAGAAATAAAGTATGTGTTTACTTGTTAGAGCAAGATAAATTATATGTGGGCAGTGCATCCATAATTTACATTGCCTCTGCAACTGCTTATAGCAATAACCTAATAGTCTCATCCATAGAAGAAAGAGAACTAATGATATGCATAGTGATGTCACCGTTCATCCCAAGCAAATCCCTCACATACAACCGTACTACCCCTTTTGTCACTAGGGTTCCCAACCTACAGAACAGTCATCACTCATACTCACTATACCTAGCTCAACCCTCAGGGTCTTGGGTACCTGACAAGTCCTTGGATTGAGGAAAGAGAGGATACAATAATCATCATGTCATACAAACTAATACACGATCCCATCTATGATAAATCACATGCACAATTGCTACATGGCTAGGCCGAAGCCCTTAGCCCAAGGAGAATTACTCAGACATAGAGATGAGATCAACAATCACAAACATTGTAATGAAAATCATAAGATTCAAAGCAATAGTCTTACAATGTCGCCAATCGGAGAAGGGATCTACTATTACAAGTGGTGGAATATGTCTTTGGAGATGGAGAAGGGTTTGGAGATCTGGAGGCGGCTAGTGATCCGTGGCATTGACTTTTTGGCGAGGTCTGGCTTGTTTTATCGTCGCCCGAGGCTTCTTTATGTAGGGGTCCCTTCATGAAAGTTGTTATGTTTGACCTAACGGTGGCGGCACCAACTATATGACCAGAGCTATACGGTCAGAATTTTTGCTCTGGCCGTATAGTTGGTCGTTAAAGTGTCTGCCTCTATTGTTCGGCTCCTGGTTTCTTCTGGTTCTTTGAAATCCTGTGTAACATCCCAAAACTTCAATCCAAGGTTATTAAGATCCAAATCATCAAAATTAGGGTTAACAAAAACTTTTCCAATTAAAATTATTAAAGCATTCATATGTGTGTGCATTTAATTAGGAATTGTTTTGAATTGCCATGATTATGTGATCCATTGCTTGTAAAATGAGTCTTAGGTGAAATAAACATCATCTAGATCATTCCCAAACAAATCCCAAAGAAAAACAAATCAAAATGAATAAAAGAAGGAAATGGTCATTTGTGCCATTTTAACTACCATGCCTACTTTGGCTATTCCTAGAACTCAATTCTTAACAGAAACAAATATGGATCTTTGCACCCCTTTCTAGTGAAAGTAGTGATGTACCAAAGCCCACCTTGTGATCCATCAAAAACTTTCAAACACTAATTTTAAATGGCATTTGAAAATTGAATCTAGTGTAGGTATCAAGATCACACTATTTCAAAAACCACTCAAATGAGCTCCATTTTCAAATCCCAAGCAACCACAGATGCTCAAGCATGTGATCAACAACTCCACAAAAATTCATCCCAAAATTCAAAAACTTTTCTCATGCGGCCATTGTGTCGAACACCTTGCAGACAGAATCAAATTAGCCTAACTATTACTGTTTTTGATCAAATCTTGTCGAGCAATTTGAATTGCATTGATCATTCTTGTCTCCCCTGAGCCCAACCAGACCAAAACCCACCCTAGTTCTAGCCCATGGCGCCAGTACAATGCCGCCCCGATGCTATGCTCGCCGGCCAACGTTGCCAACGCAGCAGCAGACCGCCAGCCCCTCTCCGCCGCTCCAGTAAGCTAGGCGCCACCCTACCGCCACCCATGGTCCACCCCACGGCCATTGCCAGCCACTGGACCACTCCCCAGCACCGCTGCCCATTCTCTCTGCGCACAGCCAGAGCGCGCCTGAGCACCTTCACCGGCAGCATGCCACAGACCGCCTCGTGACCCAATCCCGTGCACGCCACTCCGCCTCGACCCCTGCACCCTTCTAGACACGGTCGTGCGCCGCCGCGTGACCCACAGTCGCCGTGCGCCGCGTCGAGCACCGCCTCTGTCTCCCAGAGCGCGGGATGCTCCCGACCAAACGCCACCGCCCCTAGCCGTGCATTCAAGCCATAGAGCACCGCCAGGAGGCAGGCCACCGTCCGCCTACACCGCCCATGCCTCTAGCCGCCTGAATCAGCGTCACCGACAAACTCGCCGTCGTGCCGCTCGATCCCCTCGTCGCCCTATAAAAGGAGCCCACCCCAACACAAACTACTCATACCACTCCACTCCCCTCTCCTCACTAATCCTTCACCACCTCTAGCCGGAGCAAGGCGAGCCACCACTCGCCGAAATTTCACCGGAGCCCGCCGCGAAAGGAGGAGAAGGGTGTCGTTGATCAAGGCCACCCCTCGGGACGCTGCGGGTACCAGGAGGATCGCTGCTGTCTACCAGTTCGTTTTCCCACCTCGCCGTAGTAGCTGGAGCCCTGGTATCCCCTCACCGCACCCCCACCGAGCCGCTAGGGTTAGCCCTCGCCGGTAACATGTCCGTCGTCGATGACGAGCCCCAGCCGTCGATATAGGTTCTAATCTAATGATCCATCTTTCCCCGTACCGTTTCAGGTTTTAAGTCTTGCGGACAAGCGGGACCAGTGTGTCAGCCGCCCTCTGCGCCACTGAGCGCCACTGGGCCGGCCCGTTTTCCTTCCCGCGCTAGCCCAGCAATTCAAACTTAGATTTTTCTAATTTAGTTTGAACTTAGTTCTGTCCCCTAGTTTGAAAATCATTTCAGAGAGATGTAAATCCAATTGGAGTGATTCCAATTGTGTTGGAAAGCTTCTGAAAAGATATATCCAAGCCCATTGGATTTAATTCAATTAGAGTTAAAGATCTCTCCTAGTAAAAATAACAAAACAGAAGCATTTGCACCTTGCAACATTTTTATAAAATCAACCATGTGATTCCAACTCTCAAAAATCACATTTAACCATACCTATCTGAATATGAAATAATAGTAAGGTTTACATGTAGTGACTTTGGACTAGTACCAAAATAATGCTATATAGGCATTTCTAGTCACTTTAAATCATTAAATAATAAACTTAAACTTAAGTAAAATGTGATCCAACCCTTAAATCACATTCCCACATGTTAGAATATGTGGTGATGACATGTGTCCATATGATCCCATATTTTAAGTGGTGAATATTAAATCTTAGTTATTTTCAATGAGTAGAAATTACTTTTCTTCAATAAAAAGAATGAAGCTAGTTAATAAAACTTGTGATGCTTGTGATGATAATAGATCATCAAATGTGTGCCTTAGAGTACTAAGTAGACTAGTTAAGTATTGTTTGGTGATTGTGTACTCTGTATGTATTTATAGACGATAGTACCGACCAAGCTTTCGAGGAGGAGGAGTTCTATCAAGAAGAAGAAGAAGAAGAAAACTTCAACCAATGCACTACCCAAGGCAAGCATGGCACTTCAAGTAAACTGAGCAAGCTAACACTTGCAAGTATTATACTATCAAGCCATCATTAACAATGCAAGCAAAACCTTGCAAACTAGATAACTTAAGCAAGATGCATTAGGCATGCTTTGGTTATACAACTTTGACTAGTACCTACCCCAAGTATTATTTTCCAGGTTTACTTCCTTTACCTTACCAAAGTCCTTTACTTGTTTTGAAGGTAGCATAAAAAGTATAAAACTTGACCTATTTAGATAACATTAGATGTCATTCTATGGCGTGAGATTGATCCCATCTTCCCACCTTAGTGAACACTCTTAACTGAGTAGTTTAGAGTAGATAAAAACTTGGGTCACTTTAGATGGGAACACTTGGTGAAAATGAATTGTGAAAACCTTAGAATGATGAGTCATTCTATTGAGATGTTTTGACATGTGTTCAGAAACACAAATGGTTTATGATGATGAAAATGTTGAGGCCTGAGCCTTGACCCTTTTACAAAACTGATGGTTGGATTCGGATGCGATACCATTCCAAATTTACCGTACAACCACAATACCTGAATTGGGTAAGGCTTAGCCGGAAGTTTATATGCATTAGTATTAGTTCCCTCGCGGGAGAGGTTTGAGCTGAGGCTACCTCTCAATGTTGTCCACCTATGCAGTGCCCAAGATGACAGATGGTCATGGTTGGGAGGCCATGCTCATAGGAGAGGTGCTTATACTAGGTTGTGTAAAGGAAGTGTTATGTTTGATTATCTGCATACTAAGTATGATGATTCAGGGTTATCCCTGACAGATGTATCGAATCTTGTGGTGAAAGTGTACCACCTCTGTAGAGTGTCAAACTATTTGAATAGCCGCGTCCGCGGTTATGGACAGTTGGAGTGGCCATATTGTTTCGTTGTCAGCTGTTTTCAAAATGACTTATGAAATGAATGATGAACTTGACTTGACCACAACAGAGTCGTGACTATGACAACTAAGTTCCCACTTAAGTGATTCTAGAACTTTATTTTATCTTTCTTTGTTTCTGAACTCAACTTAGGTTTCAAACTTAACTTCACAAGTAAACTTAGAGTTAGCATTCCTACTAGCACTACCTTACTTGCTAGTGGTAGTTTGCGAGTACTTAAAGAGTACGCATGGCTTTTGTCCCTAGCTATTCCTACGGCCAGACTATGAAGGATATTACCAAGATGATGGTCAGCAGGACGGCTATGATAACTAGGACTATCTGCCTTCGTCAGCATTGCATGTGCCCCTGAAGATGGACCCCAGCACTACGCTTATTAATTATTCTTCTGCTTGTTGTAGTAAGACTGGATCATGAGATCCTTTATTTGTGTAAGACCTTATGTATGATTTGTAATGGATGATGTACTGTGATATCCAATCTGTTATGTCTCACAAAAATGGTAATCCTAGGATTGTGAGGTATGGCATAACAGGCATCTGGGATTAAAAATCCGGGTGTTGACAAGTTGGTATCAGAGCCATCCTGACCATAGGAGACCCTAGTTAGAATGGACGTCTAAACCAAAAACTTAGTTTCAAAAACAAAGTGAGTATTTATGAAAAACTATTTCCTCTCTTTCCCTTGGGAATTCATTCTTTCTCAAAAATTCATGTTCCTCCAATTCTTACACTACTGCCTAAAATTTGACACACTTGATCACCTCAATAACTTCCTCATCCTTAATTCTTGTAGATGGAGTCTCAGTTCAGCAAGTTCTACCAGTTGGGAAACGGAGGTCAGCTGATCTTTGAGAGGGATCTAGATTCACTGTCTGAGTTATTGGGACGCCCGCATCCGGAGTTTCTTGGAGCTCAACTTCCAGGCCCCAGGAGGATATTTGCAGTGGCTCGTCACCGCTGATCTTCGAGGAAGCATCGAAGCACCAATTTCCGGGAGAATTCAGTTCTCCGTGAGAGAGAACAACTGGCTAGATGGATTAGCCAGGGCAATGCATGAAGCTCTCGCACGTCTATGTGCCCTCGGTGTCAACCAGATCCAAGGAACCCGTTTTGCTCACTATGCAAGACGTGACTTCATGGGAATGCCGATGGAGATGCCAAGTCATCCAGAACTGAAGCGCCAAGTGGAGAACCTTGACTTCCTGTTATACGATCGTTAGAAGGAGTTGGACAATGCTAGGGAGTTCGCCAACCACAACCGTGCCATCGCCGACCAGAAGGCCTAGACTTTCTCACTGCTTGTCAAGGACTATCAGTCCCTTTGCCGCCAGCGCGAGAAGAAGGATTGCATCATCGCCCGTCTTCGCAAGAACTTGGTCGACCTCGAGAAGACCGTCAAGGAGCAAGAAGCTCAGCTTGCCGCAAAGGAAGAAGAAGATGAGGGTTAAGACATCCAGGGAGACATGGATTCTTACCTCAGCAATGATGATGACTTTCTGGAGGAGGATGATGTGGACTTCTACACTGACGATGATGACTCCGACTTCATCGACGATAAGTAGATGCACTAGAGCACTGTCATAGCATGAGATGTATCGGTCGCACTGTATTGTAGCTTGCAGAATGGTTCTTAAAACCATCTGCTTTTCTTTGTTGTGATGTGTGTGTCTTTGTATCATGTGTTTGCTTGCGTGAATGAAATGAAGTTAGTTGCCAAAAACCTGAGTCAAACTCAAAGTTTTAGCTTTGAAACCAAAACAATGAACCCTAGAACCTTCCCTCTTACCCCCTTTATCTACCTCAATCTTCAGATGACTCGTGGAAACCAAGGAGGGAGCAGCTCGTTGCAAGACCCAATGCTGCAGATCTTGCAGAATCTCATCGCAGACAGAGAAGCAAGCAGGGCAGAGCGCCAAGCTAATCTAGCAACACTGCAACAAATCGCCCAAATGGCTCTCAACAACCAAGGGCATGGAAATCAGGATCATCAAGGATCCAAGCTGAAGAACTTCTAGAATACTAATCCCCCAATCTTTAGCACTTCAGAGAACCCCTTAGATGCTGATGACTGGTTGCAGACGATGGAGAATAATTTGGAGGTAGCCAGATTTGATGACAATGAGAAAGTTCTTTTTGCCACCCACTACTTGGTAGGAGACGCAAGAGCCTGGTGGAATAGTATCCGTCTGATGAAGCATGGTCAAGTTATGACATGGGATGCCTTCAAGATCAAGTTCAGCCGCACCCACGTGCCGCAAGGTCTAGTCACCCGAATGAGGGATGAGTTCAGAGAGTTGAAGCAGGTCAGAATGACTGTGGTGGAGTACCGTGACAGATTCATGTCGCTTGCAAGGTACGCCCCTGATGAGATCAACACGGAGTCCAAGAAGAAGGAGAGATTCCTGAACAGACTGCATGATGAGATGCAGACTGTCCTCGTCAACATCCGTTTTGAGGATCTCGAAGAGCTAGTCAACTCTTCCATTCATATGGAAGGGAATATTAACCAGGCACACGACAACCGCAAACATCGTATGATGCAACAATCTGGATCCAACAGGCACCAGAAGTACCATCCCAACCCCTCACTAGGATATGCACCCAGAAAATCGACCCCCAATGTCTCGCCCAAGCTACCCCAACCGTAGCGGAGGCAATGTGAAGTCCGGAGGAAATAACAACAACTCCGGTAACACCAACAATTTCAACTGTGCCCCTCCCAAGAGCAACAACAACAACACTGCACCTAGAACTGGCAGCAATGTTGTGCCTGTCGCAGCAAAGGACAAGTCCCAGATCACTTGTTCGAGTGTGGAGTGAAGGGCCACTATTCCAATGAGTGCCCCAAGAAGACTGCCGCCACTGCCAATGTGAATGCCCTAGCTCAATAGCAACGTCGTGTTCAACTAGGGAGAAGATTTTCCCCAGGGAACCCTCACAACCGCAACGGTCGTCTCTTCCACATGAACGCCGAGGAAGCCCAAGAAGCGCCAGATGTAGTGATGGGTATGTTTTCCATCAACTCAGTTTTAGCAAGAGTGTTGTTTGATTCTGGAGCATCGCATTCATTTGTCACCGAAGAATTTGCATGCACTAGTAAGATTCACCCAACCAACATGAAGCATGCCATGATAGTTCAAATCCCCAGTTCAACTACAAAAGCTATCAAAAATTGCAAAGTTGTGCCTATCAGAATACATGGGATAGATTTTTATGCCAACCTAATCGTACTCGGAACCAAAGGATTGGAAGTAGTACTAGGTATGGACTGGATGTCAAGGCATAAAGGACTGGTAGACTGTGCTAAGAAAGCCATCACCATGACCAGTAGCTCTGGAGTCACAATAGAGCATATATCTGAAACCTTACCCCGTGAATTTAAGTGCAACAATAGTCTAGCCCTGCCCACCATAGACCAAGTCAGAGTAGTCTGTGAATACCCCGACGTATTCCTAGATGAATTACCAGGTATGCCCTCGGATAGGGATATTGAGTTCATTATCGAACTAATCCCCGGAACCGGACCCATAGCCCAGAGACCCTATAGCATGAACCCCTCGGAGTTAGTAGAGTTGAAGAAGTAGTTGGATGCCATGTTAGCAACAGGCTTGATTCAACCAAGCGCTTCGCCATGGAGATCACTAGTGTTATTCGTCGACAAGAAAGATGGAGGCAACCGTCTGTGCACAGATTACATGAAGCTAAATGATGTCACCATAAAAAACAAGTACCCTTTGCTGAAGATAGAAGATCTATTTGATCAGTTGACTGGTGCCCAAGTATTCTCAAAGATTGATCTTAGGACTGGTTATCACCAACTTAAGATTCGTGCAACGGATATTCCGAAGACCGCCTTTACTACTCGTTATGGTTTATACGAGTATACGGTTATGTCTTTTGGATTAACCAATGCCCGTGCTTATTTCATGAATCTCATGAATAAGATCTTTATGAATTTCCTGGATAAGTTTGTCGTTGTGTTTATCAATCTACTCCAAGTCAGAAGAAGAACATGAGCAACATCTGAGAATCATCCTTGAAACCCTGAGAGAGCATCGGTTATACGCCAAATTCAGCAAGTGTGAGTTTTGGTTGAAAGAAGTAGGATTCCTAGGACATATTGTGTCTGCCGGATGAGTCTCTGTTGATCCCGCCAAGATCAAAGATGTCGAAGAATGGGAAGCCCCAACCACTCAAACCCAAGTTTGTGCATTCCTCGGATTAGCGGGATACTACCGCAAGTTCGTAGAAGGATTCTCGAGCATCGCCAGACCCATGACCCAATTGTTAAAGAAGGACAATAAGTTTGAATGGACTGACAAATGTGAAGCCAGTTTTCAAGAGCTGAAGAAGAGATTGATTTCAGCCCCAATATTGATCATCCAGACATCAAGAAGCCGTTTGATGTGTATTGTGATGCATCCAAGTTTGTCCTCGGATGTGTATTGATGCAAGAAGTCAAAGTCATCACCTATTTCTCTCGACAACTGAAGCAGCATGAGCAGAACTATCCGACCCAGGGTCTTGAGTTAGCAGCCGTAGTTTTGGCATTGAAGACATGGCGTCACTATCTGATGGGTAATCGTTGTGATATTTACTCAGATCACAAGATCTTGAAGTATATTTTCACTCAGAAGGAGCTGAATATGAGGCAAAGGAGATGGATAGAGCTAATCAAGGATTATGACCTTAACATTCACTATCACCCCGGCAAAGCCAATGTGGTAACGGATGCTCTTAGCAGATTGCCATGTAGGCTAAACACCATGATCAAGGAGAAGCAGCCAAGTTTGTATGAGGAGTTGGAGCAGTTTAGGACTGAGCTGGTTAGCAAACGATTCTTAGCTAGCATTGAACTTCAACCCACATTAATCAGGCAAATCAAGGAAGCCCAGAAGGGAAATGAAAGTATCGACGGAATCAAACGTCGGATTGGTACAGGAAAGGTACCTAGATTCACCGAAGACGAAGAAGGAGTTCTATGGTACAAAGGACGTATCTATGTACCAGCCGATTCGGAGCTGAAGCAAGTTATCATGCAAGAAGCTCATGATACTCTTTATTCTATCCACCCCGGAGGAACGAAGATGTATCAAGATTTTAAAGAGCAATTTTGGTGGCACAAGATGAAGAGAGAAATCGGAAGCTACATCACCAAGTGTGACATCTGTCAAAGAGTCAAAGCAGAGCATCAGAGACCCGCAGGACTGTTGTAACCTTTGCAGATTCCGGAATGGAAATGGGATTCCGTTGGAATGGACTTTATCAGCAGTTTGCCTACTTCTAGTAGGGGAAATGACTCGATCTGGGTCATTGTTGATAGACTATCCAAGGTAACTCACTTTATACCTGTCAAGACAACCTACCAGAGCTCAAAGCTAGCCGAGTTGTATATTTCTAGAATTGTTAGTCTGCATGGAACCCCCAAGACTATAGTATCAGATCGAGGAACCCAGTTTACCTCGAGATTTTGGCAGAAAGTCCAGGAAGGATTGGGAACCAAGTTGAACTTCAGCACCGCTTATCACCCACAAACTGATGGACAGACTGAGAGAGTCAACCAAATCCTAGAGGATATGTTAAGAGCTTGTGTGTTGGAATACGGCTCAAAATGGGAAGACTGCCTGCCTTTCGCAGAATTCTCATATAACAACAGTTAACAAGCTAGTTTGCAGATGGCACCATTTGAGTTCCTATACGGAAGGAAGTGTCGTACCCCTTTGAATTGGTTGCAAGTAGGAGAGAGTCAGATTTTTGGACCGGACGTTCTCCAAGAAGCTGAAGAGAAGGTTCACAAAGTCCATGAGCACCTCAAGACCGCCCACTCCAGACAGAAGAGTTATGCTGACAAGAGAAGGAGAGACCTGACTTTCAATGTCGGAGATTTTGTATATCTCAAGGTTTCGCCATTGAAGGGAACCCAACGCTTTAGTCTGAAAGGAAAGTTAGCCCCTAGATATATCGGGCCTTTCAAGATTCTGAACCATCGAGGAGAAGTATCGTATCAACTGGAACTACCTAAAGAGATGTCAGCCATCCATAATGTGTTCCATATCTCGTTACTTCGCAAATGCATGGAAGTGCTAGAGAAGACTGAAGTTTTCAAGAACATCGATCACAGAGCTGTAGAAATCAACAAGGACCTGACATATCGTGAAGTACCCATCCGTATCTTGGAAGAAGCTTACAGAACCACCAGGACCAGGAGTATCAAATTTCTCAAGATTCAATGGAGCAACCATACTGAAGAGGAAGCCACTTGGGAATGAGAAGATTACATTAGGACAGAGTTCCCAGATCTCTTTAGTTCCTAGTTTTATTTTCTTTAAGGGGGGAAGGTTTGTAACATCCCAAAACTTCAATCCAAGGTTATTAAGATCCAAATCATCAAAATTAGGGTTAACAAAAACTTTTCCAATTAAAATTTATTAAAGCATTCATATGTGTGTGCATTTAATTAGGAATTGTTTTGAATTGCCATGATTATGTGATCCATTGCTTGTAAAATGAGTCTTAGGTGAAATAAACATCATCTAGATCATTCCCAAACAAATCCCAAAGAAAAACAAATCAAAATGAATGAAAGAAGAAAATGGTCATTTGTGCCATTTTAACTACCATGCCTACTTTGGCTATTCCTAGAACTCAATTCTTAACAGAAACAAATATGGATCTTTGCACCACTTGCTAGTGCAAGTAGTGATGTACCAAGGCCCACCTTGTGATCCATCAAAAACTTTCAAACACTAATTTTAAATGGCATTTGAAAACTGAATCTAGTGTAGGTATCAAGATCACGCTACTTCAAAAACCACACAAATGAGCTCCATTTTCAAATCCCAAGCAACCACAGATGCTCAAGCATGTGATCAATAACTCCACCAAAATTCAGCCCAAAATTCAAAAACTTTTCTCATGCGGCCATTGTGTCGAACACCTTGCAGACAGAATCAAATTAGCCTAACTATTACTGTTTTTGATCAAATCTTGTCGAGCAATTTGAATTGCATTGATCATTCTTGTCTCCCCTGAGCCCAACCAGACCAAAACCCACCCTAGTTCTAGCCCATGGCGCCAATACAACGCCGCCCCAACGCCATGCTCGTCGGCCAACGTTGCCAACGCAGCAGTAGACCGCCAGCTCCTCTCCGCTGCTCCAAGAAGCTAGGCGCCACCATACCGCCGCCCACAGTCCACCCCACGGCCACTGCCAGCCACTGGACCACTCCCCAGCACCGCCGCCCATTCTCTTTGCGTGCAGCCAGAGCGCGCCATAGCGCCCTCACCACCAGCACGCCACATCCCGCCTCGCGACCCAATCCCGTGCACGCCGCTCCTCCTCGACCCCTGCACCCTGCCAGACACGGCCGTGCGCCGCCGCGCGACCCACAGTCGCCGTGCGCTGCGTCGAGCACCGCCTCTGTCTCCCAGAGCGCGGGACGCTCCCGACCAAACGCCACCGCCCCTAGCCGTGCATTCAAGCCGTAGAGCACCACTAGGAGGCAGGCCACCGTCCGCCTACACCGCCCATGCGTCTAGCCGCCTGTATCAACGTCACCGACGAGCTCGCCGTCGTGCCGCTCGGTCCCCTCGTCGTCCTATAAAAGGATCCTTCCCCAGCACAAACTACTCACTCAACTCCACTCCCCTCTCCTCACTGATCCTTCCCCACCTCTAGCCAGAGCAAGGCGAGCCACCACTCGCTGGAATTTCACCGGAGCCCGCCTCGGAAGGAGGAGAAAGGCGTCGTTGATCAAGGCCACCCCTCGGGACACCACCGGTACCAGGAGGATCACCGTCGTCTACTAGTTTGTTTGCCCACCTCGCCGCAGTAGCTAGAGCCCTGGTATCCCCTCACCGCACCCCCACCGAGCCACTAGGGTTAACCCTCACCAGCGACATGTCCGTCGTCGACAACGATCCCCAGCCGTCGATCTAGGTTCTAATCTAACGGTCCACGTTGCCCGTACCGTTTCGGGTTTTAAGTCTCGCTGACAAGCAGGAACAGCGTGTCAGCCGCCCTCTGCACCGCTGAGCACCACTGGGTCGGCCCATTTTCCTTCCCGCGCTAGCCCAGCAATTCAAACTTAGATTTTTCTAATTTAGTTTGAACTTAGTTCTATCCCCTAGTTTGAAAATCATTTCAGAGAGATGTACAAATCCAATTGGAGTGATTCCAATTGTGTTGGAAAGCTTATGAAGAGATCTATCCAATCCCGTTGGATTTAATTCAATTAGAGTTAAACATCTGTCCTAGTAAAAATAACAAAACAGAAGCATTTGCACCTTGCAACATTTTTATAAAATCAACCATGTTAGCTTTTGAGTTGATTCCAACTCTCAAAAATCACATGTAATCATACCTATCGGAATATGAAATAATATTAAGGTTTACATGCAGTGACTTTGGACTAGTACCAAAATAATGCTATATAGGCATTTCTAGTCACTTTAAATCATTAAATAATAAACTTAAACTTAAGTAAAATGTGATCCAACCCTTAAACCGCATTCCCACATGTTAGAATATGTGGTGATGACATGTGTCCACATGATCCCATATTTTAAGTGGTGAATATTAAATCTTAGTTATTTTCAATGAGTAGAAATTACTTTTCTTAAATAAAAAGAATGAAACTAGTTAATAAAACTTGTGATGCTTGTAATGATAATAGATCATCAAATGTGTGCCTTAGAGTACTAAGTAGACTAGTTAAGTATTGTTTGGTGATTGTGTACTCCGTATGTATTTATAGACGATAGTACCGACCAAGCTTTCTAGGAGGAGGAGTTCTATCAAGAGGAGGAAGAAAACTTCAACCACTGCACTACCCAAGGCAAGTCTAGCACGTCAAGTAAACTGAGCAAGCTAACACTTGCAAGTATTATACTAGCAAGCCATCATTAACAATGCAAGCTAAACCTTGCAAACTAGATAACTTAAGCAAGATGCATTAGGCATGCTTTGGTTATACAACTTTGACTAGTACCTACCCCAAGTATTATTTTCCAGGTTTACTTCCTTTACCTTACCAAAGTCCTTTACTTGTTTTGAAGGTAGAATAAAAAGTATAAAACTTGACCTATTTAGATAACATTAGATTTCATTCTATGGCATGAGATTGATCCCATCTTCCCACCTTAGTGAACACTCTTAACTGAGTAGTTTAGAGTAGATAAAAACTTGGGTCACTTTAGATGGGAACACTTGGTGAAAATGAATTGTGAAAACCTTAGAATGATGAGTCATTCTATTGAGATGTTTTGACATGTGTTCAGAAACACAAATGGTTTATGATGATGAAAATGTTGAGGCCTGAGCCTTGACCCTTTTACAAAACTGATGGTTGGATTCGGATGCGATACCATTCCAAATTTACCGTACAACCACAATACCTGAATTGGATAAGGCTGAGCCGGAAGTTTATATGCATTAGTATTAGTTCCCTCGTGGGAGAGGTTTGAGCTGAGGCTACCTCTCAATGTTGTCCACCTATGGAGTGCCCAAGATGACAGATGGTCATGGTTGGGAGGCCATGCTCATAGGAGAGGTGCTTATACTAGGGTGTGTAAAGGAAAGGTTATGTTTGATTATCTGCATACTAAGTATGATGATTCAGGGTTATCCCTGACAGATGTATCGAATCTTGTGGTGAAAGTGTACCACCTCTACAGAGTGTCAAACTATTCGAATAGCCACGTCCGCGGTTATGGACAGTTGGAGTGGCCATACTATTTCGTTGTCAGCTGTTTTCAAAATGACTTATAAAATGAATGATGAACTTGACTTGACCACAACAAAGTCATGACTATGACAATTAAGTTCCCACTTAAGTGATTCTAGAACTTTATTTTATCTTTCTTTGTTTCTGAACTTAGCTTAGGTTTCGAACTTAACTTCACAAGTAAACTTAGAGTTAGCATTCCTACTAGCATTACCTTACTTGTTAGTGGTAGTTTGCGAGTACTTAAAGAGTACGCATGGCTTTTGTCCCTGGCTATTCCTATGGCTAGACTATGAAGGAGATTACCAAGATGACGGTCAGCAGGATGGCTATGATAACTAGGACTATCTGCCTTTGTCAGTATTGCCTGTGCCCCTGAAGATGGACCCCCACAGCTATACTTATTAATTATTCCGCTGCTTGTTGTATTAAGACTGGATCATGAGATCCTTTATTTGTGTAAGACCTTATGTATGGTTTGTAATGGATGATGTACTGTGATATCCAATCTGTTATGTCTCGCAAAAATGGTAATCCTGGGATTGCGAGGTATGGCATAACAGGCATCTGGGATTAAAAATCCGGGTGTTGACATCATGTATATTTGACTTTAATGTACTGATTTCCTCCTTTAAACGACATTATTCGCGTAGGAAAAATACAAAAGAAAGGATTGCATACCCCTCTGAATATTAGCATTAGTGGCAGGGTTTAGAGAGATATTTCATCAAGAATATGATTAATATCCAGTTTAAATGTGGACGTAGATGGCTATATTTCAGAGCCATCAACCTCACCAAGATTAAACTTGATCGTCCTGAGCAAGAAAACCAAAATCAAAAAGGAACTCAACATTTAAACTGAAATAACGAGATGGTGATCTTACTCATGATTAGTAGTCTCATGTTTCCTACACTCCATAAATCTGAAAAACTTCAGCATAGGTAGAGTAATGGAAAGCATATCATACGGGTTTCATGCATCCTTATAGCACAGCAAAATTATTGTAAACATGGATGATTTAATTGAGTAAACTTTATTCCATGTCAAGTAATCAACTCATAGGCTTGCCTTTGAATAGTAAAGTATAATCATGTAAATTAAGAGTGTGAGAGTTGTCATGAAAAGCATATATATTAGAGTATCTCAATTCTCCCACATCAATGAATCAAGACTTTGCAAGCACTAATTTTCTATTCATTGTCCTTCAAGAATTTCAGTTTTTTAAGTAATTGAGAGCATGCCAAAGATTTTTATTAGTTTATCAGGCTGTGATGGACACTCGTGGCATCACTAAGGTTTTTGTTCCTTTTGCATAATGATTACTCATAATAGCCAGAGGAGTGATTCCATCATGATTACAGCTACCCAGGAGTGCCAAGAATCTTACCCACTATAGCATCGCTGCTACAGGTGTTTAATCAACTCATAGCCGAAATCTAGGAGTTTCCTCCATGAAGATCGTTCGTAGGCCAGTGGAGTTCTTGGCATCTCACGAAGTTTGACACGCGTAAAGCTATATCATTCTTATGATTAACAAGTCAAATTTTGGCATGCTCACAAAAACTGCTAAACATTAATTCAATCAAACAAATCCTTTTAAAGAGAGCTATCAAGTCAATTAACATTTTCAGTGGTGTTGAGTGTCTCTAGAAATAAACCTCCAAGACTAAGCACTACAACACCCAAGCCTTCAATTGTGAGGCTTTTTCTTATTACAATTGTTTAGCAATTTTTAGGCAAGACTTGGTTAATTACGAGAGCTGGAACAAAATGAGCCCAATTAAATACCCATGCAAATGAAAAATCTTACTATGATACAAAGACTCACTCCACCAATATAATATCTCAACATTTACTACTAACTAGCATGGCTTTCTCAAACTTCAAAAGTGGGGAGTCATAAGGCATACCTCCCATGTTTGGTTCCACTTCTATCTTCCTTTTTTTATTTGTTTCTTGGAAACTTGAAGTTGATCACTCTCCTGCAAATATATGAAGACCTCGAGGCAAAAAGAAAAGAAAGAGGGAAAATAAGGAAAAAGGGAGAAATCTTTTTGTGATTTTTAAGAGAGGAACTTTAAAGAATAGAAAATTGGCGGCAAAGCTCGGCTAGAAAATCTCAAAAGCAAATAAAGAACTTAGAAAATAAAGTGTTGGGGAAACCAACACGGGTGCTGATAAACTCAAATAAAAACACAACATCGAAATAAATAAAAGCAAATAAATGCCAAATAAAGATACATGAGGAAACTTCCCCAAGCTTAGGCTTTTGCAAGCCCTTCAAATCATTGTGGTGGCAGGAAAAAGTCGTTACTCCAGTTCGCAAATTGAGTTGAGAGGTTACTTGTTGATTCTCAGAGGTTCAAAGAGAGGTTGTGCATCCTCTCCACAGTCCCTCCAAGTCCTTGGAAATCTTGGTATGTGGTTTGTGGTTGCTCCTCTTGATAAGGAACTTCTTTCTCCTCTTCTTGGTCCTCATCCTCTTCCGGAATCTCTTCCTCGGGTTGGTGTTGCTCAACCTACGAATCATATAGCAAACGTCCTTCCTCGATAGAGAAAAGACCATTAGGCATAGGAGCGGGGTAGATACGCCTAGCTCTAGCAATATGTAGGTAATAAACACCACCTCTCCTAATGAGAATTCCATGGGCCCTCAAGGTGGAGAAACCAACACGTATATCACCTAGTACATGTTGCAACTCACCTAGGTCGATGTCTAGAGCAGCGGCAAGCATGGTTATGACGCCTCCTCCTGTGATTGGCCTTGGCTTTGGGAGGCTTGGTGCTCCAGGTAGCGCACAAGGATGGCACCCAAGTTGAGTGACAATCTGCAGTTCATGTAAGCAGCCTTTGCAAGGACTATGATGTCCTCCTCATTGAGTCTCGTGAACTCATTACGTTCCTGCAAAGTGTTAGCAATAACATAGAACAAATAGCAAAATGCAGGATGTTGAATATTCTTCCCCTTGTTCACTCACTAGTGAAGCTCATTCCATTATAGTATTGATCGGGGAAGGACTTAAGCCAACAAAGGATGCATGTAAAGCATGAACATGATTGTTTGGAAAATTAAAGCATGCACACCATTCATCTAATGTTAAGGTGTAGTTGTTGTTCATCAGACGAAAAGAAATAGTATCCTCTCCTTGCCATTGTTTAACAGTGCTTTGCAACGAACTTAGGAATTCAATGGTTAAGCGGTGATAAGTAGGTACATCATTGTACACAAAGTTTTGCAGGCCAGCTCTATTGCAAAGTAAATTAAAGTCATCATAAATACCGAGTTGGTTCAATATAATGGGGCAAGCCCACTTGGTGGCCTTCACTTCGCGGTTCTTGATCCTGTTGAAGCGATCATGATGGGCCTCATCCCTGAACCGTATCCCCATGCGTTCCTGAGCGGAAGCCCGAGAAGCACTAGAGGTGGCATGAGCACAAGTTTGGCTCCTTGTGTTCATCATCTAAAACATTGAAGAAAGGCAAAAATAAAACTTTTTGATCCAAGAATAGTAAGTGCATCATATTCCTCATCATAGCACACTAAAGAATTATCCTCACAATAATAATCTAGGCAAGAAAATCATGGCAATTGGTTCATAGTAGGTCTCACCCTAGATTGAGAATGACAATAGATTGAAGAATAATTTGCAAAAAGTAATTGGAGGATCGGAGGAGAAACATACCGTAGATCACTTGTGTGCGAGAAAATCAAACAAAATTGAGTAGAGATGGAGATCTCTTGAGGTTTTGAGAGAGTTTGGAGGTAGAAGAAAGAAAAATGATTGAAGTTTTGGAGTTGGAGGTACCTTCCCGTGCGATTTTGTGGTCAGATGCAACTATACGAGAGGAACAAAATGTTGCGGCCGTATAGTTGGTCATTAAACTGTCTATCCCTATGAAAGAAAATTTGCAAAGGCATCGATATCTATACGACCGGAACTATACGGCCGGAATTTTTATTCCCACCGTATAGTTGGTCGTTTAACTCTCAGTACATATGAAAAGAAATTGTATGGAGGCATTGATATCTATACGACCGGAACTATACTGGCGTAATTTGTATTCCCGCCGTATAGTTGGTCGTTAACCTCTTAGTACATACTGCAGAAAAATTTTGATGGCAAAGAAATCTATACATCCAGAACTATACGGCTGGAATTATTATTCCCGCCGTATAGTTGGTCATTAAACTCTATGTGTGCATCAAAAAAATTGTTTCTTCGTAAACTATTTCTTTTCCTGTAACTTAGGGATATACCTTGTTTTTGATAGAAAATTGACACTAAATATTGTCGACCAACAATAGATGAATAAAGCAGAATTTCAAGTACTACCAAACTTCTTCTCCTCAAATGGAGTTTTCTATCACTCTTTATTAAACATAAATTTAAACTAGAACTAAAAAAACTTAACTCAAACCTTTATTTCACATGGGTTGCCTCACATGGAACGCTCTTTTATGGTTAATAGCTTGACCTTAATGATACTCACTTGGGCCAAATGAGTGGAACACCCACTCCAAGGTAATTGGCCTTCAAAGTGATGGCCTCCTTCTCGTCATTGATGGCCCAAAATATATTGAGCTCGTTGGGAACCCCAAGAGGAAGGTATGATGAGCACATCAACCAGTTTTCCCTCAGTACGAAACCAAGGTTATCAATCTAGTAGGAGCAAGGAAACACCCCAAAGGTGTAGCTAGCTAAACGTTGGCAGGGCGCACTACCGGTGCCAGCAGCAACGTGGAGACCTGCACAACACAACCACAGAACTTTGTCCCTAACTTGCGATGAGGTTGTCAATCTCACCGGTTTTGCTGAAAACAAAGGATTAAATGTATCAAATGGAAGGAAGTAATAGTTTGTAGAAAGTAAACACAAAGCATTAAACAGTTTGTAGATTGAATGTAAAAGAAAGGACTGGGGTCCATAGTTCACTAGAGGTGGCTCTCCTTAAGATAGATAACATGTTGGGTGAACAAATTACAGCGGGGCAATTGACAAACATCGAAAAATCATACAAGCATATACTAATCATCTTGACTCCTTTGAGATTCGATTGGAAATTACAACATTATACATAGACCACCATCGAACTGCATTTATGACTAATAATCCACCTTCAGGTTATCATCCGAACCCCCTCCAGTATTAAATTGCAAGCAACAGATTATTGCATTACGAATTGCGTGTAAAGTAAACAATACGATTGTTCTATGAACATAGGAGTGTTGTTTTCTCCCTAGTAGCAACAACACATCTAGTACCTTAGAGATTTCTGTCACTTCCCCAGATTACCACAGGCATGAACCCACTATCGAGCATAAATACTAACTCTTGGAGTTGCTAGCATCTACTTGGCCAAGATAGCTAATAACAACGGAAAGCATGCAAGATCACAAATAACAAAGACATGATAGATTCAATAATCAATCTGAAATAGCATCTCAATATCCATCGGATCCCCGCAAACACAACATGCAGAATTACAAATAGATGATCTTGATCATGAACGTGTTGGTCCGCAGCATAGAAAACAAAAAAATTCCTATGATGAGAACTACACGCCAAGATCTATCTACTAGGTACAGAGCAACGGGTGGACATACATCCAGCAAGAACTTACCCTCGAAGACAACGAGTTTTGTTAACGAGTAGGAACTCGTGGTTGATGTAGTCGTACACTTGCCGATCTCAAGATCGTGAGGAAGTCTGAGCGCCGCAACTCAGCAGCGCATCCGTACTCGCACACACGTTCAAGCCACCGGACAACCTCCACCTCCTCGCTCCAGCGATCCAGCGGAAGCAGCAACTCCTTCCAAACGAAATGCCACCAGGAACATGTATCTCGCTACTCCGAGACCATGGGGGAATAATTCTAGAGGGGGAGAGAGATCCTTCACAAGGAGGTGTGAGGAAGAAGGAGGAAGAGGGGGGCCTTTTATTGGAGGAGGGGGTGCCCCTCCTCTTCATGGCCGGCGCATGGGGGGTGACTCCTCACCTCCCCCATTCATGTGGTGGTAACCCCTCCACATTAAAATGCCTCTTCACATTTCCCTTTAAAGTCCCTACTTTAAATGCATTAAAATTCTCCAAGTTTAATGCTCTCTCATTTAATAAAACTCTTTTATTAAATTTATTCAGAATTTTGTTAATTACTTTAATTAACAAACATTCACATATAAACCCTTGCAATATTTCAATATCACATGCAGAACCACTTTCTGCAATTTCACCCGAAACAATTTCCGGTTTCTATCGAAACAATTCCTACGCTTTGCAATTCTTTCGTCTGAAACATATGTGCTCCAAAATGGTGTCTGGTAACTCTTAAGTGTGTCACCCTACGGTTCGCGAATAATGCAGACATGATTGAGACTCCTCTCAGATCAATAATCAGAAGCGGGACCTGGAGGTCCATATTGACTCCTACATATTCAACGATGACTTCTGTGATCGTGAGAAACTTTAACGCTTCTAATTTAATCCCTTTGTCTCTTGATATAATACATGTCCGAGATTCAATCATCGGTATCCAAATACCTAGTTTGATCTCGTTACCGACATGCACTCTTTTCTCGTTCCCCTGATATAACATTCTAGTGATCACATCACTTGCTTGCAAGCTACCTTAATGTGATATCACCGAGAGGGCCCAGAGTATATCTATCCGTCATCAGGATTGACAAATTCCACTCTTGATCCATGAGCCTCAACATAACACCTTCGTAGCACTGAACCCATCTTTATAGTCACCCTGTTACGGTGTGATGTTTGATGTTATCAAGATACTCTTCCGGTGTTAGCAATTAACATGATCTCATGGTCTAAGGATACAGATTACTTTTTATGATGTTATAGCAATATAAACATAATGACTTGATCGTAACGCTATACTTCGGATGAATGTTCATCACATCATTTCACAAATGTTGTGACCTTGTTATTAACAACATCCAATGTCCATGATCAGGAAACCTTGATCATCTTGTTAATGAACAAGCTAGTCTATAAGAGAGGCATAACTAGGAACCCTTTTTGTTTATTAAACACATTTGTATTGACGTTTCCGATCAATACAATTATAGCATGCAAAATAAACTTTTATCATAAACATGGAATAAGATAATAACCACTTTATTATTGCCTCTCGGGCATATTCCCTTCAGTCACCCACTTGCACTAGAGTCAATAATCTAGTTTGAAAAACTTTGCGTATTGAACACCTATGGCTTTCTGGTGTTGCATATACGCGATTGCTAGTGGTTAACATAATCTCCAAATCTAACAGTTTCAGGTACGTGTGTATTTGCATGTCTTTGCGTCTCTATGCATCACTCATTCTCAAATGAGATGACATTGTATAAATTTGGTCCTCTGGTGAGACCTTTAGTTCGTTCGGGTTAAAATATGTTGATATTATTGTCACACAATATATCTTCATAGTATTATCCCACTTTGAACCACACCTAGTTTGACAACAAACTACTTAACACAAATGCCCTCCTTTGCTGCTACTATAGCAGTTATATACTTAGCCTTTTGTTGTAGTATCTGTCACAATGTCTCAACTTTGGAACTCATCCAAATCCATCATGGAACATCCTTTCCATTACATTGTGCCACCCATAGTCTAAATTGAGATAAATTTAATTTGTATCTTGTGACAAAAAATAGTATCAATGTAACACTTTACAATGAACTACCTTTAACTATTTGTCACTTATACATGATATATTCTTAGTTCTTCCAAAGCTCATAAGAATATCTTTACTATCATCCAATGATCATCTTATGAATCATTCTGGTATGTGCTCATAACATTTAGAGCATAGGACATTTTGGATATATACATATCATGGTACAATCGATCAAAATCTTCATGTGATTTTACTCACCAAGTGTTCAAACACTTGAATCTTGATACAATTCTTTCCATACAGCAAGAACCTTTCTTGTTGTTTCCATATTGAACCCTTTCAATATCTCATATATATATGTCTGGCACAACCATATTAGCGCCTTAATCTATCCATATAGATATTGATGCCAAATATTCTGGGTTTGCCCAAGTCTTTCATCGAAATCTTATTTTAATGAAATTCTTAACTTGTGTCAATACAAGATACATCATTTCCAATCAACGATATGTCATCTACATAATGTATTAGAAATATGTCTCAGCGCTCCCACTTAATTTCTTGCAAATGCAAGCATCTTCATCATCTCCGATGAATTTAAAATCTTTTAACAGTTTCATCATGGTGAAGATTCCAACTCTTCTATGCTTACTTCAACTATTGAAGTTTGCATGCCCTTTTAGCACCCTTTGAATTAACAAAACCCTTCGGACCATGTATTGTACACGTCCTAGGTAACCATTCTATTAGAAGAACATTGTTTTGTTTGTTCAACTATCATACATCAAATTATATGTAGTGGTTGCTACATTAATCCGTCAAGACTAAATATCGCTATGAAAGATCAAATCTTGTCATAGTCAACTCCTTGAACATTGTCGTCAACTTCCTTCTGACATGTCGACTATTTCATAGATGTTAAACATCCATGTCTATTTATTTATAGATCCAAACACGACCGATAGGCTTCATGCCTTTCTGGAGGGTCTTCCAAGTTCAGAAACTTGATTTCTCGTGTATGGATACTATCACGGATTCTATGACTTCTAGTCATTTTATGGATTTAGGGCCCATCATCGCTTCTTTGCATGTATTCGGTTCATCATTGTCAAAACAATAACGACTTGCTTATCAAATCACACTATTTGATTCTTACTGAACCACACGGTTCAATAGGAACTCTAATCTCCGAGATCACACCCTTTGTAATCACAGGAGCCATGAGCATTGTGGCCGCCACCGGGACACTTTCCGGCGCTGCGCTACTTAGCACATATAGCTAAGGTTCAACAACCTTATCAAAGTTCTATTGTCCTCCCACTTAACTTTTCACGAAAAATTCCTTCTCAAGAAACTTGACGTTCCAAGTAACAAACTCTTTTGTCCTCGGTATTATGGAGAAATTCCCAACAAATTCTTTGGGATAACCTACAAAAACGTGCTTATCCGACTTTGGTTGTAAACATTTTACTTATACTTAGCATACCAAAATTTAAGAAAAGAGAATCCGGGTTTTATCCCAAATCATAACTTATATGGTGTCATTTCAAAGGATCATGATGGTGCTCTTTTCAGTGTAAAAGCGGTAGTCCCTAAAGCTTCAATCCTTAAAACATAATGGCAGTTTTATAAATGACACCTTTGATCTTACCATGTCAAACATGGTTTGATTTCATCTCTCGAATATGCCATACTCCTATGGTTTATCGGGAAAACACAAATCATGGAACAATTCCTCAAATCTTAGGTGTTTTGCTAAACCTGTAACTCAAATATCTTCCTTTATGATCAAATCATAAACTCTTTTATTTTCTTGTTACAACAATTTTTCACTTCATCTTGAAAATCTTTGAACAATTTTCAAATGTTTCATACTTCTTCCTTATTAAGTAAATATATAGATATATTCACTCAAATTTCTGGAGAAAGCATATGAAGCAAAAAGATCCATCGCATATGGCTACACATAATGGACTATGCGCATCAGCATGCACAATTTTTAATAAGCTAGTCATCCGTTCCTCTTTGGCCTATGAACGGAGTTTCAATTATCTCGAGGAAAGTCTCACAAGCGTCAATTGATCAAAATCAAAGACTCCAAAAATCCATCAACATGGAGTTTCTTCATGTTTACTTTCCAATATAATTTAAAACAGCGATGTCACTTCATAAGTGATATTTTAATCATTTGTCTTGCGACATTTTAGCAATAGTGTTTATGGATGTGATTTCTCCCACTAGACTTGCAAAAGTTCATCCATCCTTTATAGAATACGATAATTGTTTGAACAACCATTGTTCTCGTAATACTGGAACAAAATAACAATTATTAAAACAAATCTTGAAGGCTAGGTTTGACGACAACGAAAAACACAATAACACTTTATTTGTTTTCGATGCACATCTTCACTTATTCTCTTGCTAGTTACTTAGGCCATTGTAGTTCATGAATTGTGTTGTCCTGTATGACACTTCATACAACCAATTCGGTATCCAATACCTAAGAACCACATTGTTTAACAAGCAAGGAATACAACCATAACGTGTATATCTTCTATATACCTAAGTTGGACATTTCCAACTTTTTATTTTATGCCAACTATTTTATAGATTCTCTTTCAACAATTCCTTTTCTTTTAAAAGAATCTATCAACATCAATAGTGGTGTCATTCACATGACACATAGTACAAAGTGTGTATAGTGAAATACTAATACCTTTGGACTTGCACTTTGAAGTGGATCACCATCATCAAATGTTTGGCATTCTTTCAAAAATCCATTCTTTAGTAATCTTTTAGTGTAGTAAACATTTTACTTACATATTCTATTCATCCTTATCATGAAAACTCTCATGATCAAGCTACTATAGCTTATAAGGAAGAATGACGAGTATAATTTTAGTTCCCGAAACCTTTTGGGAGATTCGGATGCCTAGCATCTCCATCCTTCACAAATTCTCATACAATATGAGAACATGTATTTTGCTAAATTATACTCTATCATAATGCAACCAAAAACATTGTTTCAGATATCACAATATCTTCCACACATGATGGTTTCTGAAACAATTTTTCAGCTCCTAGATAATCTTGATATTAAAACAACTTTTGAATATCAAAAATCATGGAGGCAAACATGATACTTTAGATACTAACATTGGAATTCTTACTCTTGATTTAATACTACTTATTAAACTTCATGGAGTAAATAGAGTTTGCTGAAAGTTTGCAATAGGACTTCTAAACTTTAAATTGACATTCAAAACAATACGATACCAGTTCGTAAAGTAAATATCCAGAATTCTATAGTTCTATTATCTCAATCAAAACTAAGTATAAGGTAGTGAACAGACGCCAATGACTACAACAAATTATGAAAAATCACTTCGATTTAGTTTATGACAAATTGAGTTCGACTAATCCAAATTAAAAATGAACTCCCACTCAAAAACGACATCCCTCGTGCCCTTTTGGTGATTACATGAACCAAATCCACTACACCAAGTCCGATCATCACGTGAGTCGGTGTAGCTTCAAAGGCGAGCATCAATATGGACATCATATCAACTATATGACTCATGCTTAACCTTTCGGTCCGTGTTCCGAGGCCATGTCTGTATATGCTAGGCTCACCAAGTAAGAACCTTAGTATTCGCGTGTGTAAAATTTTCTTACACCCGTTATATGAAAGCGTAGAGTCGAGTACACCCGATCACCACGTGATGTCTCGAAACACGATCCACAAAATGGTGCATACTTAAGGAAGAACACATTTTTATCTTGATATCTAAATGAGGGATCATCTTGAAATGCTACAGAAAGCGCCAAACTAGCAGTATAAGATTCTAACATCTAATGTGTAAAGTGAGATGATATGGTCCATGCATTTGATCTCTATCATTTGCATCGTGGTATGATCTCTATCATTCCTTTGTGTGTAAGGCCAAGGTCTATGGAACTTACACGTTGAATGTGTTGTAAGAGTATCTATCATACATCTACTTACAACAATACCATATCAAGACACTAGCTCAGCAATGATCTAAACTAGATGCCTCTAATTTATCAATTGCAAGTTTTACATGGCTTAGGGCTTTCGGAGATAGAACCGTTCTTACCTACGAACATGAACCACAACAAGGATAACCAAGTTATTAGCAACTCGTTGTAAATCAGATATTGACTATAGTAGGAGAGACAGACACCCGCTAGCCACTTATGCAAAACAAGTTGCATGTCAGTCGTGGAACCGGTCTCATGTACGATGACATGTAAGGTTGGTCTGGGCCGCTTCATCCCACTATGCCACCAATATCCAAAATACATAGAAGATGCAATAACATGATCATCATCTCCCACATATAAACATATGTGTACTACCCGTGCAAAGCACCTATGCATAGATCAGGCTCTGATACCACTGTTGGGTCCGCAACATAGAAAACAAAAAATTTCCTAAGATGAGAACTACACGCCAAGATCTATCTACTAGGTACAGGGCAACGGGTGGACATACATCCAACGAGAACTTACCCTCGAAGACAATGCGTTTTGTTAACGAGTAGGAACTCGTGGTTGATGTAGTCGTACACTTGTCGATCTCAAGATCGTGAGGAAGTCCGAGAGCCGCAACTCAGCAGCGCATCCATACTCGCACACACGTTCAAGCCATCGGACAACCTCCACCTCCTCGCTCCAGCGATCCAGCGGAAGCAGCAACTCATTCCAGACGAAATGCCACCGGGAACATGTATCTCGCTAATCCGAGACCGTGGGGGAATAATTCTAGAGGGGGAGAGAGATCCTTCACAAGGAGGTGTGAGGAAGAAGGAGGAAGAGGGGACCTTTTATAGGAGGAGGGGGTGCCCCTCCTCTTCATGGCCGGCGCATGGGGGCTGACTCCTCACCTCCCCCATTCATGTGGTGGTAACCCCTCCACATTAAAATGCCTCTTCACATTCCCCTTTAAAGTCCCTACTTTAAATGCATTAAAATTCTCCAAGTTTAATGCTCTCTCATTTAATAAAACTCTTTTATTAAATTTATCCAGAATTTTGTTAATTACTTTAATTAACAAACATTCACATATAACCCCTTGCAATATTTCAATATCACATGCAGAACCACTTTCTGCAATTTCACCCGAAACAATTTCCGATTTCTATCGAAACAATTCCTACGCTTTGCAATTCTTTCGTCTGAAACATATGTGCTCCAAAATGGTGTCTGGTAACTCTTAAGTGTGTCACCCTACGGTTCGCAAATAATGCAGACATGATTTAGACTCCTCTCAGATCAATAATCAGAAGCGGGACCTGGAGGTCCATACTGACTCCTACACATTCAACGATGACTTCTGTGATCGTGAGAACCTTTAACGCTTGTAATTTAATCCCTTTGTCTCTTGATATAATACATGTCCGAGATTCGATCATCGGTATCCAAATACCTAGTTTGATCTCGTTACCGACATGCACTCTTTTCTCGTTCCCGTGATATAACATTCTAGTGATCACATCACTTGCTTGCAAGCTACCTTAATGTGATATCACCGAGAGGGCCCAGAGTATATCTATCCGTCATCGGGATTGACAAATTCCACTCTTGATCCATGAGCCTCAACATAACACCTTTGTAGCACTGAACCCATCTTTATAGTCACCATGTTACGGTGTGACGTTTGATGTTATCAAGATACTCTTCCGGTGTTAGCAATTAACTTGATCTCATGGTCTAAGGATAAAGATTACTTCGTATGATGTTATAGCAATATAAACATAATGACTTGATCATAATGCTATACTTCGGATGAATGTTCATCACATCATTTCACAAATGATGTGAGCTTGTTATTGAGAACATCCAATGTCCATGATCAGGAAACCTTGATCATCTTGTTAATCAACAAGCTAGTCTATAAGAGAGGCATAACTAGGAACCCTTTTTGTTTATTAAACACACATGTATTGACGTTTCCGATCAATACAATTATAGCATGCAAAATAAAATTTTATCATAAACATGGAATAAGATAAATAACCACTTTATTATTGCCTCTCGGGCATATTACCTTCAGAACGGAGCTCACAAGATCTAAACATGATAGCACAAAGGAGGAGAACCAGCCATCTAGCTACTACATGGACCCGTAGTCCAGAGATGGACTACTCACGCATCACACCGGAGGCTTGCATGGTGATGAAGAAGGCCTCCAGGGTGAATTCCCCTCTCCGGCAGGGTGCCGGGAAGAGATTCAGATCCCTCCCGATCTAGGGACAAAGACGACGGCGGCTACATACTCTTTCGTGGAATTTTGATCGAGTACTTAGGGTTTCTGTATCGGAGGCATCTTATAGGCGGAAGGAGAGGCCGAGAGGGTGATGGAGGCGGCCACACCACCCCCTGGCGCGGGCCAGGCCTGGCCACGCGGCCAGGTGGTGTGGCGGCCCCCTGGCCCCTCTCCGTCTCGTATTCTGGCTCTGTGTGTCCCTCGGTGAAATACTGACTTTGGCTTTTGTCCCGTCCAATTCCGAGAATATTCATTTTCTGACTTTCCTAGAACCAAAAACAGCAGAAAACAGGCAGCTGGCACTGTGGCTCTTGTTAATAGGTTATTCCAAGAAATCACATGAAAAGTACTCCAAAGTGTGGACAAAACATAAGAAAGTAGATAAAACCAAGCATGGAACATCAAAAATTATAGATACATTTGCAATGTATCAACATCCCCAAGCTTAACTCCTGCTCGTCCTCGAGTAAGTAAGTGATAAAAAAGAAAGAATAATTTTTTAGGTGACATGCACCATCATAAACTTGATCAAAGTATTTGTAAAACATTCAAAGCTGGGATCATAGTACTTCAATCATAACATGAAAGACAAAGTTCTAGAAATAATACAAAGAAACTATGTTGCAACATGAAAAGGCACAAACAAAAGATTTATGAATAACAATGCTTTGCAAGACGTTTGTTTGTTTCACATAAAGAAAACATAGCATAGTAGCATTCAACTTGTCCCTCATAGAGTAGCACATATAAATGCATAGGACACCTTCAAAGTTCATAAGAGTGATTAGATACAAATAGTTTAAAACAAGCAATATCAAGTTATGCATCAATCAACTACTCTTGGGACAATGCACATAGAAATAAGAATGGCCACTACGCTCTCAAAGTAGGTGCATAAAGATAGAAGGTGAAGACTCAATATAATGGTGGAAGAAAGGCCTTCATAGAAGGAAGTAGAGATTCAAGTCTCATAAAGAGCTTCCAAAAATTATGGTACTTGTTAGCTTTCAGCTCTTATTTCCCCTATCATAAGCATCTTTAAGGTGATTAAGGTTAAAGTGACACAACTAAGAGGATATGCTTGACAAGTTATAAGCCGAAATATCATGCCCCTTACTTACGAAGACCGAACCTCATGCTACTCAACTTTAGTCACGAGTAAGCTCTTGTCATTGTAAGTACATGTGTATCATAAAGAACCGCCAACGGGGTACCCCTTGCACATGATACAGGAGCTATCCCATAATCAAAATGACAAGGCAAGCAGACAATAAGCATCTCAGCGATCTTTTTATTTGCTATTTGCATAGGTTTTTATTAAGGGATGCTTCATAGAGTGCTCATTATGGTGATGCTGCAAGTATCCACCATGATTAGGCATGGCTTAAGCTAGTGGCCCATGCGTTTCTCTAACACACATACAAACTCCATGATCTTACAAGTTCCACTTTTATTTCACACCGCCGGGATCCATAAGCAAAAGAACATGATATCAACGGGGTACAAAGTACAAGTGCAATGTTGAAAGCGTTCCCCATGATACATGGTTCTGCTAATTTCAACTTATAAAGCGCAAGCATATACGCAACAAAGAAGGATCCAATGGTTCAAGTTTATTAAATGCAAAAAAAGTAAAGTGTGCCATCAAGTTCGTGAGAGCTTTAATCACTAATTTTCACATAACAAGTTTAATTTGGAAGGTAAACAAAAACATGAATATACTTGGATTAGCATATGCTAATAGGTAGGTATGGTGGACTCTTTGGAATAACTTGGTAAGGAGTTGGATGCATGAGTGGAACTCATACTTGGTTGTGGAGGCTAGCAAACGACTGGGAGCGATAGACTAAGAGAGCAATAATGGCCATAATCATGCAGAGCGACAAAACATCATTGATCAAAGCATAAAGTGATACTACAATTTGAAAACTGAAGGATGATAAAGTCTATGGTGACTTGAGATAGTCATAACATGGTGTGAGCATGCGCCAAGTCAACCCAAATAAAACATCAAAGGAGAATACCACTATACTATGCTTTAATATGCTAAAACAACGCATGATTCATCCAAGGCACATTAAGAAATCTCAATTGTTTATAACAAGTCATGCTACAACAAATAATACTAAGCATAAAGCCAAAACAATATCAATCATGGCATGAAAAAGCATAGGCTACAGTCAAAAACAAGCTCTCTTTACCACTTAAGCATGAACTTTCCTACTCTTTTCCAATCCAAACCAAACTATTTGAAAACCAATGTATGAAAGAGGAGGTCCAACCAATTTATTCAGAAAACTAAGCAAACAAAGAAAACTAAAAACCAAAACGAAAACAAAAAAGAAGACGCTCCAAGAACAACACAATTGTGCATGAAACAATAAAAATGAAGCGTTTGGAAGAAACCTGGGATTTTTATTGATGAAGAGGGGGATGCCTTGGGCATCCCCAAGCTTTGACGCTTGTACTTCTTGGATATTTATTGGGGTGACACGTGTGGCATCCTCAAGATTTAGCTTTAGTCTATTCTTCATCTCATTACTCATTCCTTCCACACACCTGAAAATTTTCCTTCATAAAAAACTTCACACAATCTTTATTAGCAACATTAGCGCACTCAAGATAATAGGTCTTTAGGTTCAGTTCTAACACCAATAAAACTTTCATTAAAACACTATCTACTGTAGCATGTCCCTCAAAAAGCTCAATTCCCCAAAAGAACTCAAAAAGGAACCAACAAGAAGCAAATGCAGAAAATGGAAGAAATCTATCAAAATAGACCAGCAAGTACAGACGAATTTTTTTGAAGACCTTCTGTTGCTCAAATCAAAAAGTGCTGAACTAAATAAAGTTAGATAACAACCTGCCTCAAAAGGACGTACCGATATTTTACACGAAATTTTACGGTGAATCACAGAAATCTGTTTCGAAACAACAACTTTCCCAATCATTACTTCTCTCTCATTAGAGGTTACTCTTGGCACAAAAAGAAAAATAAAAAGGATAAGGAGCGGTTATTACAGAGGTAATAACTTCCAAGACTCATCTAAAACTTTTAGGTTATCTCCCAATAAGTACTTTTCTTTAACGCCTTTAAGTTAGGCATAAGAAGCAAAAAGAAGAATCAAGTGTTCTCCAATGAAGGAGCATTAAAACCAAATTTCTTACCCTTACCTCTCTTACTTTTATTCTTAACTATGGGGAAAATATGATTGTTTGGTGGAGAATCAAGGTGCATAGTCCCCTTTCCCACATCTATTATTGCTCCAAGGAGTTCTAATAGGGACCTTCCAAGCGTAATTTGTCCTTTTCCTGCACATTCAATAACAAGATAATCAGTAGAAATCATTTTCCCAAGGATCTTTGTAAAACTCCTTCAGCTATTCCAATAGGTAATATTGTAGCATTATTAGCAAGAGATATTTCTTTTCCTCCTTCAGAAAGACCCCAAAGATTCAAGAATTCATAAATATCTCTGGGCATAAGACAAAATTCAGACATGATATCACAGCGAGCTTGAAAAGTTTCATTATTTATATCAATCTTTACTATGGGGAGCCACTTTGATTGTTCAGAATTTATTGGAACATAATTATGATGCTCTCTAAGCGTGTTATAACAATCCTTTAAACTAGTAGTGTGGGTCTCAAGAGTGTTCAATCTAGAAAATATGTTTGTGAAAGAAATATCAGTTTTGCTAGGCAAGTTGTAAGTAAAGACCAATTTCTTTATAGCATTAACAACATCATCCTCATTGCATTGGAGGAAATCTCCTCCCACAACAGCATCTAAAGCATATCTATAGCAAAGAGCAATTCCAAGGTAAAAACTGCTAAGAAACAAGCTTTGAGTCATTTTAGGCTCAGTTTTTTCATGTAGATCAGAGATTCTAGACCAAAACATAGTGATTGGAGCAAGGCTAGACATAGTGATTGGAGCAAGGCTAGACATAATGACAACTTAAGATAGGAACTAATCTTTTTGTGTTTTCAATAAAGAGAGCAAACTAGTAAAGCTAATTTTTTTGTGTTTTTGATAAAGGAACAAGCAAACAAAACAAAAGTAAACTAAGGAAAACAAAAATAACAAAGTAAAAAGATTGGTTATGAGGGACTCCCCTTGTGAAGATGTCCTTGACTCCCCGGCAATGGCATATATCGACCTCGTTGGGGAACCCCAAGAGGAAGGTATGATGAGCACAACAGCAAGTTTTCCCTCATTACGAAACCAAGGTTATCAATCCAGTAGGAGCAAGGAAACACCCCAAAGGTGTAGCTAGCTGAACGTTGGCAGGGCGCACTACCGGTGCCAGCAGCAACATGGAGACCTACACAACACAACCACAGAACTTTGTCCCCAACTTGCAATGAGGTTGTCAATCTCACCGGTTTTGCTGAAAACAAAGGATTAAACGTATCGAATGGAAGGAAGTAATAGTTTGCAGAAAGTAAACACAAAGCAGTAAACAGTTTGTAGATTAAATGTAAAAGAAAGGGTCGGGGTCCATAGTTCACTACAGGTGGCTCTCCTTAAGATAGATAACATGTTGGGTGAACAAATTACAACAGGGCAATTGACAAACATCGAGAAAGCATACAAGCATATACTAATCATCTTGACTCCTTTGAGATTCGATTGGGCATTACAACATTATACATAGACCGCCATCCAACTGTATCTATGACTAATAATCCACCTTCAGGTTATCATCCGACTCTAGTATTAAGTTGCAAGCAATAGATTATTGCATTACGAATTGCGTGTAAAGTAAACAATACGATTGTTCTATGAACAAAGGATTGTTGTTTTCTCCCTAGTAGCAACAGCACATCTAGTACCTTAGAGATTTCTGTCACTTCCCCAGATTACCAGAGGCATGAACCCACTATCGAGCATAAATACTAACTCTTGGAGTTGCTAGCATCTACTTGGCCAAGATAGCTACTAACAACGGAAAGCATGCAAGATCACAAATAACAAAGACATGATAGAATCAATAATCAATCTAAAATAGCATCTCAATATCCATCGGATCCCCGTAAACACAACATGCAGAATTACAAATAGATGATCTTGATCATGAACGGAGCTCACAAGATCTAAACATGATAGCACAAAGGAGGAGAACCAGCCATCTAGCTACTACATGGACTCGTAGTCTAGAGATGAACTACTCACACATCACACCGGAGGCTTGCATGGTGATGAAGAAGGCATCCAGGGTGAATTCCCCTCTCCGGCAGGGTGTCGGGAAGAGCTTCAGATCCCTCCTGATCTAGGGACAGAGACGACAGCGGCTACAGACTCTTTCGTGGAATTTTGATCAGGTACTGAGGGTTTCTGTATCGGAGGCATCTTATAGGCGGAAGGAGAGGCCGAGGGGGTGCTGGAGGCGGCCACACCACCCCCTAGCACAGGCCAGGCCTGGCCGCGTGGCTAGGTGGTGTGGCGGGCCCCTGGCCCCTCTCCGTCTCGTATTCTGGCTCTCTGTGTCCCTCGGTGAAATACTGACTTTGGGTTTTGTCCCGTCCAATTCCGAGAATATTCATTTTCTAACTTTCCTGGAACCAAAAATAGCAGAAAACAGGCAACTGGCACTGTGGCTCTTGTTAATAGGTTAGTCCAAAGTGTGGACAAAATATAAGAAAGTAGATAAAACCCAGCATGGAACATCAAAAATTATAGATACATTTGCAATGTATCAGTCATGCTTGGCTTTCTTCTTCTTGGGGAAATGAATAACAAAAGGATCCCGCGAAGATAATTGCAACTTCACGTTCCCTTCATGCAAATTAATTAAAGCCTTTATAGTTCTCAAGAAAGGACGACCTAATATTATAGGAGCAACAGTATCTTCAGGCATATCAACAATAACAAAGTCAATTAGAGCAGGACGGCCTTTGATGTAAACTAAAGTGTTCTCCTTAATCCCTACAGCTTGTTTGTAGGTAGAATCTTCTAGATGTAATTTTAACTCAGTAATTTCAAAGGAGCCAAGATTTAACTTGTTAAAAAGACTCTTTGGAATTGTTGAGACGCTTGCACCTAGATCACAAAATGCAGCTATCTCATTGGTTCCAATCTTTATCTTAGTAGTAGGCTCAAATATGTCATCTAGTTTAACAGGTAACTTTTCAGCAATTTTATTGTATTCTTCTTCAAGATCGTGTACCTTAATTACTACTTGGTCAACAAAATGTCGATACATGGCTTCATCGTTATCTTCACTTACCGGAATTTTTACGTTGATCCTCTTTATGAGGTCTTCGATGGTGTAGCTTGGTGAAGGGGCCTTACTATAATCAAGTTCTTCAGGCTCCTCCCTTTGGATCCTCATCATTTTGAGTTCTTCAACAGGATTGGGCTCAGCTTTACCTACAAATTTAGCTAGAATGCGAGCTTGACTCTCGGTTATCTTACCTACCTGTGCCTCAACGATCCTTGGTCTTTCTTGAAGGGCCTGCAAATCATTTCTCAAACTAACAACTTGGTTAGATAATTTACCAAGTATAGCATCATGGTTCTCCCTAATTTTGACTAGAATATTATTTTGTTCATTTTGTGAGTCTATGAAAGACTTAAGCGTTTCTTGGAGACTACCATTACTAGTTCCCATATTATTATTAGAGTTACCTACAACACTAGCATAATGTTTCTGAAAGTTAGGATTGTAACTCTTCTTCCAAGCAGGGTTATAATCATTACGAGCTACCAAGTCTATTTCTTCTATGTTTGTTTCGGGGGTGGCTCTTATCTGAGTTTCCTTACCTTTTACGGCTAGTATGAGCTCATCCAACTTAGCATTGAGATCTTCGTTTCTTGTGGTGAGATAGAGTTCACCTTCTTAGTGTTAGATCTTTCCACATGCCATTGGGTATGGTTGTATTGCATATTGTCTAGCAGCTGCTTTGCTTCGGTAATATGTTTACCCATAAATGTTCCTCTAGCTGCAGTATCAAGCATAGACTTAGACACAGGATTAAGAAAATTGTAAAATAAATGGAGGATTAACCAATATTCCATCCTATGACTAGGATAGTTTCTTAGGCATTCTTTCATCCTCTCCCATGCAAGCGCTAATGGCTCATGCTCTTCCTGTCTAAAGCCAGTAATATTAGATCGAAGTTGCATAATCTTTGCAGGTGGGAAAAATTTAGTCATAAATAAAGAAGTACATCTCACCCATGATGTAATAGTATTTTTGGGCAAAGATAGCAACCTTTCTTAGCTCTCCCTCTTAGAGAGAAAGGAAATAGACGCTTTTTGGCCGCACCAGGGTCAAAGTATTTTATACGCATCATATCACATATTTCAGTGGAAGTATTTAAGTGCATACCTGAGTCTTCAACAGTAGAGCCTCCAAATTAATTCTGTTGAACCAAACTCAAGTAATGGGGCTTAATTTCATAGTCATCAGCAGCAATTGATGGCTGAGTAATAGGAGTACGCAAATAATTATTATTGGGAGTAGCAAACTCCCCAAGCTTCTTTTTAACCATACTTCCTATGTTTTGGGGTTTTATTAGATAAAGAATTATAACAGTAAAAGCAAGGATTTAAAGACTAACTAAATTTTTTTGTTTATCAAATAAAGACTGAAAGCAAACTAACAAAATTAAAAACAAGAATTAAAACTAGCAAGGTTCCTAATAACCTCACCAGGGTAGCTATTGCTTCCCTGGCAATGGTGCCAGAAAAGGGTTGATACCTTCGATCCGGATTACAGATGTAGTATAGCTTCTTTTTCCCTAGTAGACCTAGGTTATCGAATCCTCGGGAAGCGAATGCGTAGTGAAGTTACTTTAACGGACCTGTGGGAGTTTTAGAAATCCTTTTGTGTTTTTACCGGACCAATAGCTTGCGTCTTTTTGTTGTTGTCTATGATGGAGAGAGAGGGCCTAGGGCATTCGATTTCACCTATAGTTGTGCAAAACATCTGATGAAAATAAAAGATAGAAATAAAGTATGCGTGTACTTGTTAGATCAAGATAAATTATATATGGGCAGTGCATTCATAATTGATATTGCCTCCGCAACAGCTTATAGCAATAACCTACTAGTATCATCCATAGAAGAAAGAGAACTAACGATATGCATAGTGATGTCACCGTTAATCCCAAGCAAATCCCTCACATACAGCCATACTACCCCTTCTGTCACTAGGGTTCCCAACCTGTAGATCAGTCATCACTCATACTCGCTATACCTGGCTCAACCCTCGGGGTCTTGGGTACCTGACAAGTCCTTGGATTGAGGCAAGAGAGGATAGAATAATCATCATGTCATATAAACTAATACACGATCCCATCTATGATAAATCACATGCACAATTGCTACATGGCTAGGCTGAAACCCTTAGCCCAAGGAGAATTACTCACACATAGAGATGAGATCAACAATCACAAACATTGTAATGAAAATCATAGTCTTACAATGTCGCCAATCGGAGAAGAGATCTACTATTACAAGTGGTGGAATATGGCTATGGAGATGAAGAAGGGTTTGGAGATCTGGAGGAGGCTGGTGATCTGTGGCAGAGACTTTTTGGCAAGGCCTGGCTTGTTTTATCGTCGCCCGAGGCTTCTTTATATAGGGGTCCCTTCATGAAAGTTGTTCTTTTTGACCTAACGGTGGCGGCGCCAACTATACGAACGGAGCTATACGGTCGAATTTTTGCTCCGGCCGTATAGTTGGTTGTTAAAGCGTATGCCTCTGTTGTTCGGCTCCTGGTTTCTTCTGGTTGTTGGAAATCTCGTATCTTTGACTTTAATGTAGTGATTCCCTCCTTTAAACAATATTATCTATGCAGGAAAAATACAAAAGAAAGGATTGCATACCCCTCTGAATATTAGCATTAGTGGCAGGCTTTAGAGAGATATTTCATCAAGAATATGATTAATATCCAGTTTAAATATGGACGTAGATGGCTATATTTCAGAGCCATCAACCACCAAGGGAGAAAATATCTAGTTTATATATGTGAGATATATCCCAAGGTGTGGATCCGGAGAACCCGCAAGATCAAAAACGCAATAAGATATACAAGGGAAATCCATTTTTGATGAACTAGAACTTGTTATGAATATTAGCACAAGCTCTAGAACCTCACTTGGATAAGATAAAAATAACAACCAAAAAGATGATGCTAAGTATTCAAAGGTTTGAGCTTTCTCTGAAAGATACGATCGAGTTACTCACTCGAGAGCCCCTCTTGATAGTACGGCTATCTATCCTAAATCCGATCTCTCGACATGAGAATGGTAAAAGGGAAAACCTATCAACATCTTACCTTTGCCTTGAGAATTCCACTTGAGCTTGATGTAGATGATCTTGTCCTCCTAAAGATGGAACATCTTTCTTGATTTCTCTTGCTCGCACCCACTTGATGAAGACTTGGGAATTGCTCCCCATATACATGGGGAAACACTTTCTTAGAGCTTATCTTCATCGATCCATGATCACCGAGGATGGTAAGATTCAAGCATGAGATCTTCTAGAGATGGCGCATCTTTAGCTTGAACATTATTTCTTCTAACTTTATTTGGATGATGTCTTGAAGATACACATGAGGAACTCCATCTTCTTCTTCAAGACACTCTTGATATTCTTTTCTTTATTCTTCTTCTTCTTCAACATGATTCCAATAGGCCCAAAGCTCTTGGACATTGCTTCTTCTTCATTTCTTCTACCTTGAAGCCAACACATGCTCCAAGCGATGCCAATGGACAAATCCTACAAGTACAACTTAATGCAACCATTAGTCCATAAAGAGTCTCATTAATTACCAAAACCACACATGGGAGCCCACATGCTCTTTCACTAGCCCAACATTGTCTGCACGAGGGATGCCCCTAAGTAGCATGGGAAGATAATGCCGCACGGCCGCTGTAGTCATCCGTGTGGCATTGGGGTGGGGAGAAGATTGTGAACCTACGAGAGATATGAATAAAATGCGGAAGGATGCCTAGTACTGGGAGGTTCCTGTGGGCTTGGGCCTTTGTGCGGGAAGGAGGTCTCAATCAACTAGAGGCCTCGCATTTGATGCCGAGAGTAGATGTCCTCGGGACATTTGGCTCGTTTCGAGGCTCATGGAAGATCAGGCGACTGAAATTGCTTGTGGAACGTGATCCATCGGCTAAAATTTCCCGGTTTGTGAGAGGGATCCTATTTGACCAAGCTTTAATATCCCTAATGATAAAATGTCGAGATGTAACTAACACATGCATGTATACAAGCAAAGCCTAGAGCAAATCCACTCTAATCCTCGTTTTTTAGGTGAACTCCCTACAATTTCCTCGAAATGGGCTTTTGTCCCACTTTATAAATAAAGCAACCACATGATACAAGAGTTTCAACGACCAAAAATGCAGGGCAACAACTTAAACATGCCCAAAAAGAAAAGAAATGGAAGTAACATCGAATTGACAAAACGAGGGTGACCCGCCACCGTTGAAACCCTTCAAATTTATCCCACCATGCTCATACCACACTAAAACGCCTAGTACCAAACAACACCTTCTAGAAGGGAAGTGTTGTCGACACGGACAACAACGCTGGACCTAGATTTGCCCCCGACACTCAGAGTAGAGTGGATTTGGGCTATCCAGGGAGGAATGGCGCCACCTGAAGGTGGGACCACGACAGAGTCAGACGGACCGACAAGGATTTCTTCCTAACCCCACCCACAAAAAGAAATCCAGACGAATCGGAGCACCACCACCAATCACGCCTCCCACCAGCACGTGCCACTACGATCTTGCAGTCACCTTCACCATTGTATCATCATGGACACTAGCGAGCAGTCTAGCAGAAAGCCGGCACTAGACATTGCTTGAGATAGGGATGGCAATGCTACCTCTAGCGGGAGGAACCCACATCCACCCACCAAGGGCGGTCATCGTCTGGACAAAGAAACATGGGCATACCAAGCCTAGGCGGGCCCACCCGGGCCCTAAGGAGCCCGTAAAGCCCCCGCTGCCTTGCTGCCTTAGGCCGGCTGTTGTGCTACTATCCCCGATTGGAGTTGCGTTGTCGCCGCCATCTCCAGAAGGTATCACAACGGCGTACGCGCCGGCCCTTCGAAGCCTAGATCGGGCCCAAGGGGCCTAGATTAGGGCCGGGAAGAGCCGACGCCACACCATCGTTCCCATCGCTGCATCGCCCCGCCTCCATCGCTGCGTCGCCACCACACCATCAATGCCGCTGTTCCGTGCCACCCAGGTGGAGACCAGGCCGAAGCTTCCCGAGGAGCACCGCTGCCAGAGATACACACCGGACCTGACCGGTTCCCAGGGCACGAGGAGTGGAAGGCCGCTGGCGCCGCCCTGGCTTCGCTCGACGACTCCTGTCGGCGGCGGCAACGGGGGGGGGGGGGGGGGGAGGGGTGGGTCAACTTCCTTCAATTTTACCTTGGCATGCCAAGTGTTTGATATTGCAAATTAAAGTAGCTATTTAGGGCTAGCTAGCCTTAATTAATAGGCTTGAAATATCTTGTCATAGGGAGAGCTAAACTGGGCTTCCTTAAGCGGTAAACTCACGTGTATAAACTCAAGACACAATTTGACCCAAAGTACCCAGCCCAGATGCAATCTTACACAATTCTGCTGGGACACGATGTCATGAGACACAATTGCAAAACCATGCTATGAGTGCAATAGGTGCGCTCCTCCGTGTTCTTGTGATCTATTTTGTAGGTTGGATTCATACTTCTACGCGATTTTGTTCCAATTTGAACAACTTGTTGACCGCTCCGCGCTGATACGTTTGACTGCAGTTAGTGTATGTTGTCCATTTGGAGAGAGCTTGGCTTCCAACTTTCCCTCGACCTCCATGTAAAGGGTATATGAAACGTTGCAAGGTCTGAGCATAGGCTTCCACCAGGGAGATCAAGACTATGGCGATACCATTCCACCCCTGAGTTTGGTATACCATGCGGTACAAACTAGAACTTCTCGGTTTAGATATCGTGAAGAATATGCTACAATCTCTTGAAGAAAATAGCATGTAAACCATCTGATCCGGGACATAGGTATCATCATCCTTTTCATATAGGATCAAAATTCGGCATTACCTTCGGTCAAAGCTTTGCTAGCAAAGTCAAATATAGAGACCCAACTTATGCCATATACAATCCTACGAATTAATGGCTAAGGGGTTAGCTATCCATTACCTCCACACCATACTCTAGTTATTTGTGAGCTGTTTGATGAAAAAAATTCTTTCTTCAGGGAAGAAACAACTAGATTTGTAAAACTATGATGTTTTATGGTCGCCTTGTTTAAGCTAGTTCGCTTAACCATGTTGTGCCCAATGAATTTCCTTCTACTCAGGGGCGGGCCAAGAATTCTGAGTGTGGGTATTGAAGATTATAATTACCCACAAAAAATACAATAGTATTTTATTACATGAAGTAAAGTTTATATAAGAATTAGAGTATGAACAAATGATCACACTTATCTCATATCTTCTTAAGAGACCCTCATGGTAAAAGATACTTTGCTTGAGAAGAATATGAATTTACCAAAATAAGAGTGTCGAGTATGTAAATTGGTACAGATTTCTAAATAATTGAGTTAGCAGGAAAACATAACAGTATAAGAAACACTATATAATTTTTTGCTATAACAAAAAATAGAAGCAAAAAGATTATTTTGAAAAATGTCAAAAAATGCAGCCATGGTGTTAGAACCCTAAAACAAATGATTCATTATTTTCTTCCAAACCATTTGAGTTATTTCATCATTTCTGTCATTGTAGGATAGTTTATTTTTTTCATATATCACACATAACATTCACATACTGGCATTTTTTCAAAATATTTAGGTATTCAATTGAATACTCTTGAATATTTTTTCTGGAAGGGAAGCAGTGGGGGCTTCACAATGCGTTTGATTTTTAAATAATAAGAACTTGCATCCACGGTGACTTCAACTAGGGTGGCTGGATCGTACATCCACTCTCCCAACCAAGTGGCTCACTTGAATCGAAGTGGTCTATTCTACCAATGTACCAATCAATGGTTTTAACTCATTTAGTTTTGGTTTTCTCACTCCCTCTGTCTCTAAATAGGTGGCGTATAAATTTAAATAAAAGTCAACGTTTTCAAAGTTTGACGATGAATATATATAAAAACATGAAGATCTGTAATACCAAATCAATATCGATAGATTTATCATAACATATATTTTCATAATATACTTATTTAATTAATATTAAAGAAGTTGATATTTTTATCAATATATTTTATCAAGTTATAAAACGTTGATTTTTTGACTAAGTTTATATGCCACATATTTAGGGGCAGAGGCAATATAAGATATGGGCACGATGTCACTTGTATGGTAGAAGAGTCTCTACTATTGAACAATAGTCGGATATTATTTATTCACGCTTTCCATCTCTTTTTAACTTTGCTAATAAACCATTGGCAAAGACATAAGAAACAAACTGAACATAGCACTCTGGAGCTCTTTTCCATAAACCGATTTATAAATCTTTCAACAAATTCTATCGAAACTACAATAGTATACGCGCCGAGTCACCAAATGTCACAAGATGTCGGTTTCGGTAGAAACCCTAAGAGTGAAACTGAGATATAGAGCCAAACAAGTCTCTGGAAAATATTTCTAAGGTAATGTTTGTTTTTAGAGAAGTGTAATTATTATTTGACTAGTTATTATTCTAATTTCAAGGTTTTTTCCGAGACTTATAAGCGTGTACTTGTCAATTGAACTTGATTAGTCCTAGTTTGTTGCTTTCACTCGCAGGAGACACTAGTCCTGAAAATTTGCACTTATAGCCCCTTGCGGATCACACTTGACCATGGACAACTCCCTTGTATGAACAGGTACACCTGAGCTGGAATCACCGAAGGCACTCCCCATGCTTAAGCTCCAAACACGGAAGCCGCTGGCCAGAGAGGAGATCAGGATGAAGGACAAGTGACGGATAGATGAAGTAGGATTAGGGATTAGAGAAACTAGAGACTTTAGAGCAGAGAATATCAATAATTAACAACCTGGGATTCACATATTTTACATAGCGAGCGATTAACTAAGCGTAACACGGTCATACGGAATGGGCCAAGTGCAAATTTTCAAGCAGCTATCTCCTGCCCGTGGAACCCATGCTCCATGGCGCTTGCGTCGGCGCAATTTCGATGACAAACATGATTTCGAACTAAATCGAGTCCAATAAATAAGTATATGCCTAAAATTCTACAAATTGCGAGTGTGATGACTAAATCGAGCCACACATAAGGACCGTTACTATATTTAACTGATCTTATTTCAAGGTAAAAAATAGATTTAGGTGTTTCTCGTCAAACCACCGTGTGGGGGCGTGGGTCCATTTCGGCCCTCTCAAGCCCAGCGGTGCAAGTAATGCTGTATCATTTTACAACTTAACCCCTCCAAGTACTGATATTCAAGCACGACACGGCCCCTTTCCTAGTTTCCTTCTTTCCTTCCCGTAGCTCGGAAGCAACGGCTCGTTTCTTCCTCGGACGGCGCGGCGCCCCCAAAACCCTCGAGATCTCGGTAGTCTGTTCCTCCCGCACAAATATCTGCCCCTTCTAGCTCTCGATCCCACCCCGGCGGAGCCACCGGCACCGGAGGCGAGCCCGAGATGCGCCCCAACATCATCACGGAGGTGCGGTTTCCTGTCCCCCAATCCCGATTGTCGGGTGAATTTCTGTGAAGGCGCCTTCGGATCTGATAGGAACTAGTTTCAAATTACTGCGGGGTTCCCCCTGCCACTAAACCCTGGGAATTCCGCGGAGAAGCGCTCCTAACGATTCGTGGAAAATTATTGTTCTGTCGATTGGAATTGAGCCGGTTGTTGCGGGGGGTTCGTCAGGGGACTGGTTGCTTGAATTAAGCTAGACGAGAGGAGGCTTTACATGTTTTGAGTCGAATTATGATGGGGATTCTTTCTGTGCAGTGGGCTTACCTCCCCTGGTTTGATAAGCCTGCTGCTTCGCTGTTAGGTTTGTAGGGAATCGCTGTAATATCTCTCAGAGCAGGGTTTTATGCAGTGCCTTCTACTGGAATGGATGATCACAGGAAATGTGGCACATATTCGGTGTTTTATGCTTCATTCATTTATTCTTTCGTGGATGCAGGCTGGGATTTCAACTAGGCTGAACCAGTGGTGGAGCAGCACCCCGTTCATCACTTCTGGAGTTACCATAATATGCGCGGCGATATATCTGGTGTGCTTGCTAATTGGATATGACTCCTACAGCGAGATATGCTTCTTACCCTCTGCAGCAGCCTCACATTTTCAAGGTCTTTACTTCTCCTTTTGTTTTTCGTGGAGCATAAATATGGGTTTCTCCGACAATGCTGAATCATAATTCATTCTGGAAAGCAGAAACATATCATTCACGTTGAGCATATAGGTTCTATTAAAGATCACCTGGCTGTAGTTATCATTCACATTGATTTTTTGTCGGTGTATATTCAAGTTCTGTTTATGCTTAATACTACCTGCTGAGATGTTCGTAAACAGTCAAAATAAATGACGTAGGGCTCACACTAGATGAGATATCCACCCTTCTAAAAATACAAATGCTGAAGAAGCTCAAGACTGCTTACTTGTGAAGTTTATGCTATTCTTCTCGTTTGCTTGTGGTATATCTGACGCGATCCATATTTTCTTTCAGTGTACAGGTTCTACACATCTGTTCTCTTTCATGGTTCTTTGCTTCATGTGCTATTCAACATGCTGACCTTTGTGCCCCTGGGTACCGAGTTGGAGAGAATTATGGGATCAGTCCGTCTCTTATTCCTGATGTTCCTTCTTGCAACAACTAATGCAATTTTCTATCTCATCGTTGCCTTCCTGGTGGCTTATAATCCTATATATCCTGTTTCATATCTCGTGAATGAATGTTCTATTGGATTTTCTGGAGTTATATTCTCAATGATTGTCATTGAGACAAGTCTGAGTGGAGTGCAATATCGAAGGTACATCGCTTCTTGGGTTGTTAATTATACACTCATTTTGATGATTAATATGACGGTTAAGTTCAAAAAGTTTGCTTACTCAGATTGTCTGTGCTGAGTTTCATGCCATTTTTTTGTATGCAGAATATAAGATTGTAAACTATTTTTCAAAATGATGACATACTGTATGCTAAGTTGGTAATGCAGTAATGATTTTTGACTAATCAGTAGTATAGATATGGTTAGTTGATGGCCACAGTTTTTTTTAAAGAATAACCGATGGGATAGCCAAACATCTAGAGAAGTTAAATTGTAACCATTTTCAGAAAGAATTGCCCCTTCTTGAATGTCCATACATATCCAATTTTCTGAATGAACCCATTACTTTTATTTTATGACATCTATCGCATGTGAGGTGACATTCTCTCTCATTTGCCAGCATCTTTGGTCTCTTCAATGTCCCTGCAAAATGGTATTCACTCTATGCACTTGTTGAATTTCTGCCCATTCAGTTTATTATGTATAATATACAACAATATTAATTTATTGCCCATTGCCAGGTATGCATGGGTTTTGCTCGTACTGTTTCAGTTTCTTGCGAGTAATGTTTCTTTACTGGGGCACCTGTCTGGCATCTTGTCTGGGTTTGCATGTTTGTCCCTTGTGCCCTTTTAACCTTTTCATTTGTTAATTTTTCATGAGTTAGATTAGGTATTATCATCGTTGTTGATCTTCTTTATTTCTCTCAGACACTTATGGGCTATTCAACTACTTGCTGCCTGGACCATCATTTTATTCTTCTATCGAAGGCTGGTCTGTGATAGTAAGTTTTTTCTCCAAATCAATCAAACTATTGTAGTTATACCGTCTTCCATAACTCCATCCTCCTCAGGGAGATGTTTCTGTTTGTTAATATTTGCGGCCTGAGATATTGGATGTCAGTCTGTTTGTGTTAGGCGTCCTGGCTTTATCCTGTGTACTGGAGGGACTACCTATGGCCAGCTTCCTACACATTCTAACACGTCCATTGCACCAAGGTATTGTTTCCATATTTATTTATGTCGGTTTAGTATCCACAAAAGTAATAAATTGAGTTATTGATTCTACAGCTCTCTGATAAATGGAAATTTCTTGAGAAATATTTCGTCATGGATGCCAAGTAGGCAGTCGTCCACTATTCAGACATCTAGTACTCAGGTAGGAAAAGTAAGAATACAGCTTATACTATACTAATGCCTGCAAGTGTAATTTTCTGCTGATCTCATCATCTACTTATAGTTTAGGTTACCATTGTAGTGATATTAGGTGCAGAACTTTTAGAGCTTCTCCAATCTGATTGGGTTTCACCCATCAAGAAGAAATAATCTTACCATTGTTGTAGAGTGGGAGTTTATAGGGCTGCAATTATTTTATGTTAATAGTTCTGGTTCTACATGAAAGAAACCACGTGATACGGAGGTAGAGCTAATTGATTCATGGAGCTTTTCCTGGAAGATGTCTTGTGAAGCTTTGATGAGCTCTATAAAGACCTATTGAGATTAAATCATTCCATGGATATGATTATAGTGATAGTTTGCTTTTGTTCTTAAGTTTTTGTAACGGGGATTACCCGAGTGAGAGGAAACAGTATCCAGCATTCATCTAGAGAGTTGATAGAACCAATGAACCAAAAGTTACACTTGATAGTGCAGTATATGCTTCCTCAGAAGATAATGTATAGTTGTACACCTAATTCATATATAAACTCTGGACAAGTCCCCATTGAAGCTGCAGTCCTGCTTGAATCTTAGTTCATATGTGTGTTAGCTCCTATGTTCCATTCTCTTTCTGGTAGTTCAGTTCAAGGTTATAAATAGCACTTGTGGTAACCATCAAGATGATCTGTTCTAAGCTTACTAGGTTGTTTTATGTAATCAATACACCACCAAGATATATTCACAATCTTTCTGAAATATGGATTATCCCTATTATGTCGAGCTTTAAGACTTTGCTGTATATTTTCCCATAGGAACAAGAAGATCCCAGATTTCCAGGGAGAGGACGAACGCTTGCTTCAACAGGAAATGAACCAACTGCAAGGGAGGCAAATGCGAATTTGCATGCTAGGTTGTTGGATAACACAACCCCAAGTGACCCTCTAACGAATTCACAGTAATGCATTTTCTACTCGACACTTGGTCAATGTATTACACATTTAAGTGGTAGTCACATATATAATGAAAGCAGAATTTGATATTAAGCAACAGTGTCTTGGAATAGAAGAAAATAATCTCAAACATATCTTTTGAGGAAACACTTCATGCATATAATCACAAGGACATTTAAATGGTGATCTTGTTTGATGAAAAGATATTTATTTTGATGCAAGAACGCCCAGGAAACTTTTTCCCCCTCATTTTGCAACTATATATATAACACTATTGGGTTGTTTGCTGTGAAAGGATGGATACCATTGTATACTGCTATGTAGCGTTATATATATATATATATATTCTCCCAAGCATTCAGCTTATTTGTGGTTGCAACTAATATCGATCTTTTGTAACCAGCTATTGTTGATTTTGTGCTTGTTAAAAAATGTAAATGTTGAACCTCATATGCTAATAAACCGACACTTTGTTTTTGGCTGTCAAAGGATGGATACCATTTTATACTTCTATATACTGTCATTTTTTTTCTAATATTTCATGCAGTCTATTGCTTTAGCTAACTTCTATAAACATAATTTAGCTCTATGAACTATCAGGTACCTCATATGCTAATAAACCGACACTTTGTTTTTGGCTGTCAAAGGATGGATACCATTTTATACTTCTATATACTGTCATTTTTTTTCTAATATTTCATGCAGTCTATTGCTTTAGCTAACTTCTATAAACATAATTTAGCTCTATGAACTATCAGGTACCTGTATAAACAGTGTCTCTTTTTTAGATAAGATACCCTTGAAAAGTACTGCCTCCATTTCAAAATAGAAGATGTTTTAGCTTTTGTGAAACAAATGTATCTAGACATCTTTTAGTGTATAGGTTCGGTGTAAACCACACGCTAAAAGGCTTGTCTAGGTACATGCGTTTCACAAAAGCTAAAACATCTTATATTATGGAACAGAGGGAGTAACACAGTGGCTTTGGAAGCTTATTCTGTTTCCTGGTGACATCAAGCAAAACCATTTTCCCTCCCTATTACATAAAAACATATGAAGTACTCCCTCCAATCAATATTAGTTCTCGCTGTGACAAATAATATGGATCGGAGGGAGTATTAATTATGGCATCTTCTAATAGGATAAATTGGGAACTTACCTAATTGACTTGTATTTTTTACCTTCGTTATACAGGCATGCAGCATTAAACACAGTCAGAGCTGATGCAACAATAACAGCTGACCAGGTATGGGTTATGTACCCTCTGATTTATTGTCTAATGCTGCTATGGGTTTAGGAATGATCAGTGGACAAATTATTCTCTGCAGACTGATACCTTTGATGAAGAGCTTAAGAAGCTGGTTGGTATGGGTTTTGAAAAGGTACTACTGCACCAACCTTGTTGCACTTTATACTATATTCCCACTTATCATGGTCGTCATCTAGTGCATTGTTTTATCTTGTCCTTGGTGTATCAGAGGTTAACCAGTACTAGATTTGAAAGAGATGGGTAAAACAAACCAGACTGTTTTCAGTTTTATGTGTGGGGTTTGCTTGTGCAGTGTGTATGATTAGTGTGTTGTTTTATCATGTCCTTGGTGTCTAAGAGGTCCACCAATACCAGATTTGAAACAAATGGGTAAAACAAACCAGACTGTTTCCAGTAAAATGTGTGGTTTGCTTGTGCAGTGTGTATGATTAGTGCGTTGCCAGATGATTTAAGTAATTGTATTGATGGCCATGCTAGATGCTACTAGTATCATATTGGATAAGAATCTACTCTCTCCGTCTAGAAATATAAGACGTACACAAAAGTCGTCTAGATACATTCGTTTCACAAAGCTAAAACGTCTTATATTTCTAGACGGAGGGAGTAACTCAAATTGTAAGCCATGTTATGTTAGAGGCCAGAACTGTTTTAGGTATAGAGGTTCGTTATATTTACGTTGTCTTGGCGACTGCAAAAGTTCTCATGGATGGATTGGTTTCCTTGCTGCAGACTCAGGCTGAAGTTGCTCTTGCTGCTGCAGACGGAGATCCAAATGTTGCTATTGAGATTCTCATGAGTCAGCAGGTTCGTACTTGTGTTATGCTTGCATTTGTCTTCCATTAACTGTTGAGAGGTGGAGTATAAGATTTCCCTTGACATTATTGTCTTTTGCCTTGTGGAAATTTTCCAGGATTAGAGCCATGTAGACTGTCCAGAGCAAGTGGAGTTATCGGTTAGATTCAGACCAGACAGTGGATTTGAGAACGGAGCAGAGGAAATCTTGGTGACAGAACGGTTGTCGAAAATGATGCCGTTGATCATGATTTCTGTAAAGGTGCAGAGGCTGCTGCCTGGTTCATGCTTATATTTCTCAGAACATATATGTACTGACGACAGGCATCAGCTGACTGTTTTCGTCGCTGGGTATAAACCTCCACCAGATCTCAAAGTATTGTCAACCATAACTTGGGTATCAGTCATAGAGTATTCAGCCAAAAGAACTTAACAAACCGGACAACATCCCTTTTTGGGCATTGGCCGATCAAACATTGTCTAAAAAAGGATCAGTCAAAAGCACTTAGTTAAGTTGAAATGTAACCTGCAACCTTAGACAAAGTTGGCATGCTTGTTCCGTCAAAAAAACTCACGAGGACACAAAATTGGCTCACCAATATCAGCCCCAGGTAAGGGTCTACCTATTCCAGCAGAGGCAACAATGGCGATGGTGTACCACCTGACTACAGCGGTAGACAAAGTTGACATGCTTTTTTCATGAAACAAAAACATACGAGAACATTGAAATATCGACATCAGTTTGAACCCCAGAAAATGGTAGTATGTAGGTAAATACATATTCGCATATTTCACCAGATTTCACATAGGTTCCGTCCAGACAGACTGGCGTGGAGTCACCGACCAAACTCAGTGCTCCTCTCTTCTGCCCTTTCTTTTGCTGGTAGTACCAAAAATTCACCCGAGATGAAATGGCGACCGTGTTTCTTAGGATGTGAGGGTGGAAACTTGGTAGTACTCTCTTGCAGGAAGCATTGCATTGTTGCAAGGTGTCCCTGGTGCCCAGGATAGGAGGGATATCACGGACGTAGTATTGGATTGCGAGCCAAAGGATCTACTGACAAGGGGTGGCGATGACAAGAGAATGAACGAGGAAAAACTCCTTGTGGTGAGAATTAATTGACATATGAGAAAAGAAATGAGAAATATATTATTGGGAATGGAGGAGGAAGTTGGATCTGACAGGCCGATCGTGGTTGTGAAAAGGCTGTTTTTTTTGGCTCATAGGTCTAGATGCACCTATTATGAAAATGCGAAAACGCGCATTTCAAAATTTCAAAAAATCCAAATGAAAAGTATGTGTATACATCCAAACCATTGGCATCAAGTGTTCTACCCTTGGTTTAGTGGTGCCCATGGGCTGACCAAGATTGGTAAAAAGTAAAGATTCCACTTTGCAGCTATTTAGCTGAGCCAATTCATGACATCTGTAAACTGAGATGTTAATAGGGAGCATGGAGTATTTATGATAATTAACTTTCAATCTAGCAAAAGATGTAGATAAACCATTTTTCATGCATCATTAATATCAATTTGATAGAGGGGAGAGATTATCACCTTATCCGACCCTGATTTTATAGAGAACCTTTTCCTAGGGACATCATTAATAATAATGGAGGTGGAAGCACTTGTGTTCGAGGGTACCTAGCATACTACCGATGAATTTTCATAGACATACTAACAAGGGAGATTGGCCTTAAATCAGCATCAGTTTAAGTATTATGAATCTTAGGAATGAGAGGAATAAAAGATGTATCAATGCTCTAAATATCCATATTCCCATTGTAGAAACTGTAAAATGATTATCGAATTGCTCCTTAAATATATTCTACTATTTTTTGGTAAATAACCCATTACATACTTCTGGGAAAGGGGATTTGTAGTAGTGATGAGTTCATCAATTGCCTCATGGATAAAGAGCACTTCAAGACAACTTTGAGACTACACATGGTCTAGGTATCATAGGTGGTATCATGTATTTCATACATGCAAAAAGTTAGCGTGTAACTGCACTTAATGACGAGATCGATGATACTGATATCATAGCTAGATACCGTATCATAGCACGTATGGCTAGATTTTTTTACCAAACAATCAATAATATTAATAAACTATGGTACTACTACATGATACCATGCATTATATAGAGATAACATTAATAAAAAAATAGCGTGCTATTTCTTTTAGCGTGTCTCTTCTCCAGATGCTATACACGCTATAGCGCGCTAATAACGTGCTATATTACAAGATAGCATTTTGAAAATAGCTTACAAATAAAGGATTTTAGCAGAAATAAATGATATAGCGAAACAATACATGTTTTAGCACGATCGGTTAAGTTTAACAATCCAGATTTACATCCTATATTTTCTTATTGCACACTCTCATCATATGCTAGCTTACTCCACACCCACCAACGAAAAAATAGCGTGCTACATTTGAATATAGCACTAGTGCTATAATGTTTTAGCGCGATATAGCATGCTGTTTTGCAAATAGCATCATAGCGAGAAAAATTATGAAAAAATATCGTGAACCCTGTAAATACGATATAGCGTGCTAAATAGCGTGGAATAGTGCGCTAAGTCAGTGGAATGATCATATTAGCAGTATTAAATGCCATCTTTGTTTGATCAGAGACTCCAAGTCTATCTTGATAAGCCATCCACATAATAATAGTTTTATGTCCAGGGTAAGTAATTCATATTTAGTTTTGAGGCCGCAATGTGATTGTGTCATTTCACAATACTTGAGGAGAAAAGAGTACTCCAAATCCTACGCCGGTACATATATTCTCATTCCCCTAATTTCCCGCTCTCCACCTCATTCTCTCGCTGCACTTGTTCTCGCCCAACGACTCCAGCTCGTGCCAAGAGCATTCCCTCTCCCAGGCTGCTAGCATGCCTTCGAGGGGGATGGCGACGACCACGTCGCACAAGCAGTCGTTGAAGGTCAAGCCACTGGGATGACCGATGAAGATTGGAAAACGTTGGAAGACAAGTGCCTTTGCGAGGCATGGAAGGCGGTGAGCCTTGACCCCATCACCAACGCCAACCAAACCGCCGACATGTACTACAAGCGTATCTTTGATCAATTCAGTGAGCGCAAGCGCTTCAGTGATTTTGTGACAATCTATATGATCCACAACGAATCGGCCATGTCGCATAGGTGGGCGGCTATCAAGAAGTCTTGCAACAAGTTTCATGGTAATCTTGGGAATGTCATACGGAGGAAAGAGAGTGGCAAGACCGTTGACTATGTAAGTTCTCGTGCATTTGTCAATTCGGCACACTTCATATTGTGCAATGATCCATGTCTTCCCCCCTTAGTTGTACGACGCCATCGCCATGTACAAGGCCGCCAACAAGGACAAGTGATTCACCCTAATGATTGCTTCAAGAAGCTCAAATGTTGCCGGCAATGAAGGCAAGGATGCCAATAAAGATGGACTCCGCGAAGGCTGCCTTAGATGGCCACCCCATCTGCAACAAGAAGGCAAAGGTCGAGCAAAACGACGCCTCCTCATTAGCCGACATGGATGCATCTATCGAGAATATTATTGGCTCCTCCTCCAACAACAAAGAAAGGGATGAAAGGAGCCATGCAATGTGGAAGGGGCCGGGTGTTAGATAAGCAAGATGCCAAGCTTGAGCTTGAGAAAGAAAAGATTGAGGACGCGAAGATGGAAGCCCAAGCCGGCATGATGAAGGCAATGAAAGATGTGTCGCACTTTGCATTGGCAAATATGAAGGAGGAAGCGAAGATCTTGAATGTGGACTTTTCGATCCATTGGCGAGGACATGCCACGAGATGTATCGAGAGCGCATCGGAAATAGAGGTGATGGTGGCAGAGGCAGTAGCAGTAGCGGCGGCCACATTGACTGCTACAACTACACTGACACCGGCATAGGATGAAGCGCTGGCCTAGGTAACTGCTACATCTACACCAACAACTGATGCAACACCGGCCTCACATAGTGTTGATGAGGAGATGGTGTTGATGGAGATGACGGGCATGTGATCACCATGCCCTTCAATCGCGTCTTTTTTTGGTTGCCGGACTTTGGCAGCGATGGCCAAAATGGCCATAAACTTTGATGGCTAGCATGTCCTTGATCTGTGGTGGCCGGCGTGTCCGGTGAAGACTTTAAATTCAATTCGTTTGTGATATGTAGTTTGAACTCTATTCCTATGTGTGATGTTTATTGTTTGAGTTGTTTTTGGGCTGAAATACCTATTGGGGCGGCCGTATTGAGGGCGCCGGTGTGGCTAGCCCTTCCCAATATGAGCCCAACCTATGTCGGCGCCTCTAATAGTTCGTTGCCGGCGTTGCTGCGGGCTACGATTTGAGGATGCTCTTTATAGTACATAGATACATCCGGGTCTCCTCTTTTATCTAGTTTTCATTCGTTTTTCGCCTAGCTTGGTCTCAGCGATTTTGTCCTTGGGCATTCCAAACCCGAATGGAAGGTGTACTATGTTGTATGTATACAGATCTATACTAAGTGTTACCCTCCCTGTCCTACAAAAGATGTCTAAATCCAAACCCATCTACTTCTTCCGTTTAAAATAGATGTCGGAAATTTATCAAAATTTAGATGTATCTATCTACACTATTAAAAGGCTTACGGTCTTGATGGTAAGTCCCTTAGAATATACCCATCTACTTAAAAGTATTTACAGCCAATGCTGAGGGAGCCACGAAATGTTTTTCCCTGTGTTAGGCCGAACCACACCCTCGCTCCTTCACCTGCACGATTGCTCCGCTCAATCCAGCGTTGCCGCCTGCACTTGCTTCCCGCCGCCACCTCCATTTGCTTCCCTAGACCCCATGTTGAGGCGCCTAAGGCTCTCGCATACCCGCAGATGGTATGGACCTGCTCCCGTGTACTCTGCGTCACCTTCTGCGGGCAACCTGTCTACCTGAACCAAACTCCGCGACTCCCTGCTTGCCCCGTCACTGTTGCCGCGCCACACCTTGCGCCGGAAGGAGGAGGAGGCCGCTTAGTCCATGGACATTGACACCGATGTTTCGCGGACATCCAAGCTCAGCTCCATGGACGCCGACGTCTACGTTTCCCATCCGTTCAACCTTCGTGCCGCCATGCACTCCCTGTCCAACCCCTCCAAGCCGTATAGTTTCAGGAAACCCACGTACGACTGCATCATCGTCGGGCAGGTATTTGGTTGGAACTTGAAGGAGCTGCACACACACTGTCCGCGGTGATGATTCCCCCGATGTCCGTCCCGCTGGAGCAGCGCCTGATGAACAAGACTTTGAAAAAAGCGTACACGGCGCTCAAGGCAGAGCTCAACTGCTCAAAGGAAGGGGTCCAACGAAAATGCAAACCAGCTCAGCTCCATTTGGACATCTAACTTCCTAGCGGACTTCTTTTTAGATAAAACTCAATGGCATGGAGTTCATGAGGTCCAGACATGTCCATTATCGTCTAAGTTACTCTTATTTCGAGCTAACCATTAGTTTGAAATTCATAGAATACAATTTATTTTTCTAGATCTGAATAGTATGCTTAACCTGTATTTGATTTACACTACTACAGCTCCTCAAACGAGACATTAAGTACCTTGAAGTTTGCTCACTAGGCCCTATTCAAAACAATGTACTCCCTCCGTCCTGAAAAGGATGTCGTAAGTTTGTCTATATTTAGATGTATCTCCACACTATTTAGAATACAGATACATTCAAATTTACACAAATTATGGATATCGTTTTTAGGATGGAGGGAGTGCTTATGTTCTAAGCATGTTGAACTTTTGTACAGAAAGCTTATCTTGTTGACTCATTTGGATATTCTTCTATTTGTTCTAGGCAAAAGAAAATACAGATGCTTCAGCAGATGTTATGTCTTTACAAAGGCGGATAGAAGAACTAATGGTAAGCTTCATCGAGAAAGCTATTTTCTAGATTTTACAAGTTTTTTATTTGAATTATTTAATTATATTTACGAGGTTCAATTAAAAGGAAGAATCAAAATGTCCCTGGCTCTCCTAGCTTTCACCTGTTAAATTCAGGTCCTAATAATGAGTATAAAACTTTAGCTGAAGATCGCAATAAAGTTGTGACTATTAGGGTAATAGATGCTTGTATTACCAGAGGGCCAAAAACCAGAATATATAGTACATGTACAGGTGCAAATATACAGAAAGCCCCCTAACATATGGGGAAACTACAATATACAAATATACTCTAACACCCCCCCCCCCCCTCAAACTCATGGTGGATCCACAACACTGAGTTTGGAGAGTAAGAAATCATGCTGTGCGCGGGTTTGTGCCTTTGTAAAGAAATCTGCCAACTGCAAGTCTGAAGGCACATAATGGAGCGCAACAACCTGATCCTACACCTAAGCACGTGTATAAAAAGCATCAACACCAATATGCTTGGTCAGCTCATGCTTGACCGGATCACGTGCAATACTGATAGCACTTGTACTGTCTGACAAAAGTGGAGTGGGTGTCGTAACAGAGACCCCAAAATCTGCAAGCAGCCACCGTAACCAGGTCACCTCAGCGGTCACCGAAGCCATAGCCCGCAGCCTAGCCTCAACACTCGAACGGGAAACCGCTACCTGTTTCTTCGTCTTCCAAGCAACAAGCGAACCACCAAGAAACACACAGTAAGAAGAAAGTGAACGAAGATCCGTAGGATCATTCGCCCACGTAGCATCCGAGTAGCACTGGAGCTGGAGAGAGCTAGAACAAGGGAAGAAAAGGCGATGAGTAATCGTGCCACGAAGATAACGAATGACACGGAGGAGATGACTGTAGTGAACAGTGGTAGGAGCTGAGACAAACTGGCTCAGAATATGAACAGGATAAGAGATATCAGGACGAGTGACAGCAAGATAAACAAGACTCCCAACAAGACGGCGATAACGAGTGGGATCGGGAAGAGGATCACCATCGGTAGGACGAAGCTTAACATTAAGCTCCATATGAGTCTCAACGGTGCGCTCATCTGCAAGAGCAGCCCGAGCAAGAAGATCCTGAATATACTTTTCCTGAGAGATAGAAAAGCCATCAGAAGTGGAGGAAACCTCAATCCCAAGAAAGTAGCGAAGATGACCAAGATCAGTCATAAGAAACTGATCACGGAGACGAGCCTTGACAAAGGCAATATACTCGGGATCTTCACCAGTAATGATCATATCATCAACACATAGAAGGAGAAGAGGGGGTCCACGAGGAGAAGTGTGAACAAAAAGCGCTGGATCATGAGAACTAGGAGAGAAACCAGCAGCAGTCACCACAGAGGCAAAGCGCTCAAACCAGGCACGAGGGGCCTGTTTCAGGCCATAAGAGAACGTCGAAGACGACAAACCATCCCATCGGGAACAGAATACCCAGGAGGAGGCTGCATATAAACCTCCTCACTCAACTCACCATTAAGAAAAGCATTATGAACATCAAGCTGGGACACTGACCAGCGTCGAACAGAAGCAATAGCAAGAAGAGTACGCACAATGGTCATAGGGCCACAGGGGCAAAAGTCTCATCATAATCACGACCGTGTTCCTGCTGAAAACCACGAGCCACAAGATGCGCTTTATAGCGCTCAAGAGATCCATTAGAGCGGGTCTTAATTTTATAGACCCACTTACACGTGATAGGACGAACACCAGAAGGGGGAGAAACAAGATCCTAGGTGCCAGTGCGCTCAAGCGCAGCGATCTCCTCAGCCATGGCAAGCTACCATTCAGGATGACACGCGGCATCCCTATAAGAAGTCGGCTCGGAGACGACAGAGAGACCATACTGACTAGGAGAGTAACGGTCTGGAGCACGACGCTGACGAACAGGCCGTGAAGAAGGAAGCTCATCCGCGGAAGATGACTCATCCGAATAGGAGGAAGAAGGAACAGCGGAGGAAGGGTCCGAAGCCGGAGAACGGGGAGAACTAGGGGAACTAGACGGAGGAGAGGATGGCGTCGACACCAAAGGAGGTGCATCAGAAGGGGGAGATGGAGGAGAAGGGACAGCGGAAGGTGTATCAGGAAAACGAAGAAAAGAGAGATCATCCGTTGGGGAAGTACCAGAGGTGGGGCAAGGATAGAAAGGACGTGTCTCATCGAACGTGACATCACGAGAGATGCGCATCCGACGACCAACGGGGTCCCAACAACGATAACCCTTATGCTCATCACTATAGCCGAGAAAGACACACTCAACAGACTGAGCGGTCAGTTTGGTGCGTTCGCGAGGAGGAAGAAGGACATAGCAAACGCAACTAAATAAACAAAGAGTCGAGTAGTCTTGACAGGTATCGGAGAGACTCTCGAGAGGAATGCCACCCTGAAGAGCAGCAGAAGGCTGGATGTTAATGAGGTAAGTCGACGTAGCGACAGCCTCAGCCCAGAAATGCGGCGGAAGAGAGGAAGCAATCATCATAGCATGGGTAGTCTGAAGAATATGACGATGTTTATGCTCGGCGACACCATTTTGAGCATGGGCGCCGGGACACGAGAACTGAGCAAGGGTGCCCTGCTCAGCAAGAATGCCATGCAGGTGTTGGGAGATATACTCTCCTGCAGAATCAGCATGAAACACACGAATAGGAGTGGAAACTGAGTACGAACCATGGCCACAAAGCGCTGATAAATAGCAAGCATCTCACTGCGAGAGCGCATAAAAAACAACCAGGTGTACCATGAAAAATCATCAATGAACAAAATATAGTATCGATGGCCTCCTTTTGAAGCAAAGGGAGCTGGACCCCAAACATTAGAATAAACTAAATCAAAAGGTCGCTGAGATACAGACACACTAGTAGGATAGGGAAGCTGAATCTGTTTGCCTAACCTACAACCCTGACACGAATGTAAAGACACATCTCCTGAGACAGACCCCAGAAGACCACGACGAACTAATGACGATAAACGAGAGCCACAAAGATGACCCAGCCGATGATGCCACTGCTGAAACGAGCCGGTGACAGAAGCAGCAACCGCAGGAGAACTGGCAGAGGAAGTGTCAGCGGAAGGAACGCGAAGCCAGTCTAACTCCCATAGCCCCAGAGACTCAAGACTGCGAGGGCCAGCTCCAGCCAGAGCCTGTGTACGAAGATCCTGAACAACACAAGAATCAGCATCAAGCATGACACGACAACCAGAATCAGTAAGCTGACTAGCAGAGAAAAGGTTCATCTTAAGACTAGGAACATGAGAAATATCAGGAACAGAGAAAGAGGAAGTAGAGAGGGTGCCTCGACTGGAAACAGGAAGAGAGGTACCATCAGCCGTGATAACATGAACAGGAGAAATAAGAGAGCGAAGAGCAGAAAGAATAGAAGACGCAGAAGTCATATGAAAAGAAGCTCCAGAATCTAGATACCACGGGGATGACGTACCTGACTGTGTAGAAGGTGATGGTCGCGCGGTGCCAGAAGAGCTAGGCACAGAACCAGCAGTACCCGACGAGGAAGAGCCTGTAGCAGCGAGCGGACTACGAAGACCACGGATAATATCCTGATCAGACAGTGCACCAGCAGGAGGTCCAGAAGCAACGGCAGAGGATCCTGAAGAGCCAGCCTACCGACGAGCAATGTACTAATGACGTAAGCGGGGATCCCTCGTCCAGCAGCCAGAGATATCGTGGCCAGGCTTGCCACAGTGGGCGTATGGAGGACGAGAACCACGCGGGTGCTGAGGCTGACTCTGACCCTGGGTCGGCGGAGCAGAGAGTAGCGACGGTGCTAGAGACCGCGACGAAGCCGGCGGCACGGGGGGACCACGAGCAGCAAGAACAGATGGAACCTCAAGAAGACCAGCACCAGGAAGACGAGTCTCCTCAGCACGAAGCTCATCCAGTACCTCAGAGAGCGGAACACGACCACGGGCAAGCAGCTGGGCACGACGCGGCTCAAACTCCTTGCGGAGCCACGACAAGAACTCAAAGACGCGCTGAAACTCCAGATTCGCGCGCATAATCAGACAGCAGGGATAGGTGTTACACATAGCTGTACGAAGAGAGTCAAGCTGACGCCAAATAGCAGCACTCTGAGTATAGAACTCATCAATAGTGGAATCACCCTGCTTAAGATCATGCTCCTGACGAACCACAGACAGATAAAGAGCATCTCCAGACGGCTGATAGCGCTGACGAAGAAAAGCCCACCGAGCAGCAGCAGTGGGAAGACCCATGAACTCAGCAGCATACTGAGGCAGAACACTGGAAGTGAGAACAACAGCAGCACAAGCATCCTCATCTATCCACTGAGTGTAGTCAGCCAGATCCAGCCGGTAGGTCGGAACAGCAGTAGAATGCTCCTGGACCTTCCGATCATAATCATCCCGAGCAGTATCATCAGCACTCTGGGCTGCATCTTTGACCGCCTGAGTGACATCGGGGGCAAGGGCAACGGGCGTCGGTGCAATAGGCGCCGTAGGCGCAACGGGGCGCGATGGACAGGAGACCTCACCGGAAAGCACATCCCAAAGGCGAAGACCGTGCATATGGACGCGCATGAAGGCAGCGAAATCAGGATAATTCGCACCATCAAAAATCACCGGGCAGCGAGGAATCGCAACATAGCCCGACGAGGAAGACATAGCTCTGTCGATTTTTTTTCCAGATCTGATCTAGATCGGACGAAAACTGGGCGGCTGGACGCGACAGCGGAGAGCTGGGGTTGGCGGCGGTGGCCGAGGCGGTGGCGGCGCCGGCGGACGGGCGGCCGGAGGAGACGACGGCGGAGGCGGAGGCGACGGCGGACGGGCGGCCGGAGTCGGCGGCGGCGGCAGCGGACGGGCGGCCGGAGGAGGCGACGGCGGAGACGGAGGCGGCGGCGGCGACCGGGCACGGCGGCAGGCGGCCGGGGCGAGCGGCGGCGGCGCTCGGAGACGGAGGCAGCGGCGGCGGCGGCTACGAGGGAGAAAAAAAGCCTTACGGCTCTGATACCATGTTAGGGTAATAGATGCTTGTATTACCAGAGGGCCATAGGCCTGAATATATAGTACATGTACAGGTGCAAATATACAGAAAGCCCCCTAACATATGGAGAAATTACAATATACAAATATACTCTAAAGTGACCTGAATCTTCTAAAGCAAAAGGTCATATACCATGATGTAATTCATTGGAAAATAAATAATAAAGTAATACAATTTACTTCCAACCAATTAATTAGTGTATTTCCAATGCAGGTTAGCCATCGAAAGCTCTTTTGGTTAGGAGCCTTAGGAGAGAGAAACTAGCTGAGGAGAAGCTGGAAGCTGAAATAAAGCATTTGAATCGTTTGGTCATACTATATTGTTCTACACGGCAAAGATCGAGGATACTTTACATTCTTAAGTGCCACATAAATTAGTCATCTTCCACATGAACAGCTATTGTTGCCATTGTACTACATTCCGTTTGGATATTGAGTGACACCACTTATCTGTTTTGGCAGGTCGACCTAAGGAATCTGATTCCAAATGCTTGAGGATGATGTTAAAACTTCGTGGAGAAAATAACAATATCGCATTTGTTAGTGAAAAAAATTATGTACCAGATACAAATATTAATTCCTTTATCCGTGTTTTTCAATTTCAGTTTATCGGGTATCTGAATGATACTCGTGGGTTCAAATTATCAAAAAGGCTCATGATCTCATGGTATCGCACATGACATATAATTTTGTGGAGATACAGTTGTACAAAAAGGAAATCGGTCATAATATTTTATTTTTTCTCGCGGGTAAGTCATAATATTTCAATGTACTATGTACCAATATTTTATACACGTGAACATGTTTACATAAGCGATAAGGAGAAAACCGTAGCAACGCACGGACTAGATTCATCTAAATTTTAACAAATCTACCACATCTATTTTGAGACAGAGGGAGTAGTAAATTCGAATATAGACAACTCCCTCCACCCTAAAAAATTGTGTCGTAGATTTGTATCTAGACAAAATTTAGATATAAATACATCCAGATTTAGAGAAATTTATGACATCTTATTTGAGACAAGAATATTTTCACAAGTCTTGATGCGATCTATACTCCTTCCGTTTCAAAATATAAGATGTTTTATCTTTTGTGAAGCTAATGTGTCTATACGTCTTTTAGTGAGTAGGTTTAGACTGATTCTACACGTTAAAAAGTGTCTAGTTACATATAACTTCACAAAAGCCAAGAACTGTGGTAGCGCGCGAACATTCCAATTCTGGAACCACGGCGCGACGTCCCTTCCTGCCCCACGATTTCGATCCCATGGTGCAAAAAAAAAACACAAAAAGACTATAAAAATGAAAATGAATGAAAAAAAATAAAAAAAATACCCTAGCAACTTATATTTGTGTGTGTGCTCCGAGAAACCGGGAAGGACACGTTTTCTCCATTGAATTTGGGAATTTCTCCATTGAATTTGGGAAAGCAAAAACATGGTGGAAGAGAAGGAGTAATTGTTCGGAGACAGATGAGACCCGATGTACACGCCCGAAAATCCGCCATAGTCATCGTTGGCCTCTTGCTGTGCAGCAAGGACAAGCATCTCCAGTCGCTCGTCGAACAACACCGCACTCTCGTAATCTCTCCAGTCTAGCCCAGCAGCCGCTACTCCCAACCATCTCTTTCGCAAATTTTGGAAAAGATCGTCAGTTGGCGCGCTGGTTCGCGACGCCAGAAGCAAGGCCCGGAACTCCCTCGCCTCTGCAAACGCCTCGAAGTTGCAGGCGACGACGTCCAGGCAGTGCTCCTGTACCTTGGCAACATCGTACATGTCCGATAGTATCAGCCAGCGGCACAGCTGCGCCGGTGAGACGAGGTCCAGATCCAGGTGTGGCAGCAGCAAGTCGGCCACGACTGGCTTAAGCGGAAACAGCAGGTACCTCGACGCGACGTCCAGAAGCTCTTCCGCCTGCGTAAGAGGATCATCGCCCAGATCCTCTAGCTCGTCCGTGTAGACGTACACGAGCATTTTCTGGAACGCCTCTGCACTCACGTCGTGCTCCTCCAGGACACTGTGATGGCGCTCCAGAAAATCGGCTCGCCGAGACAGCCTCGTCTTGAAGTATTCAGACCTCGAGGCAAGGATCAGCTGGTGGCAACGGAAGACCCTGTCGCCGACTTTTATGTGTATATCGGCGAGATCGTCGTAGTCGGAGGAGCCTCCTCAGGTCTCGACCGGCTCGTTGTTGCGAAGGTCTTCTTCTCTGGAGTTTGCCAGACAGTCCTGCAGGATCGGCCGGAGAGCCGACGGGAGGCGGTCTCGCGCGGACCGCGCTTGCCAGATGAAACGCCTCGGTGGATAGTACCGATCCAGCCGCCTCGTCTGAGTCTCTATGCACCTCCTGGGCGCCATGAATCTGTTAGCCCTCTCTAGGAGCCCCTCGCACTTGCAGGCTCTGCATATTCGCGCGAATTCTTCGACGTCCTCCGCGCGCACATCGACCCTGTCGGTGTAGAAGAAGTCGACGAGGCAACGAATGAGCTCGAAGGACAGGCCATGGCTGTTGGAGAGTCTCACATCCCTGCGGTTCCTCCACTCCGTCGTGAGTTTCCTACGGAAGTACGGGGACCGAGCAGCGAGGATCACCCGGTGGGCCTCGATGGGCCTTCCTTGCACGTGGAGCGTGATGTCTGGAGGGGCCGAGGCCGACCGGAGGGCGGCGGGAAGCCGCGCGAGCGGGGGCGGCGGGGGCTGCGGCCGCGCCTCGTACTCCCGGAGGAGTCTCTTTATTTCCAGGTTGAGCGCCGCGCGGTAGCACCGATCGGCTTCGAAGGTGCTCACGGCGAAGACGGCGCCGGCGCCGGCCTCGAGCAGCATCCACGCGGCCTCCTCATGGCCAGCGAGGCAGGCGTACAGCGGGAAGGAGTCCCAGCGGTCGCGCGCGTTCACGTCGGCGCCGCCTTTCAGTAGGCGGGCGAGCTGGGCGCAGTTGCCGGCGCGCGCCGCCTGGAAGATGTCAAACTGGATGCCATCGGTTTTGTACATTGCTGCATCTCGTGTTCGATTTTCCAGATCAATAAAATAATACTACAGTACTAATACTACTTACGACCGCTGCATATATAGGCATGAACGACCCTTTTCCTACTACGTCTCGAAAACTTATGCGGTTAACGGTCGGACTCCAGTTTTGGTCGTTTAACTTTTTATTACTCACGTGCGTAATGCCTCCCGACTCCCGTATGGATGGATTTTTTTAGGGCCTGACTGACTTTTACCTACTGAGTCTGAGTGGTTGTTAATTCCACTACCACGCGGGCGCCCTGAAAAAAGACAATCCTAGCGGGCGTTCCAACACGGGAGTTCCGACAGGAGTTCCCGCGTTCGTGCGTCCCCGCGTACCGCACTCTCCCGTCCCAGAAGCGTGACCGGGTCCAAAAGAGGAAAGCTGCGGTTTTCCCTCAAAAAGAGGGACCTTCTTCCTCTCTAAGCCAAAACCCCAAAAGGAATTTTGTCCCCAAGATCTAGCACAATCCCCCCTCCCACGATTCCGCACATGCCTGTGTCGCCTTCAACATCTAACCAAAATCGTTGCTGATGCCCAGCACCCGTTCTCCTGGAAAGTAAGAAAAAAAGCGACACACGGGATAAAACAGCAGGTACTTCTCAATCAAACCCTGAATTCACCATGTGTCGTGGGCGAGAGCTGGCGGCCATCTGCGGTGTGAGATGGGGGCGGATGCACATGGATTTACCCAGGTTTGCCCCCGGAGGGTAAATACCTACTCCTGCTAGATTAGATTGATGGAGAGCGAGTTATAGGGGTGGCGAGCTCGGCGTCTAAGCAGCGAGTCGCTTGAAGGGGTGTATGATGGAACGTAAGTCCTCAAGCTACCCTAGGGAGGCTTATATAGGGGGCACCTCGCTAGGGTTTACAGTTTACAACCGAACAAGATATGGATTCAGAGGCTTTGACCTAATCCGACGGGGCTTCAAGTACGCTTCTGGGCCTCCAGTCTCCAATCGCCAGGCCTTCATTTTAGTCGCATTCCTGTCGCCGTCCTGCAGGCCCACTCACGCGGCCTTCGGCCCGATCGGAACGCCCTGCTGGGCATATCCCATTCGGCATATCCCCGGCAGTAGTCCCTGAGGCCATCGTTGATTCAAACACAGGTGTTCATTTGGTAGTCAGAGTAGGCGAGTCCAATTTCGACGCCTAGTCGAATCGGCAATGGACTCTGCCGAGAATCGAGGAAATTTTCCACTGGGTTTCTAGTCGTAGCTTTGGCGAATGCAATCACTACCGTGTCGCTACCCCGTCGACCGGACAGGGTATGGCTGCAGGCAAGTCGAGTGGAAGGAGTTGGACCATCAGCTTGGTCAAACTATCCGTGGGTAGTCCAACGGTAACTTCGGCACGATTACCGCGGGTAACAGCTATCCCGAGATTGGCGGGTAACGCTTCTTTATAAGGAGAACAACGGAACAGTCCTGCAACCTTTTCCCGCATTCCTCATCTTTGCGTATCCATTCTCTCTGCCTCCCCTTGATCCAGATTCCCCAGACCGAGTGATCTTGCTCCTTTCCTGATGGCGCCTTCGAAAGATCTGTGGGGGAAGTCCAAGTGCACCGCGGTGCAACTCAAGTCATTCGAAGACACGGGGGTCCTCTGCAAGGGGAATTGGAGGATTCCTGCGTCCTCCAAGGTCGAGCCAAGACCATGAGCCGGCAAGTTCATCTGCTTCCCAAGCCACTTGGATAGGGGCTTGGGATTCCCCACCTCGGTCTTCTTCCGGCGGTTCTGCGTGTATTACGCGATCAAGACGTCAGACTTGGGTCCGCATAACATCAAGCAGCCGGCGATCTTCGTCGCCTTCTGTGAATGCTACCTCAGCTGTAGGCCGTATTTTCCGCTGTGGCTGAAGCTGTTCCACGGCCGTATCGGACGCGATGGATCCGGCGGTCCGGTCTTGGCGGCAGGTGGCGTCACGTTCCAATTGAAGCCGAAGGCCAACTTTTTCAAGCTCCTGCTGCCGAAGAAGGCTGTGAGCGAGTGGGAAAAAAGTTGGTTCTATGTGAAAGAGTCCACTCCCTCCGGTGATGTGGCGCTCCCCGAGTACGTCGCGGAAAGAAGCAAGCCTCGCCGGCTGATAGCGGTCAAGCTTCCCGACGATCAGAGGATGGCCGTCACGGAGATGATGGACCAGATCCAGAAGTTGAAGGACGAAGGATTGTCCACAATCGATCTGTACAACTGCTGGCTCGGTCAGCGCTTGATCCCGTTAGCGACCCGGCCCCATTGGATGTATGAATACACCGGGAAGAATGATCCCTCCCGGACCAACAAGGAGGCATGGGAAGCCGGGGATTATAAGGCCGCTCTGAAGAAAATCACCGACGCGGAATTCACAACCATGTCGGCCGGGCTCGCTCCGTATGTGCTCGGGAAGAAGGAAGCTCCCACGGTAGGCTACTCTTGTCAAATTTACTCATAGACATTCTCTTTGATTATGATGCTCATATGTGGTCGTTCTTGGTTATTTCAGGTCCTCGAGGGGTGGCTCCCCTCGCTCGACGAGGAGGTCCCCAAGGAGCTCAAGGAGGAGGTCGAAGGAGAATCATCCGAGAGCAAGGAGGAAGAAAGGGATGTCCCCCCCAGCGCCCATGGCTCGCAAGACTCGCATGCAGTAGCAACGCGAGATCGAGGCGAGTCACAGTCTTGAAGAGCGCAAAGAAGACGACAAGATTTTGCAGGAACAGAGCTCGCGGCGAGTAGCCACACCTACAAAACCCGCATGCAAACCGAAGTCACTCGTGAAGAAGTCGGCTCCAAAGCCAGCGCCGCCACCCAGATCGGCGGTGGCGTTTGGGTCGGACGATGATTCTGACGATGAAGTGACCAAGACCTCGCACGAGATCTCAGAGGGCGCGACTCTGACGATGGGACTAGAGGTCGTGGACACAGCATTGGCGGTAGAAGTTCCACTCGCGGCGATCGCTTCAATAGCTTCGGTTATGGCGGAGCAGGGGACTGCAGGGGCTGTGGCGCCAAAGTTGCCTCAACCGGCGGGGACAACCGTGTTGTCTGGGTCGGAGGTTCCCGCGACCACGGCTTCATCATCAAAGAAGCCCATGGTGTCATGGGCCTCGGCTATTTTTGAGAAGGGTCTCACGCGTAAGCTGGGCTCGGAGCTAGACAAGCCTGCCCGCATCAGCACGGGGCTACGTGTTCTTCCAGTCGCCAAGTGAGTCGCAATTTTCTTTTCTTTTCTTGGGTGTTTCCTGATATGAGCACCTCGCTGACTTGGTGATTTCGCAGGTCCGGCGACAAGAAGATAGGTCGCCCCTTGGTGGCCAAAATTCCACCGGCTGTTGATGTAGAGGAGGCCGACCTTTCCAGGAAGAGGAAGCCTATTGAGTAGGTTGCGCCTGCTGAGGGCGCGAAAGAGAAGAAGGGTAGAGGAGACGTTGTTGGTGTCGTGATGGAGGACATCACAGGGGAGGGTGCCAGTGCTGCCCGTGCTGAAGCAGCGATGCCTGCCCGATCGGAGCCAACCAAGGGGACTTCGGTGGCAGAACTGCTTGCTTCGCCAATTGGTGCTTCAGCGAGGGCAACTGCGTCGTTACCACGCTTCATGGCGAAGGGGTCTCCGCTCGTGGTAGAGAGCCAATCTCCGCAAGTTCCGGAAATCGTCGACAAAGATGTTGGGTCGCGGTGCGGGCGTACATCGTTCGTGGTACCTTCGACGGACGCTAGTGGATTTCATGGCATGCTCGGCGCCGCCATTCAGGTAAGTCCAGTCCCCGAGTGTCTAGTCACTAAATTTCATTGGCTAGGCACTGAGTTTCTTCTAGTCACCAGCTAGGAACTAAATTTCTTCTAGTGCTAGTCCCCGAGTGTCTAGTCGCTGAATTTCAGCGGCTAGGCACTGAATTTCTTCTAGTCACCAGCCCCCGAGTGTCTAGTCGCTGAATTTCAGCGGCTAGGCACTGAATTGTGTTTTTTGCAGTTGCTGATTTTTCATGGTACTTGCAAGGCTTGCAGAGGGAATCAGCTGATCGGCAAGCCGCGAAGGAGCGCCTTGAGCGTGACTTGCGCGTGGCGCAGGAGGCTAACTGGCGACTCCAGGAGACTGCTGGTGAGCAATTGTTTTACTTGGCGACCGCGAGCTGCTGGTGTGTTACGGGAGACTAAATTTTGTTGCTATTTCTTTGTAGATGGTCTTCCGGCTGCTATTGCCAAGGCCCGAGAGGGGTATGCCCAGCTACGGAGCTGAACATGGCGAATGGGCGTATCGACTCATTGATGAAGGAGTTGGAGGAGGCAAAGTCGTCGATGATCTCTTCTGAGGAGAGGGCCAAGGCCGCGGTCACCGCGGCGGAGGAGGAGTGGAAGGCTGCCGATTCAATCATCCTTGGGCTGCAGGGCAATCTTGCTGCCCTTGAGAAGCATGTGACGGAGAACTACCGGAAGCTCCTTGGTGAGTGGTTGCTCTTTCCTTTGATGTATGCGGTGAGTCCCCGAGTGGGTGAGTCCGTAGTGACATTGGGTATCTGACATCGCAACTATGATAGGGCAAGGTGATCCGGTGGTGCAGACCTTCGACGCCTCACAATGCATGACTGCGGTCGTGAACGCGGCCACCACCTCAGCGTTGTGCGTCCAGGCGGTGCTTCAAGGAATGTCCCCCACCGAGGTTATACCTAGGGGGCTGATTGAAGTATGGCGCTACCTGGAAGAGGCACCCGTCGTTGTGGAATAGATGGCGCGTTCGGCTTTCAGGCGTGGGGACACCATGGCGTTGAGCCCGGGGCTCGCGCATTTCCCTGACGACTTTGACCTTGATGACGTCACTAGCGGCTACCTTTCGGCGACTGGCTTGGTGGAGATGTCGGAGGTGTTGAGGCTTATCGCCAAGGCTGCTCCTTTCGCGGATCGGGTGCTGGCGATGGGAGACTTGCTGTCGTACCAGGAGACAGTGGTGGTGCTAGGCGACCCCGAGTCGGAGCATCGCGACCTGAAGTCAGAGCAACCCTTCCTATCGGCGATGTCAAAGTTGCTGATGACGTACCCAACGAATCGGTGGGAGCCATATATTCGTGTCAAGGGCGGTGGTGGCGCTTCTTCGTCAGGGCCTGCAAAATAGATAGCTGCCCTGGGGGCTTTTGTAAATTATGCCTGATGGCCATTTTGTGCTATGAACAATACGTATGTATGGAAGTAAGGGGAGTCAATCGACTCGCAATGCATGGCCAGTGGTGTGATATGTTGACTTTTTTGTTTGAGCGAGTCCTCGAACGCGTCCGCCCTTTAGTGGGGTATAACTCGTTTATGTGCATGTGTGTTTGCTTTGGATTTTTGTTTTGGTTGAGACTGATTTGCCATGGTGTGTTGGGCCAGTCGCCCTGCGACTCTGAAGGGGCTCTATTTTTAGCTAAGTCCCTGAGTGCGAGTGTGATCGATTTGGGCGAGTCTCTGAGCGTGGTACTTAGCCGTTTTTGTCGTGTGCCTATTGTAAGGCCTAGTCCGTTATTTATAACACGTCTCTTCCCCTGGCTCGGAGAGCCAGTCGCATGGCGAGTCCAAGGCAGCTCTCTTACTTGGTGTGTTCCCGAGCCGCGTGAGGTTTTCTTGTTGCGAAATCCCCGTGTGTGGTACTTAACCGTTCGAGTCGCTTTGCACGAGGATGGGGAGGACAGGTCGCTGTGGGAAGCGTTAATCGGTCGTCTTGGCCCGGCGGGCCAGTCGAGCGGGGCGACTCTGATGGTAGCTCCGGGTTAGCATTTTCGTGGACGACACAAAGCCTGAATATCTTTAGTGCCCTTGGGTCGCACTACTTAGCCGTGTCGGTCGCTCAACCAAGGGTTGACTTCCGTGGATAGTGTTGACTCGTGTAATAATGAGCTCATTGGGGAACCCCAAGAGGAAGGTATGATGAGCACAGTAGTAAGTTTCCCTCAGTTATGAAACCATGGTTATCAATCCAGTAGGAGCAAGGAAACACCTCAAAGGTGTTGCTAGCTGGACTTTGGCAGGGCGCACTACCGGTGTCAGCAGCAACATGGAGACCTGCACAACGAAACACAACCACAGAACAATAAACAATTGTAGATTGATGATAAAAGAAAGGACTGGGGTCCATAGTTCACTAGTGCTGGCTCTTCTTAAGATAGATGACATGTTGGGTGAACAAATTACAACGGGGCAATTGATAAACATCGAGAAAGCATACAAGCATATACTACTCATCTTGACTCCTTTGAGACTTGATTGAGCATTACAACATTATACATAGACCGTAATCCAACTGCATCTATGACTAATAACCCACCTTCAGGTTATCATCCAAACCCTCTCCAGTATTAAGTTGCAAGCAACGGATAATTGCATTACGCATTGTGTGTAAAGTAAACAATACGATTGTTCTATGAACAAAAGATTATTGTTTTCTCCCTAGTACCAATAGCACATCTAGTACCTTAGAGATTTCTATCACTTCCCCAGATTACTAGAGGCATGAACCCACTATCGAGCATAAATACTAACTATTTGAGTTGCTAGCATCTACTTGGCCAAGATAGCTACTAAAAACAGAAAGCATGCAAGATCACAAATAACAAAGACATGATAGAATCAATAATCAATCTGAAATAGCATCTCAATATCCATCGGATCCCCGCAAACACAACATGTAGGAATTACAAATAGAGGATCTTGATCATGAACGCGCGGCCACCATGCCAGGGGGTGGTGTGGCCAGCCCAGGCACCCCCTCGGCCTCTCCTTCCGCCTATATATTGCCTCCGATACCAAAACCCTAAGTACCCGATCAAAAATCCACGAAAGAGTTTGTAGCCGCCGTCATCTCCATCCCTAGATCGGGAGGGATCTGAAGCTCTTCTTGGCACCCTGCCAGAGAGGGGAATTCACCCTGGAGGCCTTCTTCATCATCATGCAAGCCTCCGGTGTGATGCGTGAGTAGTCCATGTAGTAGCTAGATGGCTGGTTCTCCTCCTTTGTGCTTTCATGTTTAGATCTTGTGAGCTCCGTTCATGATCAAGATCATCTATTTGTAATTCTGCATGTTGTGTTTGCGGGGATCCGATGGATATTGAGATGCTATTTCAGATTGATTATTGATTCTATCATGTCTTTGTTATTTGTGATATTGCATGCTTTCCGTTGTTAGTAGCTATCTTGGCCAAGTAGATTCTAGCAACTCCAAGAGTTAGTATTTATGCTCGATAGTGGGTTCATGCCTCTGGTAATCTGGGGAAGTGACAGAAATATCTAAGGTACTAGATGTGTTGTTGCTACTAGGGAGAAAACAACAATCCTTTGTTCATAGAACAATCGTATTGTTTACTTTACACGCAATTCATAAAGCAATAATCTGTTGCTTGCAAATTAATACTGGAGGGGGTTCGGATGATAACCTGAAGGTGGATTATTAGTCATAGATGCAGTTGGATGGCGGTCTATGTATAATGTTGTAATGCCCAATCAAGTGTCAAAGGAGTCAAGATGATTAGTATATGCTTGTATGCTTTCTCGATGTTTGTCAATTGCCTCGCTGTAATTTGTTCACCCAACATGTTATCTATCTTAAGGAGAGCCACCTCTAGTGAACTATGGAACCCGGTCCTTTCTTTTACATTCAATCTACAAACTGTTTACTGCCTTGTGTTTACTTTCTGCAAACTGTTACTGCCTTCCATTCGATACGTTTAATCCTTTGTTTTCAGCAAAACCGGTGAGATTGACAACCTCATCGCAAGTTGCACTACAACAGATCCTAGAATCGGTGACGAATTGCCTGGTGACAAAATTCAGAACCGTCACCGAAAGTAACCATAGGTGACGGATTAGTTTTGGGCGTCACGTATGCTTGATAATGCGTGACGGTCACGTTTCGCGTCACGGCAAACCGTCGCCGATTATCCGCACGACGGATTTTAGAGCGTCGTAGATTAAGCCGTCACCGATTGTTCGTGGGACCAACGAGTTAAGAATTGTGTTAAAAACGATAAAAGGGCAAAGATGGGTTTCAAACCGAGGACCTAGTACAAAGTAAAACGTTTCGTTACCGTTGGGCTACCGTTCGGTTTTTGAATTGTTTGATTGGCCTACCATTTTGTAAACTCTATGTGCAGTACGTGGCATGTACAAACACGGATCGTTATAGTTAGGACTTGTCGATCTTCCAAACAGTTTTCTTCTCTGTTCTTGCGAACAAGCGTCATCAAGGGTATCCCTTGTCCAGGCGATCACGACATTCGCTGGCCCTTCATCTACAAGTCCCAGCGACTTGCGCCTATGCGATCACGACGATCGATCACGATCCCAGCTAGCGAGGCTTAGTGGCAGGCCGGCGCACGGCGATAGGAAGCACATGTGAGTTCCTTTGAGATCTGTTATGAAATTGATTTGGATTGGTGTTTATGTTACACATTGTGATTTATTTGGACTTTGGTAAACAATTTTCACATCGATTAGTACAAATTGAATGGAATCATGACTCGAGTGGAACACATTATATATATTTTTGTAGGCGATGGATCGATAGTGGATTACTCATGGGCGCAAGTTCACCCCTTTTTACATACAAGGTGTCCGCGAGTTTATGGAGTTTGCGCGCGCAAACTGCAACGAAGGTGCATCAATATTGTGCCCATGCCAAAAATGCCTTAATATTACGCAGCAGACTCAGGAAACTATTGAGTATCACTTACACGTCAATGGTATGGCCGTTTCGTACACAAAGTGGAGTTGTCATGGAGAAGATGATGGTCCTGATGAAAACTATGATCATAGTTTGTATCAAAGCGATGACGATGATTATGATGATGTAAATGAGAATCATAATGATCATGTTGACAAGATGTTAGATGAGCTACATGATTCTGGTGACAGAGGCCCAAGTGACACTAATTTCTATGCGAAACTCATCGAAGAAGCTAAGAAAGAGCTTCACGAGGGATGCACCACTGAGACGAGGTTGTCATTCATTATGAAGATGCTTTACGTGAAATCATACAACCGGGTCACAAATAGAGCTTTTGATCAATTTATGGCTGTCTTATGTGCTGCTTTGCCAAAAGTGAATGTACCCAAGTCCTATGCTGAAGCTAAGAGTGTTCTTTCTGAGGTTGGGCTTGGTTATGACACAATTCATGTTTGCAAGTATGACTGTGCTCTGTTTTGGGGAGACCATGCCAAAAAACTCATTGTCCCGAGTGTGGATTTTCAAGGTGGAAAGACCCGGAAGCAAAGAGAAAGATTCCCCACAAGGTGCTTCGATACTTTCCTATAATCCCAAGGTGTTTCCAAGGAAGCGTCGATGAACACCAAGTGGCACAAGGAGAAGAGGGTTGCACAACCGGGTATTTTGAGGCACCCAGCTGATGGTGAAGCATGGAAGCACTTTGACAAGGAGTTTGGATGGTTTGCTTCAGATGCCCGTAACATAAGGCTTGGTATTGCGACAGATGGATTCAACCCATACGGAAACATGAGTAGTTCATACAGTATGTGGCCAGTTTTTGTCATTCCATACAACTTCCCACCGTGGATGTGCATGGATCAATCCAACTTCATGATGTCATTGCTAATCCCTGGAAAAAATTCACCAAGAAAGGATTTTCATGTATTTATGCAGCCATTGATAAAAGATATGATGAAGCTATGGAGTGGCATGGGCACATATGATGCGTGCACAGGTAGAGAGTTTCCATTGCATGCTGCGTTTCTTTGGTCGATTCATGACTATCCTGGATATGCCACGATGTCTGGCCGTAGCACAAGAGGGTTTTTCGCATGTGCGCACTGTGATAAGGATCCTTTCTACGAGTCTTTGCATAATAAAATTGGTTATATTGGTCATCATCAATTTCTGCCTCACGATCACAAGTGGAGGAGTAGCAGAGCCTTCAATGGAAAACCTGAACCTAAGGATGCACCAACAAGTTTCACACTTGCAGAAAGAGAGGAGAGGGTACAGAGAGTTCAGGATTATAGGCCAGGGAAAAATCCATCAACTAGGAAGAGAAAGCGTGGCATGGCTGGTGAGCCAACCTGGCACCTCAAGATCATCTTATATGATCTGCCATACTGGTCAAGATTGAAGTTTGTTCACAACCTAGATGTGATGCACATTGAGAAGAACATATTGGACAATATCCTTGGTACCCTTCTTGAGCTTGATGGAAAGAACAAGGACACTGTTGGTGGTAGAGTGGATTTGGAGAAATTTAATGTCAGGAAGAAGTTATGGATGAAACCTGAGGCCAAGGGTTTTTCAAAGGAGAAAGCACCGTGGACGCTTCAAAAGGAAGGCAAACAAAAATTGTGCAAGTATTTGGCCAACACTAGGTTCACAGATGGTTTTGCTGGAAACTTAGCAAGATGTGTGGACATCCCAGGGGGTAAAGTGCACGGTCTGAAGACGCATGACTGCCACATACTTATGCAGCATGTGTTGCCAGCTGGTCTAAGAGGGATTGCATCAAAGGCGATGTATGAGACCATTGCTGAACTGGGAAACTTTTTCAGGGAGTTGTGTGCCAAAACTCTAAGAGCATCTGTGCTGCGTCAAATGAAGGTTGAAATTGTCATAATTCTTTGCAAGCTTGAGCTGCTATTTCCCCCATCATTCTTTGATGTAATGGTGCACCTGGCTATTCATCTACCTGATGAGGCACTTCAGAGGGGGCCTGTTCAATATGGTTGGATGTATCCAGTTGAAAGAAGGCACGGGTACCTAAAATCAACTGTGCGTAGCAAATCAAGGCCTGAAGGTTCAATTGCCGAGGGATATATTGTGGATGAGTGCTTGCATCATTGCTCTAAATTTTTGGGCGATGTCATAGAAACCAGACATAACAAGCCTGAGAGGAACCAAGATAAGAAACAAAGAGTTGATCCGCTAGAGTTTGATATTTTTTCAGATGGAGCCAGATGTTTAGGACTATCCAAGTTGAAGTATTTTCCCAATGAATTTGACAGTATGGTTTGGTATGTACTTCAGAACTGTGATGAGGCACAAAATTATATTCGGTAGGTCTATTTACCTTTTTATTAATCATTCAAAATTTTCAGTAATATTTTGTGTTATAGCCGTACCATTACTAATTTGTTTTTGATTTTTAGGAATTTCCGACAACAACTACAGAACAGGGGTGTGAACAACATTGAGGCGGAACTAGAGAAAGAATTCCCTGTATGGTTTAAAAAACATGTCGGTAATTTGGACAATGCTCTAGAAGATTTAAAATCACTAGCACTTGGTCCAGATGCTCGTGTAGTTGTACACCCTATGTGCAATGTAAATGGCGCTAGGTTTCGTTCCGTCGAGCGTGAGAAGAACATGAGGACTCAAAACTCAGGCATAATGACAAGGGATCCGTTTCTGACGAACAAGATCAAGAATACTACGGTGTGATGAAGGAGGTTCTTGAGTTACAGTATCCGAGAAACAAGCACGGCGACAGATCCGTGTTCTTGTTCCGTTGTGATTGGTTTGACCTTGGAAGTAGGAAAAACACGGAGATGAAGGATGATGGATACTTTAAAAGCATCAATATGTCTGTATTGTGGTACAAGAACGCCCCTTTCATATTAGCTCACCAAGCAGAAACTTGTTTTTACTTGGAAGACACAAAATTTGGTGATCCTTGGAAGGTGGTGCAAACTTTCAAGCACAGGAATGTATACGATGTTCCAGAAAAAGATGATGAAGGCAATGCAGGTGCATACCAGGAAGACCTAGGCTCGGAAGATCCCATTGTTCACCAAATTGAGGACGAGGAAGATGAATATGTTGATGATCACGCAGACGACATGGCTGATCGCTCTGATGATGTGATATTTGTTGACTCTCAGACTGTTAGACAACTAGCAGGGAAAAATGGTGTAAACAATGATATGGACCTGAGCGACGAAGAACAAGAAGACTTGGAACCGGTTGTCGATGAATTTGGGAGGAGCATTTCAGATGTTGATAGTGATGTTGACTAGTACCTTGTGAAAATGCGTTACTAAAATACTAGCACGCAGTTGTACCGTTTGATACTAGTTATGGAGACTGTTGCATTCAATTCCCAGTAACCATGTTATACACAAAATTATTAATTACAATGATATATATGGTCGTACCTAGATGTTTTTGCTTGTTTTTGTCATACTTACTTCGAGCAGCAAAATAGATTTACTAGAGATAGATACTTCTTCACATGACACAACCTACGCGACAGACATGTCCGTCTAGTAAGTTGTGCACGCATAAAATTTGTAGCTCATAAAATATTCATAGATACCGATGAAATGAACTTAATTAACACAATTTCACTATAATTGGCAGCAACGACATGCATAATATATTTCAGCTCATAAAAAATTTAATAGTACCATTACACTTAACCATGTCTTCAGACATACTAATGCCACATAATGAAAGGACCGTAAAATATTGTCTTAACATCTCATATTATTAGGTCGACAAATGACCCATGACCATCATAGTGAAAATGATCAAGGCTACTAAAGTTCCACATTTGGAACATAGAAGGCAAATAGGAAAGCCCCCTTACGTCCCACGTACAGCATGAAAAACATCTTGTCTCCAATTCGCCGAAAATCCTCCTCATGTGACATCACTTCCCTCCACCCAGCGCAGCATACTCGGCCATCCTCAGGAGAAATTGAGTACGATCCTTTGACCTTTGTGTATTTATCACACACAATTGTGATATCACCATATTCAACCATGTCTTCAGGGACAAGGCGACGCGGGAGTTTCTGTTCTTGGTCCACATGCACAATGTGAACATTTGTTAATCGAAAAATTACAGGCACAACAAAGTAGATCACTCATACTTACCAACTCTTTCTTCTGGCAATTTGTCCAGCTTAATGTGTGGATCAGAGACTCACATTTTCCAACTTGATAAGGCCTAGCTCCATGTTCATCAACCAGCGTGTCAATGATGTCAATATTGCTGACCACTGACTCCATCATTCTCCAGTTAATTATAGTTCCATCAGTGGCATGCATAGCGTCAAGTATGCCTTTCTTATCCTGGGCCAGATTGTAATATGCTGTACAAGTTCAAATACTTAATTAAATGAATATTACTGAATCAAAATTAAGATTAATACATGGTAGGTACGTCAATATTAAGATTGTTTAGGAACAAGGAAAAAATATCGTGCTAAACACAAAGCAACTACTTCTTTTCTCATAAGGAAAAAACTAGAGACAATTCCATCGGTGACATTCTACACATTACAAAGTAGACTAGAAACCGAGCAAAATGGGTGAACCTAAATATTTTAGTGGATCTATATATATACATCCATTTTATAAAAACTCGTAAACATTGTATATTTGTAAACGGAGGGAGTACTTCAAATAAGCAGTTACTTACAATGGTGGGTGATCGGTAGGTTGATCGACGTCACAGGGGTAGATGGACCTTGTGTGTCGGTAGAGAAGACAAGCTCCGTTCCAACATCTAGATTGTAGACTCTAGCAAATTCTCTCCAATATTGGCCTTCAAGATATGTTCTGCCATCCTTGTTGATACAATCAACGTTGAATTCGAACCCTTCTTCCGTAACCACCTCGACCACAAAATCATTCTCGTCGTCGACAGAGTCGATGGCAAACTTCTTAAGGAAATTCGCTCTAGCATAGCAGGGTATTAACTGAAGAAAAATGGAACATGTTTACTACATGACAAACTAACAGATGCTATAATTCATGACAAAAGGGTGGAACAGGAAAGACTGATGATAATACAAAAAATAAAACCAGTACCATCATTTCTTCAAAATTCTCTACAAGGGTGAGAACGAAAAAGGACTTGATCTTGTCGCCCAGGCCGCACAGACCCTTGGTGTCAAAACACTAAGGACACTACGAATCAAAAAAATAAAATTTAAAGATCATTGGCCATACATTTGTGTCCAAATAGATCCAGTACATGCAAACTAGATAGGTTAGATTTTTACCGCAACGATCTTTCCCTTCGCCATCCCTCTCTCTCGATAGATCTGCGGCCTAGGAAAAGGTGGTTTAGATGGCGGCGCTGACTCCAACTATGCCTTTAGGGTTTGTTGGAGGGAGAGCATATATATATATGGTCCGACTATGCTTGCATGCCGGGCCTGGACCCAGTTGTAAGCTTAATTTGTGGGCTCGACGTGATTAGCTTTAGCCTTTAGGCAAAACAAGGAAATATATTAATTACATTTAGTGCGCAGAGCAAGGAAATTGATTTGGTTTTTATTGCTCTGACTTAGTCGTCATAGTTAGGTCCTGTAAGATCCTCAATAGAATCTTGAGACTAACAAGGAAAGAATTAGCTATATTAATTAAATCCTTTACTTAGAATATTTTGCAAATTTTATGAAAAGTATTGGAAATAAGGAGTTTGCCTTTCATGTTTGTGGCTGTTTTTAGACATTCTGAAGGATCATCAGTATGTAAAGTACATAAGTTTCTGGTTTGAGATTGGTTTCAAAAACTTTTTGTAGTCCAAACTTACTTCAAACTTTCTTAGCTACAAAATAAAGCATCAAACCATCTAATTTAGTAAACAAATGCAGTGTGCATCAACATGAGAATTCAATCAGCTTGAGCGTTCATTTCTATCTGCTTCAAGTCCATAATGGATAATTTCTTAAAGAACAATATTCTTTGGGGACATAATTCAAGGCATGTGAACTTTAGCGGCAAATAACCAATTTTGCCTAAATAAAATTCTTGCAATCATAATCACTAGAATGAAAGAAGACTCGGATGAATTTAAGTTTCAAACGCATTGATCATTACACATTAAATTCCATTCATCAGATCAATCATTTCTTCCCAAATAAAATTCTTGTTATCATAATCTCTACAATCAAATTAGACTCAGATGAATTTAAGGCACTTAATGATGAATCATTTACAAGTTAACTACCTTAACACTTTCAGAAAGTTATCTGATAACTATGAACCAATAGATATCATATGAGCAATCATAATAAGTAGAATTAAAGAAGGCTTGGATGAATTTAAGTTTTAAACGCATTGATCGTTACACTAAACAGGATACTGATTCAAACACACTATGGAATCATCACGTTAATAGGTAGAAAATTTAGATAATGGTCATTATGAATTCCATGCATCAGATCAATCCTTTATTTCCAAACAAAATTCTTGCTATCATAATCTCTACAATCAAATTAGACTCAAATAAATTTAAGTCGCTTGTGTTGATCAATCGTGTGCAAGGTAACTACCTTAACACATTCAGAATGTAATCTGATAACTATTAACTGATAGATATCATATGAGCAATCATAATCACTAGAATGAAACAAGACTCAGATGAATTTAAGTTTCAAACGCATTGATCATTACACTTAACAGGATACTAATTGATACACACTATGGAATCAACACATTAATAAGCAGCAAATTAAGAAAATGGTAAAAAAGTAAATTAAAATTAAGCAAACAGGATACTAATTGATACAAATTAAGCAAATTAAAAAAATCAAAAAAAAGTAAAACATTGGCCATGTGTCTTACGTTGTACCCTAGTTTGCACAAAAAATAATAAAGCTTGAGTTTGTTGAATGAAAGTTGAGGTTGCTCTCTCACACTTGGTTTCAAGTGTGAGTCTCATGTGTAAGTACCCAAATTACCTAGGAGATGCCCAACTCCATGGCATACTTTCTCAGAATGGTCTAAGATTTGGCATGTAGGTGTATCTTGTCATAGCACACATTTCATCTTTTCGGTTTTTGGTCCAATTATGATTTCAAATACCATTTTCCATTTTAATAATTGAAATTCAACTACATTTTGTAAAGGTAGTTCAAAAATTTGAATAAAATTTGTATTTCACCAACATGGTATGGTATTTGGGGTCATTTAGTTGGAATGTGACCACTTTGTTCATTGTCAAATGATTGTTTGCTCAAATTTTACCTCAAGTCAAATTTTGGTCAATAGTAGCGGAAACACTTGGTGCTCAACATCGTGGAAAACACGACTAGCGTCTCGCGTGTGTCGGTTACGCTCAAAACATGCCAAATCTGGGCGATACGTTGGACCAAACGGGCAAAACGTGGAAACCGGGAGACATCGTGGAAAACAACCCGACATCGTGGAAAACACGACTAGCGTCTCGCGTGTGTCGGTTATGCTCAGAACATGCCAAAACTGGGCGATACGTTGGACCGAACGGCTAAAACGTGGAAACCGGGCAAAAATCTACGGCTTCGTGGAAACACTTGGTGATAGCTATATGGGCCCACATTTGTCATTAGGGTCAACTTAAGCCCAATCTTAGTCAAACTGGACCCACAGATGCCATAGGGCCCCACATGCACCGATGCTAGCTATGTGGGCGCACATGTGTCATCAGGGTCAGCTTAAGCCCAATCTTAGTCAAACTGGACCCACAAATGCCATAGGGTCCCACATGCACCAATGTTAGCTAAGTGGACCCACATGTGTCATCAGGGTCAACTTTTGCGGCGATATGAGTCAACATAGAACCCACAGATGCCATTGGGCCCACATGCACCAATGCTAGTGTATGTGGACCCACGTGTGTCATCAGGATCAACTTAAGCCCAATCTTAGTCAAACTGGGTCCATGTGTGTCATCAGGGTCAACTTAAGCCCAATCTTAGTCAAACTGGACCCACAGATGCCATAGGGCCACACATGCACCGCTGCTAGCTATGTGGGCCCACATGTGTCATCAGGGTCAACTTAAGCCCAATCTTAGTCAAACTGGACCCACAGATGCCATAGGGTCCCACATGCACCGCTGTTAGCTATGTGAGCCCGCATGTGTCATCAGGGTCAACTTAAGCCCAATCTTAGTCAAACTGGACCCACAGATGCCATAGGGTCCCACATGCACCGCTGCTAGCTATGTGGGCCCACATGTGTCATCAGGGTCAACTTAAGCCCAATCTTAGTCAAACTGAACCCACATATGCTATTGGGCCCACTTGCACCAATGCTTGTGTATGTGGACCCACGTGAGTCATGGTACATTCTATGTAGAAGCTCATATGCGGGATTGTTATTTTGATGAGAATGAAATGTTCAAGTTTAAAAAAATTCGTGTCAACTAGTTCACGTAAAATTTATCAGTGTGTAGGTTTTCAATTTTTATGAGATATTTTGAATTAGTTATGCACTTTACAAGCTTAGGTCAAACTTGAGTTGAAAGTTGTAGGAAAGCCGTGGGTTCAATTTTTGAAATTAAGTTGCAGCCACGACCAGAGGATTGGTGAAAGCCCCGTGCGTTCAATTGTTGAAAGTTTGCAGGAACGACCGAACCACACCACACCTACACGCGTCGCATCGTAACAAAACTGATCCCACTGTTGCACCGCAATAACCGCATCGCATGCACCACACCTAAACACGTCGCACCGTAACAAATTAAAACTTACCCCACTGCACCGCAATAACCGCATCGCACCACTCCTAAACGCGTCGCACCGTAACAAAACTGACCGCACTGCACCGCACTAACCGTATCGCACCATAACGGGTCGACTACATCGATGTACGGGCCCTCCGCCTCGACTCCACCGCCTCCGTAACACCACAATAACCGCAACGCGTCCGCTTCTCGTCTGTTCTTCTTCATCTCGCGTCTTCCTCCTCCACACGACGGGGAACTCAGCATCCATGGATCCCTATGGAGACACCCTCGATGACGGGAAAACCACGGTTGACATCAAGCCCATCTGTGCCTATGGCACGAAGATTATGGAGGTGGTGTACACCAACGATGTGAACTACTTGAATCACATGCTGGAGAAGTTCGAGCAATTGCTCGAGAAAGAGACTTACAACTTCCTCGGACTCGACCTCGAGTACACAAGGAATAGGTGGGACGAAGCTCCGTCACAAAAGCTCGCCGTCGTCCAGATCGCCCTGAAGGAGACTGTCCTCGTGTTCCACTACTGCAGGTAATATACATACTAAGGATGGGCATTTCTATTTCAGGCCTCCTTTGATTCAAAGGATTTCCTATGGGTTTGTACAGGATTCAATCCCTATGTTTTTTCCATCAGCACATGTTTGATTCATAGGATTGTACCCTGTACGAACGTTTTCACATCTTGCCTCCTTTGATGCAGGGCTTGTTTGATTCAAAGGAATCTCATATGAATTTTGGAGGATTTTGATCCTTAGAAATTTTTCCTATGTGCATTGTTTAATTCCTATAGGTTTAAGTCCTTGTGGATTTTGGTAGATCAAGTATTATGCATGATCTATGGGCGTTGTACGTGGCCTAATAGCACGGTTTCGCAATTTCCTTGTTCAACATTGTCATCAAATAATTGTACACCATCCAAATTATTGTCATGTCATAGTTTGCATCTATACTGCAGGAGAAGGGAGCCTTGTCTGAAACTGGTTATGTGCATATTTTTATTTTCCATTTGAGATCATGTATAATTAGCCAATGCAAATACATTGCTTGCACTCATTTATTTCAAATACTTAGACATGTTAGTTCAAGTATTATGCATGATCTGTGGGTGTTGTACATGGCCTAATGGTACGGTTATGCAATTACCTTGTTTAACATTATCATCAAATAATTGTACATCATCCAAATTATTTTCATGTCTTAATTTGCATTTATACTACAGGAGAAGGGAGCCTTGTCTGAAACTGGCAGAGTTCCTTCAGGAAAAGGGGATCACTTTCGCTAGCGTGGACATCAGGAGTGATAAAGAGAAGCTTGCACATGAGGATATCACCATTCCAGAACAGTACCACATCGACATCCAAGACATGTTTAAGACCGAAGAACGGTTCCATTGGAATCAGCCGTATGACAGGGATGGGATGTTATCTCTAGCAGTGATCATCATTGACAGAGATCTCAGGAATTGCAAGGCACTCCCGAAGGATGGCCACGAAGTATGGGAGAACAAGGCACTTTCCGCGATGAACCTAGAGTATGCAGCAAGAGACGGGTATGTTGCCTACGAGCTGTATCGTAGGCTCATTACTGCAAGGGACGGGCTAGACCGGGGGACTCGCAAGGCTGCAATTAATGCAGCAGAAAAGGTGGCAGCAGCTAAGGCCGAGGCGGCAAAAGCTGCGGCCGAGGCGGCAACTGCTGCAGACCAGAGTGATGCAGATGACGAGCAGGATGATGCAACGCAGCAGGCTGAAAGGGAATAGTCGAGGGCGATCTAGGAAGAGCAGCAGGCGGTCTGGGGAGCGACAGAGGCGGATGGAGAGGTGGTGCATGTCGCCAAACGCAAACAGGAAGCGGGCGAAGATGACCAGGACGGCGAGCAGAACGACACCACTGGCTGGGGCAACACCACCACCGCTGGCTGGGGCGACACCACCACCACTGCGTAGGGCGACAAAGCCACCGACCCCACCGCCTCCAACGCCACCAGCTGGAATTAATGCACGTTACTAGACTATAGCCAGTTATATTCGTGATGTTGTATGTTGTTTATGTAGTACAAATCGTGGTACTTTGTTGTTGTTTACTTTCTAACTTCAACTACTTTAATATGCTTGTTTCTTAAAGTACCATGAGCTAGCAAACATATCTATGTAATGTTATATGTGTGTTCAGTTGTGTTTGTGCACTGGCTATACTAGTTCAAAGGAATATGATTGTCAATAGATATAAACTTGCCTTGATGAAAGTCTAGAATTGTAAATGCAAGTGTTACAAAGTTATTTTAAGCTAGTGTCATTGGACCCACATTTGTCATCGGGATCAACGTTTGCCCAATCTCAGTCAAACTGAAACCACATATGCCATTAGGTCCCACATGCACCATTGCTAGTGTAAGTGGGCCCACATGTGTCATCGGGGTCAACTTAAGCCCAATCTTAGTCCAATTGGACCCATAGATGCCATAGGGTCCCACATGCACCGCTGCTAGCTATGTGGGCCCACATGTGTCATCAGGGTCAGCTTAAGCCCAATCTTAGTCAAACTGGACCCACATATGCCATAGGGTCCCACATGCACCAATGTTAGCTAAGTGGACCCACATGTTTCATTAGGATCAACTTTTGCGGCGATATGAGTCAACATAGAACCCACATATGCCATTGGGCCCACATGCACCAATGCTAGTGTATGTGGACCCACGTGTGTCATCAGGGTCAAGTTAAGCCCAATCTTAGTCAAACTGGACCCACGTGTGTCATCAGGGTCAACTTAAGCCCAATCTTAGTCAAACTAGACCCATAGATGCCATAGGGTCCCACATGCACCGCTGCTAGCTATGTGGGCCCACATGTGTCATCAGGGTCAACTTAAGCCCAATCTTAGTCAAATTGGACCCACAGATGCCATAGGGTCCCACATGCACCGCTACTAGCTATGTGGGCCCACATGTGTCCACAGGGTCAGCTTAAGCCCAATCTTAGTCGAACTGGACCCACAGATGCCATAGGGTCCCACATGCACCGCTGCTAGCTATGTGGGCCCACATGTGTCATCAGGGTCAACTTAAGGCCAATCTTAGTCAAACTGGACCCACGGATGCCATAGGGTCCCACATGCACCGCTGCTAGCTATGTGGGCCAACATGTGTCATCAGGGTCAAATTAAGCCTAATCTTAGTCAAATTGGACCCACAGATGCCATAGGGTCCCACATGCACCACTGCTAGCTATGTGGGCCCACATGTGTCATCAGGGTCAGCTTAAGCCCAATCTTAGTCAAACTGGACCCACAGATGCCATAGGGTCCCACATGCACCAATGTTAGCTAAGTGGACCCACATGTGTCATCAGGGTCAACTTTTGCGGCGATATGAGTCAACATAGAACCCACAGATGCCATTGGGCCCACATGCACCAATGCTAGTGTATGTGGACCCACGTGTGTCATCAGGGTCAACTTAAGCACAATTTCAGTCAAACTTTTGCCCAAACTCACTCAGACTATAACCACAGATGCCATCGGTACTCGCATGCACCGATGCTAGTGTAACTGGACCCACATGTGTCACGAGGGTCAAATTTTGCCCAAACTCAGCCAAACAGGAACCATATATGCCATTGGGTCCCACATGCACCAATGCTAGTATAAGTGGCTCTGTTTCAAATTTTACTATGTAATATGCACTATGCACTGTCAAACCTGTTATAAGTGAGTTGATCAGAGCATTGATCTGTAAAACTGTCAAATATTTGTAAATTATTGATATATATATACCAATATGTACTGCTCTTTTTTTTGAAAATCATTATTTAGCAAACCCGCTAAATGGGCATAGCGCGCTATAGCTCCGCTATAGCTTTTGATAGCTTTTAAAATCGGCGCCGCTAAATCAAATAGCCCGCTATTTTAAACATTGATAAGTGGGTCCCACATGCACCAATGTTAGTACAAATATAGTTTACCTAATTGGGGAAAAAATCTATCCCTGCAGATATCCTAGCCCCTTCTCGTACTTTCCCCAAACTGCTCCTCTCCATCCGCATCTCCGCACCGCCGTGGCCGTCCGCATCGCCTCCGTCAGGATCGTCCAGCCACCGATGATCGTATTTCTGCAACCCCGCCACCGCGCTTCTACACAGCCATGCCGCCGTGCATCTCCGCAACGCATCCACCGCCCATAACAACGTGCACGTCCGCATCGACTCCGGCCACACCACCGCGACGCCGGCCCGTTGGCGTTGACCGCATCTTCGCAACCTTGCTCCGCGCTGAAGGTGAGCCCAATCATGTTGGATTTACTTGTGCTGCCCACTGAAATCATGTCTGCATTGTTTGTCCAGTAGGGTTTTCCACGAGCTATGTGCTGAAGCTAGATTTCCCATGAAAATACACTAATGTACCTACTGGAATAATTCATGCACATTACAATCCCATGAATCAAACACTACTTGAAGGAAACATTGCATAAGGTCTGAACTCTACAATGCATGTGTAGGAAAATATATTAGGGCTCGTTTGGCTCCTATGCATTCATTTCATTTGGTTGAAATGAAATGAAATCCCCATGTCACTTCATTTGGATGGAATTTAAATTCCTTAATGAATTTTTATGTTTGGCTGCCACCTGGAATTCTGAAATGAAATGATTTACAGCTTCTGTTTGGCTGCCATTTTAAGCCAATTGTGAAATCAACAACACATTTGGCTTCAAAATTCAATTACATAATGTAAATAAAATATGATATTTTCAAAATAAAAATCAACTACAACAAGAATAAAGATCAATGTATCCACAAATACACTTGTCTGCTCATTATATTAACATAGCTTGATCAATGATGTTGTCATTGTTAGTGTTCTCGTCCGCCATTTCTGCACGGCTTTCAGCTGCATCGTTGTGTGCCTGCAAATAAGAGAAACGAGAACATGTTAGTACATGTGCCACTTCTTGAAAATCTTAGCCAAGGGTGAGCAACAGATAACACTTGTGAATAAATGTTTTCCTAATAGGTAGAAATACACTATAGTTATAACTTAGCACATCAGGCATGAAAAAGTAAATCTAATGTACAATACTGACAAGCCAGAGATTCAAAGTGAAGTTTGGTGGTGGTCCATTTCCTTGGTGCACAATAATGCATCATTCTGCCATGACCAAGATGACCAGATCACATTCATTCTCTCCATCAAACATAACAAGTTTAGCTAGCTACATCTTGATATGAAAAATGGAACTTGTTTGGACACACACATATATAGATGATAAATTAGTTAGGCATGACATGTCTTATGAAATTGTCGATGCTGGAATTATGGATGGATGTTCATGTGTAGAAAATACCACCTGGCTGTTTTCCTTGTTGCAAGGAAACAACTCGTAGTAAGCAAGGTCCAGAGCATGAATGACAATGAACCAGAAACACATGCCTAGAAAGTACAACCACATGATGCATAGAGGGACAGTTTTGGGGTCGGCTGTACCACATGCAACCACAACATCGGAAATGGAAGAACCTACACTAACTTGCCATCTCTGATGTGCTAATGAAGCATTATATTCTGTCGACTAAAACAGAACATAATTACTAGCTATGATCTGTTTCTATAAGAAATAGGCCTAAACTTCCTAGTCTCCCAAAGAAGATCAGCCATCTAGCTACTATATATGGCAAGAACTAATGTAGTACTTACGATGTTTCTAAAATCCAACACAGCAAAGGTAGTTCTTAGAGAACTTATATCTGACAGAATAGGAGTCTGGAGCTTTCCTATGCTATGACTAGTGCTTGTAGCATTGAACTAACTTGCAAGTATTTACAGAAACAATATTTGTATTGTTGTGATGAAATACGTTGCTGTGACGCTGTAATACCTATAATGTGTTTCCTACACTTTTACCATTTGTTAATGTGTGCTAAATTTGTATGCGCAGCCCATTCTTTAACATGGCAGGAGCATCTTCGCAGAAGCATGATCTCGGACCACACATCGCCCAAAGATGCCGGCTTACTGACAGTGAGCAAGAGCATCTGCTGGAACTTCAATCGAACATGGGCAAAATTGTCGGGTTTCCATTCGTAACCCGCTTGACCAAGTGTTGGGGGGATACCCCCGGGTAGGGTCACGCCGTGGTATGAAAGGGCGAGTTAGCCGAGGTCCGGCAAGATCAAAGCAAGTACTGGCCGGGTCACCTCAAGGCAGGCCGAGTCACGGGGTAATCCGGACCTGGGGGCGTTCGCCTAACTAGCCCTAATCCGACTTAAGTGGTGAGTCGGAAGCGTATGTCTAACCTTTATGCAGGAAAAGGGTGTGGCCGGATGAACCATCGTCCGGGTCGCAGCAACCTTCTAGGAGAAGGAAGGAATCTTGCTGGTCAAAAGGAGCCCCGGTACGCACTGCCTGAGCGAAGCGAGCAAGGACTGGACCACCGGGGCGTGGCCGACAAGCGTGACGACGCCCGTGTCAGCTGACGAGGGCGCCGCCGTGGCTCACGTAGCTAAAGTGTAGCTGACGAGGGGGAAAAAGCACCCTGGTCGGTTTGCCACTTTGGGAGGGGGCATATTCTTAGGAATATGCCTCCACGTATGCCCTAGGATGAAACCGAGCCTCCCCTATAAAAGGGGGGCTAGGGCTTCAGTAGAGGGGGTTGAATTTTATTCTCTGGACAATTCTGATAAGATCTAGGGTTTGAGGTGAGGTCTATGGGTGAGAGTAAGAGAGATTCTTCTTCCTCCTCTCGCCAATACAGCTCTAGGAGCACTTGTAACCTTGGAAGAAAATCAATACGAGTTTTGGTGTGGAGAATCACTTCGCTATCCCTCCCTGGATTCCCCTAGCGCATATTAGTCCCCACCTTCTGCCTATACATGGCATCTGCCGTGACACCACCATGACAGTTGGCGCCCACCGTGGGGCTAGCGGCGCTAGCAGGGGTCAAGATCCGGACGGGAAACTTCATCGCCACTGGCGAACACATCGTCTCCGGGCTCGTCCAGCGCTTTGAAGCGCGGGACTTCGTCAGCGACAACGCAAGCTGCTTCGGCACGCGCCCTCTCCCGCGCAACGGCGTCTTCCTCAAGCTCGGCGCACACAAGGTCTACGTCGCGGTGGACGTGTCAGGCGTTCATCCGCACCACATTGTCGAAGCAGGCGAACCGCCCCTCACTGTGGCTCGCGGGGGACGTATCGCTCGTTCCCCGGACCATGCAGAGGTAATGATGACAGCGCCGGGAGCGTTTACAAGCAAGGATCCAGCGCCAGATCCGGAGGTGACACCCAAGGCACCAAGGAAAGGTAGGGGTCCTCCGCTAGAGAGGCCGGAGAACGTGCTGAGAGAGGCAATAGATAGCTTGGCAAACCCTGTAGTAACAGCGGTAGATCCGGCTCGCGCACAGGCCGAGCTGGAAGAAACTCGGCAGAAAATACTTGAAGGCGCAAAGAAAATAGCCGCGGCCCAGCGGTCGTTGAACATGACGCTGCGTGAGTACGCAAAGGCGAACAAAGTTGATGCTGTAAAAGTTAAAGGGAGGAATCTCATGAGCGAGATGAACATAGAAGGTGATGTCGAAATCGAGGAATCAGAGAACTGTCTTTCTGTGGGGCTGCCGAGGTATAGTACCCCGGCCAAGAACCTCAGAGCGGCGGACGCAGTTGCATCTGAGTTAGAGGGACTGACGGGTGAAGCCCGGCAAAGGCAGCAAAACCGAGTTAACGAGCTGGTTCGGATTGCGAACAGGAAAAACGAGGAACTGCTCAGGGCGAACCCGGAGAGAGCTGGGGCCTCCAAGATAGTCCATTCGGCGATGGGTAACCCGGAGAAATCCGCTGGAGCTGCGTCGTCCCCTCATGGCGATCCAAGGAGAGAGGAGGTGGTAACCTCGGCCAGACGGAACAAACAGATTGTCCCGTATGACCCGACACGGGCGGGGAAAGAAAAAGAAGCGCAGAAAAATGATGATCGACGGAGTGTGAGCCAAGGCGAAGCTGGCCGAGGTAACCGTGACCAAGGCAATGCCGGTCGGAGGAACGTTGTCAACGGCAATGCCGAGCAGCAGCGGAACATGCCAAGGCAAGAGCATAGTGCCGGCCGAGGTATCTAACAGAAAGGTGCACCGCACGAGCAAAACCGGTATAATGACGGTGATTCGGAGATGGCGAATGTGGGAAATCCGAGACCGGACTATCATGTAATAGGTTCGAGACTAGGAAGCAGAGATTTGATGCCGGACGATGCAAGGTTGAAACTGGATCGACTATATAGGTCGGAACAGATAGAATGTCAGGGTCCACCAGGTCCAGCATGTTTTGGACCCCGGATCATGAAAGAGCCACCGGTCCTGAACTTTCAATTGCCCAGGGGGACCAAGACCTATGACAGAAGTACCAAGCCAGAGGATTGGCTGATAAACTATGCTACTGCTGTAAAAATTGCCACAGGCAACCTGAGATGGGCCGTACGATATGTACCCGAGATGTTGGAAGGCCCGGCAAGGGTGTGGTTGAACAATTTGCCGCCAGGAAGCATCAACTGCTGGATTGATTTCGAGGAGATGTTCATCAACAATTTTTCGAGTACGTATCAAAGGCCAAATAGGCCACATACCCTAGCTATGTGCAAACAGCGACCCAATGAGACAGACCGGGAGTTCTTGACCCGGTGGTGTACCGTGAGAAATTCGTGTGAGGGCGTGATAGAATCACAGGCCATAGCATGGTTTGCACAGGGGTGCAGGTATGGAAGCGAGTTATGGATGAAGTTGCAACAGAAAATGCCGGCAACATTGGTAGAGATGATCCGGATCGCAGATTCGTATGCATTGGGTGACCCGACCCAACCAAGGCTCGCATCGAACAAGTCAAGAGATGAGTACTATTAGAGGGATGGATCCGGATCATCCCGGAGAAATGATTACAGAGGAAAAAGGAGAGATAATCGACTGGACCATCGGTACGATTCGCACCAAGTAGCGGCCGTGAGTCAAGATCAACCCGGAGCAGGGGGTAGTCAGCGCTAGAAAACTGGAGGTCAGTGGACCCCAAGGAACGATGGGAAGAAAACTTGGACACCGGAGCAAAAGAAGCAATGGCAAGAAAGAAAAGACCGTCCGAGGTATACTTACGAGTCGATGTTGGACCAGCCGTGTAAGTTTCACACGCCAAATCCGAACAACCCAGCGGGTCATACGACGAGGCAATGCGAGTGGATGCGCAAGATCGAGCAAGGTGGTTCGGGGAATGCTCAGGCACCTCGGAATGATCAGCCTCGGCAGGAGTTAGCCCGGCAGCAATTGCTCTCCGGAGCGAACACGCAACAGCTGATGTTGCCTCCCCCTCCGCCGAGGTATGATAACAATGAAAGAAGGGATGCAGTGCACCAAGTAGAAGATCAGCAGCAGCCGGATCAGAGGCACCCCGGAAATGAGGGGAGAAACGAGTATAGGGAGCATCACCAAAGCTACTGTGTATTTACCATAGAAGAAACTGATAGAAAAAGCTTGCAGCGTAGGCATATGGAGGTGAATGCGGTAATGCCGGCAGTGACGAGGTACATGCCTTGGTCCGATCAGGAGATCACTTGGAGCATTAGGGATCACCCCAAGCTCATGCCGAGCCCTGGCTCGTATGCGTTGGTGCTGGATCCTACATTCATTGGGCCTAACATCAACGTGAGATTCTCAAAGGTACTGATCGACAACGGCAGTAGCATAAATATCATGTACGCGGACACAATGCGCAAGTTGGGTATTTCGGAGAACATGCTCTAGGCCACGAGGACAAATTTCCATGGCATTGAGCCCGACATTTCTTGCGAGCCCATAGGCAAGGTCTGGGTCGACGTCTTGTTCGGCACAAGGGACAATTGCCGAACTGAAAATCTGGAGTTCGAAGTAGTGAACTTGGAAAGCGCGTATCACGCGTTGCTCGGAAGGCCAGCGCTAAACAAGTTCATGGCAAGTAGTCATATAAGCTATTTGAAAATGAAATTGCCCGGACCAAACGGAGTAATTACAATTGCTGGGGACTTTCGGCGTTCGATGGAGTGTGCGTCGGCCGGATCAAACGTAGCCGAATCACTTGTGATCGCACAGGAAAAAAGGAAAATTTAAGAGGTGGCTGCGTTGGCTCAGTCCGCGCAATGGTGTATGCCGGTGCTGAGTAACCCCCATGGGACTGTCTCCTTCCAGGCCACGAAAGATACCAAGAAGGTTCCTATTGATGACATGTTCCTAGAGCGCACCGTAACAATTGGTGCCGGGCTAAGTGATAAATAGGAAAGCGAACTCGTCAGCTTCCTCCGTGAGAATCAGGACATTTTTGCTTGGTCCACACAGGACTTGCAAGGTGTTCCGAGGGAGTTGGCCGAGCACTCTTTAAATGTGAGACCCGGAGCTAAGCCAGTGAAGCAACCTCTCCGCCGCTTCGCCGAAGATAGGAGAAAAGTCATTGGGGATGTGATAGCTCGGTTGCTAGCTACAGGATTTATCATGGAAGTTCTTTACCCATATTGGCTGTCTAATCCGGTGCTGGTGGAAAAGAAGAAAGATGATCCGAACGTGGCAGTGGTATGGCGCATGTGTATCGACTACACGAACCTGAACAAGGCATGTCCGAAAGATCCATTCCCGCTGCCAAGAATAGATCAGGTCATAGACTCAACTGCGGGATGTGAACTGTTGTCATTCATCGATGCTTACTCCGGTTTCCACCAGATACCTTTGAATCCGGATGATCAAATAAAGACTGCATTTATTACCCCATATGGGGCTTATTGCTATCGCACCATGCCGTTTGGTTTACGTAATGCAGGGGCAACGTACCAGAGATGTATGCAAAAATGTTTGCATGACCAAATAGGTCAAAATGTACAGGTATATGTGGATGATGTGGTTATCAAGACCAAGGAAAGCAAAACGCTCCTTGACGATATTAGGCAAACGTTCGCAAACCTAAGGAGGTTCCGGATGAAACTTAACCCGGAAAAATGCACCTTCGGTGTCCCGGCTGGAAAATTGCTCGGCTTTCTGGTTTCTAGCCGAGGTATCGAAGTTAATCCAACCAAGCTCCGAGCCATCAAACAAATGGAACTGCCAAAGTGTCTTAACGATGTCCAGAAGTTTACAGGTTGCCTGGCCTCGTGAAGTCGGTTTGTATGTCGGTTAGGAGAAAAGGCATTGCCTCTCTATCAACTCATGAAAAAGTCGGATAAGTTCATTTGGACGCCGCAGGCGGATGAGGCCTTTACCCACCTAAAGAAAATGTTAGCCACGGCGCCAGTGCTAGCCTCCCCACTATCAAAAGAGCTAATATTGCTCTATATAGCCGCAACCAACTGAGTTGTAAGTGCAGTGATAGTGGTGGAGCGTGATGAGGAAGGTAAGTCAGTGCAATGGCCAGTGTATTATTTGAGTGAAGTGTTGTCAACCTCAAAGCAGAACTACCCACACTATCAAAAAGTGGCGTATGACGTGTACATGGCCGCCAAGAAATTGAAGCATTAATTTGAAGAGCATCCCATCCGGGTCATATGTGATGCCCCTATATCCGAGATAATGAGTAACAAGGATGCAAGCGGCAGGATTGCAAAATGGGCAATTGAGCTAGCTCCTTACGCCCCGCAGTATGACCGGAGAGAAACCATAAAGTCTCAGGCTGTGGCAGACTTTTTTGTGGACTGGGCCGAGGTACAGTACGAACCACCACTTCCAGATCCGAACTATTGGCGGATGCACTTTGACGGATCAAAAACCAAACCGGGCTAGGTGCCGGAGTTGTACTCACGTCGCCAAAGAAGGACCAGTTGAAATACGTGCTGCAGATCCACTTCACCGCATCAAATAATGTCGCTGAGTACGAAGCACCTGTGCATGGGCTCAAGGTAGAAAAGGAAATTGGTATACATCGGATTATATGCTTTGGCGACTCGGATCTAGTGGTGCAGCAAGTGTCCGGAGTATGGGACGCTCTTGATCCAAACATGGCACTATACAGATTTCACGTGCAGAAGATTTCTGGTTACTTTGAGGGATGCGAATTTCATCACGTACCCCGGGTGGAAAATGAGGCTGCCGACATGCTGTCGAAGCTCGGGTCAACCAGGGAAGCAATTCCTCCGGGTGTAGCATTAGAGCACCTCAATAAACCATCCATCAGGCCATCCCCAGAATCCGAGTCCATCTACGTCCGGGAGGACACAGAGTCCGGAGCAGCGCCCATGGACGTTGACACGGGGAGTGGTGCGCAAAACCCGGGGACTGTTTCGGCAAACTCGGGGACTGCTTCGCAAAACCCGGGGACTCCTCAGCGTAGTCCGGTTGAAGTTATGCCGGTGGATCATATGGAGATAGACGAGGACGTGTTCCCCGTGCGGCAAATACCGGCTTGGGCACTGCCTATATTTCAATTCCTGAAAGATGGAACGTTACCCACTAAGGAGGTGTTGTCCAGGCAAACACAGAGGAGGGCAAAGGCTTACACGATCATCAATTCCGAGTTATACAAAAGAAGTGTGACCAATGTCCTCCAGCGGTGTGTTGACCCGGACGAAGGGCTTGAAATCATCCGAGATATACATCAGGGGGAGTGCGGGCATCACGCCTCATCCCGAGCCTTGGTAGCGAAAGCTTTCCGACACGGATTCTACTGGCCAAACGCCTTAGAGCAAGCAGAAGATCTGGTGAGAAAATGTAATGGTTGTCAGAGGTACGCCACAAAGACGCATATGCCAATGTCGGAACTCAAGATCATCCCAATCACTTGGCCATTTGCCGTATGGTGCCTGGATATGGTGGGCCCGTTCAAACCAGCAAGAGGAAACATGACTCACATTTTGGTAATGGTGGACAAGTTTACGAAGTGGATCGAGGTAAAGCCTATAAGAAAATGTGATGGAGCTACGGCCATAACTTTTCTCAAAGATATCATCTTGAGGTATGGTTATCCACACAGTATCATAACTGATAATGGCACAAATTTTGCGGAAGGAGCATTTGCTCGTTTCTGCCGGGATAAAAGGATCCGACTTGACGTAGCTTCGGTAGCCCACCCCGCACCGAACGGGCAAGTGGAAAGATCCAACGGATTAGTGTTATCCGGGATAAAACCCTGGCTCATTGAGCCGCTGCAAAGATCAGCGGGGTGCTGGATAGAAGAACTACCAGCGGTACTGTGGAGTTTAAGAACAACTCCGAATCGATCAACAGGCTATACGCCGTTTTTTCTGGTAAATGGGGCAGAAGCTGTATTACCAGCCGACATAGAGCATGATTCGCCCAGAGTCACCCAATACACAGAAGCCGAAGTGCAAGAAGCCCGGCAAAATGATGTTGATCTGCTGGAAGAAGCGAGAGAACTGGCACTGTCCAGATCCGCCATATATCAGCAAAATCTCCGACGCTATCATAGCCGGAAAGTATGCCCCCGGGTCTTCCGGGAAGGCGATCTGGTGCTCCGGTTGGTACAGCGTACTACTGGAATGCATAAATTATCCCCCCCATGGGAAGGGCCGTTCATCGTGAGCAAAGCATTGCACAATGATTCTTACTATCTTATAGATGCAAAGCCACAGGAAAAGAACAAGGCGGACAAGTCCGGTGAGGAATCTAAACGTCCATGGAATGTAGCTCTCCTTCGTCCTTTCTACACTTAGCGAAGAAGTGTATGTATCCGGGTTATCTCATATGTCGGTATGTATGTCGGCAATGAGTTTATCAATGAAATGTTGGCACCTCGAGCAGTAACTCGGGGACTGCCTTAATAATGTTTGTTGTCTTTTGTTATTTGTGCGTCGGCTGGAGTAGGTTATTCTACTTAGCTCGGATTAGTAGTGTGTGAGCACCAAAAACCCAACTCTTTGACTTGCTGCTGTCCAACAAGAATTGGCTTCATGGCAAGCAAGAGAACAAGTTTGGAATTGCGTAGCACATGAAAAACGACTAAGGAAAATAATTTATTCAAGCCGACGTTTATTTTCTGGACTAATCCCGTATTTATTTTCGAGCTAAGTCTAAAAGTTTCCCAGTATTGTTAAGACAATTTTTAGGCTCGGATTCATAAGTTGTAAAACCGAATCAAGGTAGACACGACCCGAGCCAAAAGATTGAATGAACAAGAAAAAGAAACTTGGGGACTACGCCCATGTTAATCCGGCATAAGTACTCAGTAGCAAAATATCACATGTATTTGGAATACAATTCCACCTGGCATACCGGGGATCTCATGAATTTTCAAGTGTTTTTACTTAGGAGCAGCAGGACGGGGTTCGGCATCATCATCGCCCTCTTCGATATCCGAGGCAGTGTCCTCCTCCGATTCACCCGAGTCATCTTCAATGTTCTCAACTTCCTCTTCGCCTGCGGCTTCCAGGAAGCTCAGACCCTCAGTCCATTCATGAATGGGGGCATATTCAATGAGGCTGTGGGCGCAAGCCTGGCGCCGAGCTACCCACTCTGGGTCATCTGTACATTTGGACCCAGTGCGCAGCCGTGTGAGGAGGCCGAGATTTATCTTTTCGTACCACGTCAAAACGTGGTGAAGGACAGTATTGGCAGCAGCGCGGCCAGCGGATTCTCGCCAGAGGTCGAGCTGGGTCTCAATTTTTGAAAGCTTTTCAGCGAGCTGCGTGATTCTCTCCGGAGCGTCATCGGCGGGCCAGAAGGCGTGGAAGATCCGGACTGAAACATCGAGGAGGTCCCGGCCGTAGTTCTTTGATAATTCCCACGCGAGATGACAGGCTGACCAACAGGTCCTCCATGTCTAAGGGAATGGGGTCACCCTCAGAAGTGACCGGAGTGCCTCTCTCTTGGCGGGAATTGGCAACTGCAGCACGTGCAATGGCAGTACCCTCTGGAAAGTGGCTTGGGAAACAAGGCAAAGGACAAAGTTGAGAAAATAAGACATGAGACGTAACCCGGAGAAGTAAGGCGGATAAAGGAAAAGAAGTTACGAGAGATGTGACTGTGAATCCGGGTCAGCTCCTTGATGCAAGCATCATGCCTTTTCCGAAGCTGCTTGAGCTCAGCATTTGCCGACCCAAGTTTGACCTTAGCTTCCTGGAGGAGTTCGCGATCCTTAGCACTTTGGAGTTTGAGGCGCTCGCGTTCCTCGGTGAAGTCCTGGCCAACCCTTTTCAGCTCGGTTTGGTGCTGCGCCTTCATCTTAGCCATTTCAGCTTTGAGCTTGGCTATGTCGTCATCTTTGGTCCGGAGGAGGGCGAGCTCATCATCTTTCTTCTTCAACTCGGCTTGATGCTGTCCTGCTTGTTTGAGAAAATGCAGCATCATGTCAGGCACATGCACACTTTCTTCAAGCAATGCTGAAACCGTGTGTTGGCCCGGCAGAGCTGAGGTATGAATATTTGCCGAGCCAAGGAGGTAAAAGGATGAGAAGCACAGTAGGAACAGATAAGAAGGACGTACCCTTGATCTGCTCCAAGTTCTTTCGCATTATTTTGTTTTCAGCTTCCACCCCAGCTGCGGGAACCGAACAATCAGATTCATTCGGCAAGTAAAGTGGAAGAAAAATGAGGAAAGGAGTGAGAAAGAAATTTACCTCTTTTCTCATACTCAGCGATGTGTGCAGCCTGTTTCGTGCGAAGATTTTTATGTGTATCCAACAAGCGCTGGAATTCGGCACTTCGGCGGTTGGTGGTCACCTGAAAAAGATACAGAAACTTAAGTCAGCTGTGTGCATGTTCGAAGTGTACTAAGATCTGGGCCAAGTGGAACTTAACCCGGCTCTAGGTGAGTGCATGTTCGAAGTGTACTAACATCCGGGCCAAGTGGAACTTAACCCGGCTCTAGGTGAGTGCATGTTCGAAGTGTACTAACATCCGGGCCAAGTGGAACTTAACCCGGCTCTAGGTGAGTGCATGTTCGAAGTGTACTAACATCCGGGCCAAGTGGAACTTAACCCGGCTCTAGGTGAATGCATGTTCGAAGTGTACTAAAATCCGGGCCAAGTGGAACTTAACCCAGCTCTAGGTGAGTGCATGTTCGAAGTGTACTAAAATCCGGGCCAAGTGGAACTTAACCCGGCTCTAGGTGAGTGCATGTTCGAAGTGTACTAAAATCCGGGCCAAGTGGAACTTAACCCGGCTCTAGGTGTGTGCATGTTCGAAGTGTACTAAGATCCGGGCCAAGTGGAACTTAACCCGGCTCTATGTGTGTGCATGTTCGAAATTATCATGGAGCTACGTTAATTCTATACAAAAGCATCCGGCCGAGTAACAAGTTACTCCCCCGGAGGCTCGGGGACTAATGGTTATTATCTACAATTTACGAAGGAGAAACGGCGTACCTCCATCATCCGCCCAGCGAGGTTAATGGCCTTGGCGGCGGTATTCACTTGATCCGATTCGTGGATTACCTTGGCCTTGTTCCAGTTCATGAAGAACTCCATCAGGCTTGGGGGGTACCGTTCGCCTGAGGGCATGTGTGGCGTCACCAAACCCTCAGCGTGTGCTTCCTTCCTCTCCACCAAGGCAAGGGCGGGGCTGGTATGCAGAACCAACTGCTGAGACTCAGTTGGCTCGGCAAACGCGTCCTTTGCCGCTGGTGTCTTCTTGGGGAGCATGGACTCAAGGGTACGTTGCCCAGGCTCGGCAGTGCTGGGCTTGGTAATGTCTTGAGTCTTCTTACCCGTGGCTTGCTGGGAAGAAGAAGCCGTAGCAGCGGTTTTCCCTTTCCGAGGTTGGGAGGACTCGGAAGATGCAGAGGAACTGGGCGCCGCTACTTTCGTTGCTGGACTTGGTGCCGGCACCGACGTTTTCGCTGCCGGGGTTGGTGCTGCTTCCGGGGCTGGAGTTGGTGCTGTTTTGGCTGCTGGTACTGGAACGGATGCTGGAGTCGAAGTAGCTTTAGTGGCTACTGGTTGTGGAGTCGCCGAGGTAGTAGCTGCCGTTGTTCTGGTTGGGCCAGTTTCCCCCGCCCCAGGATGATCCGGAGCGGCCGCAGAGCTTTCCGGAATGGGGCTCAGCGGACGTGACTCGTCGTCACGACGAGGCGAGGGGCTGGCCCGGAGAGGCGATGAGATACTGGACCCACTCTGAGGGACCTCCACCGGAGCCCTGTGAGATCAGGTAACATCAGAAGGAAAGTTACGACAAAGTAAGGAAGAACGAGTTACAGAAGAAAGAACGACTTACGCATCCGAGGTTTCGGCTGCTCTGGGTTTCCGAGCCCTTTGTGCTGGCTCCTTCTTTCGCCTTTTAACGGGCTCGGAAGGTCCGGAGGAAGAGCTTGCGGAGGCTGCACGCTTTTTCTTCGGCGCCACCGGAACTGGCTCGCCTGTGGCGAGGGGAGGATCCTCGTGGATATGGCCACCGGCGTGAGCTGATGGCGGAAAAGCAAAAGAAAGGGGGATAGCCTCAAATGGTTCAATTATCTCGATATCCGAGTAATCTTCATCATCGGGCCAATCTCTGGCAGAAGAGAAGTTACCCGTGGGTCGTTTCGTGGCGTCAGTCATGGGGAGAAACATCTCTTGGTCCGGCTCCTCCACGTCCGAAGTCTCCCGGTCTGGTGCCCACTTAAGGGTCGGATCAGTGCCGTCCTCGAGCGTTTGCTGAAGGAATAGCTGAGGAAAAGAGTAAACAGACGATTCAAAAATGCAACAATAATAGACAAGTAACTGGTCCGGGGTAAGTTTGCTACATGAAACATACCATGGGAGGAAGCCGGTCACGGCAGAAATGCTCGATCCCCCAAGTCCAGTCAGAGGAGAAATCCTTCTGAGTGGTGAAAAGAGCCTTAACCCGGCGGAAGATCTCCGTATTGTTTAGCTCGAAAGATGAAGTCCGGTTGGGATCACGGCCGTAGCTCATATGGCACACCTTGTGGGTGCGCTTCTGGAGAGGGGAGATTCGGTTGCGCACGAAAGTGATCATCGCATCCTCGTTGCGCAACCCGAGCTCCTTCAGCTCCGCGAACCTATTACTCACTTGGTTGGCTAGGGCCGTAGGTTTCTTCGGAACGGCGTCCCACAGATCCGGGTTCGGCGGACCCGGGGTATAGGGAAGCAACCGGATCAAATCTTCGGTGCCTGCGTTCCGGACATAAAAGAACGTCCGGGCCCAACCTTTGCAGGATTTTAGCCCTATGACCCGAGGGAAAACAGAAAACCTCCGGGGTGAGATGGAGGCTGCTCCGAACTGCGTGAGCCGCTTGTCCTCCGGGTCAGTGTGAATGTCGGGGATAACGTTGCGACGAAGGGCGAAAAACTAGATCCACAGCTCCTTTGTGGGCCATAATCCGGCATAGCCTTCAATCGTAGAGGCGAAAGCAGAGAGGGAAGTAATGGCATTGGCCGGAAGATGGTGCGGCTGGAGATGGTAGGTGCTGAGCCAATCATGGAAGAAATCACTCACCGGGAGTCCGAAGCCCCACTGAAAATGAGACAGGAACACAACGAACTCCCCAGGGTTGGGCCAAGGAGCTAGCTCGGCGGAGGCAAGGCGAGTGGTGACGCCGGCAGGGAGGCGCCTGGTCCGGTAGAGCCAATCCAGATCGTCCTGACAGACCCAGGAGCCGGCCCATGCGCCGTGGTCCGCAACGCCGGCGTCCTCCTCCATCTCTTGCTCAGCAATGGCGAGCTCTTCTTTAGTCATCTGCTCCTCGAAGCCCTCGCTGGCGCTGGAGGTGGCGGGGGACAGCGGCTGGATTGGCGAGGACCCGTAGCGGGAGATTGACGTCGCAGTGATGGAGACATAGAGGTGAAACAGAGAAGTGCAGCGGGGACGCTGTTTTTTGGCAGTACTGGCGGCGGCGTAGTCGCGAGGAAGACGAAGGAGAGCAGCAGCAGGCGGAGGCGTGCGGAGGGGAAAAATCCTAAGGAACGCACCCCTCCGCTATTTAACCACCCACGTAAGCGGTGAGTGGGACCGCGCCCTGTGGACCGGCCACGCGCTGTGGCCGTGTATTACCCGTCCGGACCAATCAGTAAGGAGCCACACGGAAGGCCTCAGGGCTGAAAGGATCCTAGGACATGACGCACTGATGCGGTAAACAAGGGGGCAGGCATGACGTGACCCGCGCACAGTGATGACTGACGGTTACTACGACGATTACTGTACCGTCCCTTAAAATAAGACAACACAATGATTACCCTTCACATGGGCTAGAGTACAAAAGAAGGAAGTAAGACCCGGATAGAGTTGTGGTAACCCGGCCGACAAGCGAAAACTTGCAACGTGCGAAGGGAACGTAAATCCAGGCCATCCGAGGTACAGAGGTAACTCGGCAAAATCCGACAGGAGCACGATATGGAACCTGGTGTGGCCTTAGCGGCCAAGGCGGCTAAGACAGCATCAGCTTCGGGGACTAATGTTGGGGGGATACCCCCGGGTAGGGTCACGCCGTGGTATGAAAGGCCGAGTTAGCCGAGGTCCGGCAAGATCAATGCAAGTACTGGCCGGGTCACCTCAAGGCAGGCCAAGTCATGGGGTAATCCGGACCTGGGGGCGTTCGCCTAACTAGCCCTAATCCGACTTAAGCGGTGAGTCGGAAGCGTATGTCTAACCTTTATGCAAGAAAATGGTGTGGCCGGATGAACCATCGTCCGGGTCGCAGCAACCTTCTAGGAGAAGGAAGGAATCTTGCTGGTCAAAAGGAGCCCCGGTACGCACTGCCTGAGCGAAGCGAGCAAGGACTGGACCACCGGGGCGTGGCCGACAAGCGTGACGACGCCCGTGTCAGCTGACGAGGGCGCCGCCGTGGCTCACGTAGCTAAAGCGTAGCTGACGAGGGGGAAAAAGCACCCCGGTCGGTTTGCCACTTTGGGAGGGGGCATATTCTTAGGAATATGCCTCCACGTATGCCCTAGGATGAAACCGAGCCTCCCCTATAAAAGGGGGGCTAGGGCTTCAGTAGAGGGGGTTGAATTTTATTCTCTGGACAATTCTGATAAGATCTAGGGTTTGAGGTGAGGTCTGTGGGTGAGAGTAAGAGAGCTTCTTCTTCCTCCTCTCGCCAATACAGCTCTAGGAGCACTTGTAACCTTGGAAGAAAATCAATACGAGTTTTGGTGTGGAGAATCACTTCGCTATCCCTCCCTGGATTCCCCTAGCGCATATTAGTCCCCACCTTCTGCCTATACATGGCATCTGCCGTGACACCACCACGACACCAAGACGAATCTTAAGCTGTACCACATGGTACATTCATATAACTTTCTTTTAATTATTTTTTGTTGCCACGCGTGTATGCAATTTATCTATGTGGTTTATGACATCGACTTACTAACTTATATATCTTGTTTTGTATTGATCAGAAATTGCCTAACAAGGTTGTTAATGCTCTACAAATCTGTGAGGGAGGCTCAATTGGAGTGTGTCTTCCTAAAGAGGAGATCACCCCCATCAACTTCAAGATAGAAAAGGATGATCGCCTCTTCTTTGATCCAGATGGGTGGAAGTGTTTCGTACAGAGCACAGATCTAGAAGAGGGACAAACTATTCTCATATACTCGAAGAAAGCGCATTCAGAAGGGTGGTGTAACCGAGAGGGTTTCGTCTTCGTATTTAGAAGAATAAATGATTTGTCGCCTACGCCGGTGTCCATGCTCAGGGGTGCCAAGGCGATGGCGGGCAGGGGACGTGAAGGACAGACGCGTACGCCGGCAACGCGCGTTGTCAAGAAGAGGCGCCGTCGTACGGGCAGGGGCAGCGGCAAGGGCAGGGCCACTTCTCTGTCGCCATCGCCATCGCTGTCATCGTCACCGTCGCCGTCACCGTCGCTGTTGCCGTCACCGTCTCCACCACCCCATCTGCCGCTGTATCTGAACCCCGACTTTATGTTCATCCGCATCCTTCACGAGGACAAGTGGGACAAGCTCTCCCTCTGCCATGCTTTCAAAGATTACATCAGCGGTGACCAGCCCAACACTGTGCGCGTCCGGGAGTGTAACAGCAGGCTGACCTTCAATGTGGAGATGTATTTCGATCATCAAGACGGCCGCTTGTACCTCCGCAGGGGCTGGCCCAAGTTCGTCAAGTGCTACACTATTTCGCTAGCCAACATCCTGGCGTTCGACTACTATGCTGGCAACAGGGAGCTGGTCATCACAATCTACGGCGGTAGGCTCTCCCGCCGGGAGTACACCACCAGCAGCGACGATGATGGCAGTGGCGGTGACAGGGACACGCAGACCATGCCCGTAAAGGAGGAGGAGATGTCAGAGGGCTAGTACGGACGTCTAGACCGTGTCCTGACCCTATCAGATTTCCATGTCTGCCTCTTTCTAGACTAGGAAGAGGATCTAGGATTAAACTTACCCTGATGCACTCTATTTAAGTTTTCCTGATACACTATGCTTAAGTCTAATATGTAAGACTAAAAATGCTTTTTCGACCCTGTTGCATGTGCATCAAGGTGTGACCAAGCAGATCCGCCCCTGTTCCTAGTTGCAAAACTATTTGCTGAGTTTCTGGGTGTAAAGTCTAATGAGATCACCTACCTTTTGGTGGATGTTAGAAAATTTTGTTGGCTACATATCTAATATGTGAAATAATTCTGCTCTTCTGTTTGTTTTTCAAATCAATGAGGTTTACTTGTTTAAGTGATATTGTGCTTCAGCTTTCAAGTTGGAGTTGTGGAATGAAGGAAACTAATGGTGTTGTTTGCTCAGTAATCCAACTATTGTACGTGAATGAACATATTTTGTTTTCCTTTTCATATATAAACAAATGACTTATTCAAATAATTTAATATGGTTCATGGCCAAATAAATTTATAGTACAATGAATTAGAGATAATCCTGGCTTGTAAACCATATTACAAATTCTGCACGGGAGGTCTAAGTAGTGGCAAAACCTAAACCGTTGCATGTGTTAGGATTTATTTAATTACAATATGTAATTAGAGATAATCCCCGCTTGTAAACCTCCCGTTCCGTTCCCTCTGTTTTTTCCAATCAAATTTACAATGAATGGTTTTCGTTCCCTCCACTTGTGTACCGAAAATTTTCGTTCCCACCTCTTTTGTTTTCCACCCGCCCGCTCATTTTGGCGCTAACAATTTGCCGCCCCCACGACACTTTAAAAACGGCCTGCCCCCACCTCCCGCATACCCATCCCCTAATTCCGTTCCTTGTTCACCGCCCACCTAGAACCCCATCGCCACTTTCCTCGACCCTAGATCCGTCAAGCAAGGCGTTGGTTGCCGGCGGATTTCCCCTCTGCGGCGGGCGACATGTCCGGCAGTCTTCGAAGCGGCACACCACGCCGGAATGTGTTACCACCGACACCGAAGCAAAAGCATAAACGCCCAGGTCATTTTTTTGCCGCCCTAGGTCTATGCCTCTTTCTAGATCAGTCAAGCATGAGTTCTAGTAGATCAATATGTGTAGACCATTTTTCAAGATGCTGCAGCTTATGTGCAAGATCTAGGTTTTAGATCAAAGACATAGTTCAAGATGCCTAGCACGTGTTGAACGTGACACCCTATGATCCGAATCCTTCGACAATGTGCTTGTCTTAGGTTTTAATTTCAGAGATCATGGTTCCAGATGCCATGAATGTGTTGAGCATGACACCCTATGATCCGATCTTATAACTATGTGTTAGATTTAGGTTTCTGTTCCTACATAATGGTTCAGGTAATAGGGCACAACTTGTTGGATAAACCCTGCTACTTGGCATCTTAACTGACGCAACTGAACAACTTGATACCTAATTCACTGAACCTGACACTTAACTGAACTTGTTGACAGTAGGGTTTAGAAAGTTAACTGAATGACGATATGAGATTTGGAGGCAATAGAATAATGTCTTGTGAGCATGTTAATTTTATAGTATGGATCACATAATTTTTGCTTTAATGATCTTGTCTACTCTGTTTGTACTAATGAGTATGATCATGACTTGCCTTTTCTTGATTGTTTTTAGTTACTCAAGTCAAAACAGCAGACGCATATCAAAATGTTAGGAAACAAGTGATGGAGGAGAACGTGTCTCGTATGTCTGAAGCACTAAAGCGGAAAGCTATTGAACATGGCAAGACAATGGAGGATTTCACGGCGATGGCGCGTGAATTTGTGTTTGGTACTGCTAAGAAACCGGTGGCAGTGACAACACGGAAAGAGGCACAGCCGCAGGAGAAGGATATCACCGAGGACCCTAATTATGAACCTGATCCTGCCGACGAGCCCACTGATGATGATGTGTTTGTTCCGGATGAAGAGGACCATGATGTTGTTAAATCTTCCTCTAAGGTGAAGAAATGCAGCATTCTCCTGCCTTCACATGTAGGATATGTACACATTGCTTTAATATTTATGGCTTGATCTATTAAAATGCAAGTAACAGAAGGTTCTACAAAAGAAAAGAAGCAGAAGCGCTCAAAAACCTTTGTACCTCCAAACGTTGTAACAAGGTCAGCCGCAAATGCAGAGACTCAAGATGATGGTGAAACAGAGACCCCTACCCAGAAAGCAGGGGAATGGGGTACTAATGGAAATGAATCCTCGCCCATGCTAATTCAAACCTCTAGAGGAAGCAACTCACCTGAGGAGAATGTACTTGTCCGCAGCGAACGGGAAGGTATTGACAACACGTCTTACAATTTATTCACTCGTTTAGTTGCAAAATTTTCAATTGAAGGCTTGACTCTCGTTTTGTCACTGGTTTCAGTTCCAATTGTAGACACGGGTGCTCTAAAGGAAAAGCGTAATGTACGCAAACCTACTATGGGGCATGGGGTACACGAGTGGTCTAGAAGGAATGGAGGGGCTAAGATGCAGATCAACTTCACTCCTGGCATGAGGAGACCCACTGATCCTGTGCAAGCAACACAACTGAGTTCAGAGTGTGGCATTCACATACGCAGCAAGATGCCACTGGCAACCCACTGGAAGCAGTATGGTGACAAGGAAGGTCGTCTGAAAGATACTATTCCAGAAACCATTAAGTCTATAACTATAAGTCCGTTAACATCTTATTCATTTTCCATATAAAATGTCTCATTGGTGGATGATTTTTTAACAATTCTGTCATTCGATGCTGATATGAATTTGTGTTCCATGTTATCTGCAGGGAAAATTTGCAATGGACAGCAGTAGTGACCTTGGCAAAGACATTTGCACCGACATTTTACAGAAAGGTATTCGCCAACAACGTTGGAGGCTGAAAAAGGTCTATTGGAAAGATGCTAAAGATCTAACCCGCGAGCAAGCTTTATTGTTGAAACCAAAAGAGGTAGACGAGGAAAGCTGGGCAGAGCTTCTTGATATATGGCATGATGAGCACTACAAGGTACACGATTCCTGTTGTTTCAGCTACATCTATCGCAGACATACTACTGTACTGAGGAATACTAAATTCATGCATCTGTACATAGGCAATCTGCGAGAGTAACAAGAAGAACAGAGATGCTGTGACGAAGAAACACACCACTGGCTCAAGAAGCTTTGTTGCACATTACCATGCACTTGTGAGTATTCGTACTCTTTAGATGCAACACCTACTTCTTTTTGTGAACATGCCATACACACTTATAATTCATTGTGTCATAATTCTGGTAGAAATCTCAGAAGACCGAGGACGTCGATACCTCCCCGATTGCTTTCTTGAAAGCAAGCCACACTAACAAGGATGGTATGATGTCCCAGAAATCAGCAGAAGCTTATGTAAGTAAATTATTTTATGTGCTACACATTTCTCATTAGTTTGTCTAATTATTTGATTTCTTCTAACTCTGGACTTGCTATTTTTTTATCCTATTGTAGACTGAGATGGTGCTTCAGAAAATGGGACCACACCCAGAAGATTGGATTCCCAAAACTAATCTGGAGATTGTTGAAGAAGTCCTGAGAGACCAGAACAATTCAAGATCAATTACTTTCCTTTCTAGCATCGGAGTTTCATCTACTTCCAAGAGGTCTAGCGTCTCAGTTGGGCGCATACGTGATTTAGAAGAAAAGTTATCAAGTCAGGAGCAAGATTCGTTGAATGCAGCTGAAAGGGTTCAATGCAAGATGGAGGAACGGATGCAAGAGCAGGAAAGGAGATTTGAAGAGATGAGAAAGAAGCAGGATGATGAACTTGAATCAGTGAAAAAGTCCAGCGAAGCGAATCGTCTGGCATTTGAGAAGAGGCAGAAGGAAATGGATGGCATGCTTAGTTACCTGTTGAGGATGTCGCAGAACTCCCAGTCCCAGTCCCCGTGACGGGCCGAAAATCTCTGTGCGCTAATGGGCCGGGTGGGCCGAAACATTGTTTTTTTATTCCTTTAGTCATTCGAGTTTGATACAGAAGTTTCAGTCTACCTGAATTTTAAAGTTTGCGTGTGATACAATTCATATTTATAAATTTTCTGCCATTTCAAATATTTTCTTCCATTTAATTTTGTTTCGTAATTTGCGTGGAATTTCAATTTTTAATCAAATTTGTCCGTGCAAAAAAATTGGTGACGGCGTCACATTCCTCCCGGCCCACAAGGCAGTTCCGAATGGGCCGGCCCAAAAAATGACACGTCATCATCGCGGGCCCCACATGCGGACGCCACGTCATCGTTGGCGGCCCCACCTACATGCTGCCACGTCAGCGTCGCTAGACCCACCTGCTAGCTGCCACATCATCTCCGCGGGTCCCACACGAAGGTGACACGTCATCGCATTGGCCCCACCTGTCAGATGCCACGTCATCGTGGTGAGACCCACCTGCCATCTGCCACGTCATCATCGTCGGACCCACCTGCTAGCTGCCAGATCAGCATCGTCGGACCCACCTGCCAGCTGCCACGTCAGCATGTCGGACCCACCTGCCAGCTGCCACGTCATCATCGTCGGACCCACTTACCAGCTGCCACGTCAGCATCATCGGACCCACCTGTCAGATGCCACGTCATCGTGGTGGGGCCCACCTGCCAGCTGCCACGTCAGCATTGCAGGTCCCACATGCCAGAATCCTCATGACGCCATAAATCTTCCATGACGGCATATTTCGTCAATGAATATGCTAAACGGTGATAGATTTTCCTATTTTAGGTGACGTAGAAGGTCCGTCACGGATAACCTATCTTAGGTGACGCCGTAAGGACCGTCACCGAAGCTCAATCTTGCGTGACGAAAATTTGTATTCCGTCACTATAAAAGAATTTGTTACGGAGCTTCCGTGACGACCCTAGTGATGCCACGTTTTCGTCACGAGGGAGTACTTAGTGACAGAAATGGCATTTTTGGTGACAAAAGTGATTTGTCAAAAAAATTCTTTTCTCTTGTATTGTTGGGGGCAAAGTTCTGTGGTTGTGTTGTGCAGGTCTCCACGTTGCTGCTGGCACCGGTAGTGCGCCCTGCCAACGTTTAGCTAGCTACACCTTTGGGGTATTTCCTTGCTCCTACTGGATTGATAACCTTGGTTTGTTATTGAGGGAAAACTTGCTACTGTGCTAATCATACCTTCCTCTTGGGGTTCCCCAACGAGCTCGATATATTTGGGCCATCAACAACTTTTTCTGGCGCTGTTGCCGGGGAGCCAAGGACATCTTCACAAGGGGAGTCCCTCATAACCAATCTATTTACTTTGTTATTTTTATTTTGCTTAGTTTCTTTATCAAAAACACACACAAAATTAATTTTACAAGTTTGCTTTCTTTATTGAAAACACACAAAAAATGACTACTCTTGAAAACACTAAGTTGTGTGACTTCACTTGCACCAACAACAATGATTTTATGAGCACACCTATTGCTCCACCTGTGCCTGAAGCTACTTTACTCAATCTTGTTATGAGAGAATAATTTTCTGGTATTGGTAATGAACATGCTGCCGCCCATCTAAATAACTTTGTTGAACTTTGTGAGATGCAAAAAGATGGTGATATTATTAAGCTGAAATTGTTTCCTTTCTCTTTGAGAGGAAAAGCTAAAGAATGGTTGAATTCCTTAACTAGGAATAACATTGATTCTTGGACTAAATGCAAAGATGCTTTCATTGGAAAATACTATCCTCCTGCTAAGATTATATCTATAAGAAGTGAAATAATGAAGTTTAAACAATTTGATAATGAACATGTTGCTCAAGCTTGGGAAAGAATGAAATCTTTGGTAAAGAATTGTCCCACTCATGGACTGACTGCTTGGATGATCATCCAAACTTTTTATGTAGGATTGAACTATTCTTCAAGGAACCTATTGGATTCTGCTACTGGAGGTACCTTTATGACCATTACTGGGTGCTGCAACAAAGCTTCTGGATAATATGATGGTTAACTATTCTGAATGGCATACTAAGAGAGCTCCACAAGGTAAGAAGTTAAATTCTGTTGAGGAAACCTCCTCCTTGAGTGATAAGATTGATGTTATTATGTCTATGCTTGTGAATGGGAAAGCCCATATTGATCCAATTAATGTTCCTTTAGCCTCTTTGGTTGCTCAAGAAGAGCAAGTTGATGTGAACTTCATAAGAAATAACAATTTTAGCAACAATGCCTACAGGAATAATTTTGGTAACAACAATTATAAGCCATATCCTCCCAACAATGGTAATGCTTATGGAAATTCCTACAACAATAATAGGAGTCCTCCCTCTGAACTTGAAGTTATGCTTAAATACTTTATTAGTAAACAAACTGCCTTCAATAAAACTATTGAGGAAAAATTCTCTAATGCTGAAAGACATATAGCATATTTGGCTGAAGCTCAATCTTCTTTGAATAAAATGGCTGCTAAACCTGAAACTAATGATAATCCCTTTACAGCTACTAATGCCATACAAGTAAGAATTGATGAAAATGTTAGACTATTAGCTGAATTACATGCTAAGTGGGAAAGAGAAGATGAAATTGCTAGAAACATTAGTGTTTGTACTATCACTACCACTAGTGTTGAGGCTAGTAATAGCTCTACTACCTTAGATGATAACTATGATTTTGATCTTGATGGTTGCAATATCTCTGAAGTTATTAAGTTCCTACAAAAGCTTGCTAAAAGTCCTAATGCTAGTGCTATGAACATGGCCTTTACAAAACACATTACTGATGCTCTTATAAAGATTAAAGAAGAAAAGATGAAACATAAAGCTTCTATTCCTATAAAACTAGAAGATGGTTGGGAACCCATCATTAATATGAAAGTGAATGACTTTGATTTCAAAGCTTTATGTGATCTTGATAGCAGTGTTTCCATTATGCCTAGAAGGATTTATGATATGCTTGATTTGCCTCCACTTGAAGATTGTTATTTGAATGTCCCACTTGATGATAATGCTAAAAATAAACTCATGGGGAGTCTTAATGATATGATTATTATGGTTAACAATGCCTATGTCCCCATTGATTTCTATGTTTTGGATGTTGAATGCAATGCTTCTTGTCCTATTACTTTGGGAAGACATTTTCTTAGAACAGTTGGTGCCATTATTGATATGAAAGAAGGCACCATTAAATATAAACTCCCACTCAAGAAATGTATAGAACACTTCCCTAAGAAGAGAGAGAAGATTTCTTTTGCCTCTCCTATGAAAACAAAATTTGCTCTTAATGCTTCTTCATTTGAGAACACTTGATTCTTTTTCTTGCTTCTTATGCCTAACTTAAAGGCGTTAAAGAAAAGTACTTATTGGGAGATAACTCAAAAGTTTTAGATGAGTCTTGGAAGTTATTACTTCAGTAATAACCACTCCTTATCCTTTTTATTTGCTTTTTGTGCCAAGGGTAACCTCTAATGAGAGAAAAGTAATGATTGGGAAAGTTGTTGTCCCGAATTAGATTTCTGTGCTTCACCGTAAAAATTCGTGTAAAATCTCTATATGTCCTTTTGAGGCATTAATGTTTGTGCTTCTGCCCCAGGTTGTGACCTGACTTTTGTTAGTTCAACACTTTTTGATTTGAGCAATAGAAGGTCTTATAAAAAATTCTTCTTTACCTGCTGGTCTGTTTTGACAGATTTCTGCCATTTTCTGTATTCGCTTCTTGTTGGTTCCTTTTTGAGTTCTTTTGGGGAATAGAGCTTTTTGAGGGAAGTGCTACAGTAGCTAGTGTTCTAATGGAAGTTTATTGGTGTTAGAACTGAATCTAAAGACTTATTATCTTGAGTGCACTAATGTTGCTAATAAAGATTGTGTGAAGTTTTGTATGAAGGAAAAAATTCAGGTGTATGGAAGGAATGAGTAACGAGATGAAGAATGGACTAAAGCTCAAGCTTGGGGATGCCACGCGTGTCACCCCAAGAAATATCCAAGAAGTACAAGCGTCAAAGCTTGGGGATGCCCAAGGCATCCCCCTCTTCATCAATAAAAATCCCAGGTTTCTACCAAATGCTACATTTTTATTGTTTCATGCATAGTTGTGTTGTTCTTGGAGCGTCTTCTTTTTCGTTTTCATTTTGGTTTTTCGTTTGCTTTGTTTGCTGAATAAATTGGTTGGACCCCCTCTTTCATACATTGGTTTTCAAATAGTTTGGTTTGGTTTGGAAAAGAGTAGGAAAGATCATGCTTAAGTGGTAAAGAGAGCTTGTTTTGACTGTGGCCTATGCTTTGTCATGCCATGCTTGATATTGTTTTGGATTTATGCTTAGTATTATTTGCTGTAGCATGACTTGTTATAAACAACTGAGATTGCTTAATGTGCCTTGGATGAATCATGCGTTGTTTTAGCATATTAAAGCATAGTATAGTGGTATTCTCCTTTGATGCTTTATTTGGGTTGACTTGGCACCTGCTCACACCATGTTATGACTATCCCAAGTCACCATAGCCTTGGTGATCCTTTAGTTTTCAACTTGTAGTATCACTTTATGCTTTGATCAATGATGTTTTGTCGCTCTGCATGATTATGGCCATTATTGCTCTCTTAGTTTGTCGCTCCTAGTCTTTTGCTAGCCTCCACAACCAAGTATGAGTTCCACTCATGCATCCAACTCCCTAAACCAAGTTATTCCAAAGAGTCCACCATACCTACCTATTATCTTATGCTATTCCAAGTATATTCATGCTTTTGTTTATCTTCCAAATTAAACTTGTTATGAGAAAACTAGTGATTAAAGCTCTCACAAACTTGATGGCACACTTTAATTTTTTTGCATCTAATAAACTTGAACCATTGGGTCCTTCTTTGTTGCGTATATTCTTGCGCTTTATAAGTTGAAATTAGCAGAACCATGTATCATGGGGAACACTTTCAACATTACACTTGTACTTTGTACGCCGTTGATATCATGTTCTTTTGCTTATTGATCCCGGTGGTGTGAAATAAAAGTGGAACTTGTAAGATCATGGAGTTTGTATGTGTGTTAGAGAAAGAACTGGGCCGCTAGCCTAAGCCATGCTTAATCATGGTGGAAACTTGCAGCATCACCATAATGAGCACTCTATGAAGCATCCTCAATAAAAACCTATGCCAATAGCGAATAAAAAGATCGCTCAGATGCTCATTGTCTACTTGCCTTGTCATTTTGATTATGGGATAACTCCTATATCATGTGCAAGGGGTACCCGTTGGCGGTTCTTTATGATACATATGTACTTACAATGACAAGAGCTTACTTGTGACTAAAGTTGAGTAGCATGAGGTTCGGTCTTTGTAAGTAAGGGGCATGAGATTTCGGTTTATAACTTGTCAAGCATATCCTCTTAGTTGTGTCACTTTAACCTTAATCACCTTCAATATGCTTATGATAGGGGCAATGAGAGCTGAAACCTATAAGTACCATAATTTTTGGAAGTTCTTTATGAAACTTGAATCTATGCTTCCTTCTATGAAGGTGTAGCACCCTTGAATAGGCCCTATGCAAGTTTTAGCCCTTTCCGCCAAACCCGCATAGAAACGATTCAAGGATGCCCACAAGGCACTTTCGTGTGGGTGGAAAACAAAGTAATACCATTACACAACAGTCCTCGATGGGACCCATAGAACAGATATATATATACAACAGCGACTCAACGAGTCAAGAATACGAATATACAATACAAATATCCAAATCACCTTGATAACGTTAGAGCATCCGACTACGGACAATATGCAAATGGGGCTAAGAGCTGTGAAGAATAACCAATGGCGTCCAAAACCCTGCCCAGGCCAAGCCGGAAGGGTAACCCAGCTAACGATGTCGATCGCAAACCTGCTAAAACAAAAGGGGGTGCCGACAAAGGGAAAAGGAAAAAGAGGAGCATTAGTACTGAGGCCAGTACACGGCGAGGCTAGAATTTGGCGGCTCTCGCCTACATAGGTATGGTGGACTGAAGCGGCAGCGCAACATGCACTAAACAACCTATAGAGACTCGATTAACTGTTGGCTATGAGAGAGAGATAAGAAAGACCTATTCGGTTCCGTCTTGATACTAACACACAAACATACCCATCTTGGTATTTCCCCCTCGAGACCAAACGAGGAACTCAAACCGAGGAACTCACACAGTTGGCAGTTTTACTCATTCCATTATAGTTGCAGCATTTACTATTCAGATATATAACATGAGTCATCCGGAAGCATAAGTAGTGGGCAGTTTAATTAACCATTACGTGGTAGTTGGAACATTTACTAGTCAGATATAATTGTCCTGAGGAATCCCAAAACCCAGCAGTTGTTGGCATTTTATCACATTCCATTGGAGTTGCAATACTTACTAGGTAGGTATAACAAGACACAAGGAACCCCAGCTCCACCAGTTGTTGGCATTTTTAATATCCATTTTGTTGTAGTTGAATCTGATTACTAGTCACATATTAAGTCAAATCTATAACACTACTTTAGTTATGCTTGTCTATGATCGAGATACTGTGCTCCAAGTCGTCCATAACCGCGGACACGGCTTTCAGAAAGTTTTACCCTGTAGGGGTGCACAAATAGCAACACACACTCGATCAACCTCGGAAAAACCAACTCAAAACCCAACGAGGCATTCACGATAAAGCAATCACAGGATTCATAAATATTTCAGGAGCCACCCCATTAAGCTACCCGCAACGAAGTTGGCCGGCTCCGAGACGGACCCAAGGTTTGCGCCAATGGCTGTAAATGGCTGGGAACCCGAAAGTGTGACTGGGCTTGTCGATACCGCGAAAACACTCTGCAATCCTAAACAGTACAGGTGCTCCACGCACAATCGTAAATAAAGCAGTAAAGCATGGCATAAGTACAGGATAGTAATAAAGCCCCAAACTACTTTGTGGCCCCAAGAAATAGAAATGAATCAAGCTCTGGCTCAGGAGGGTCCATAAGGCCTCCCAGATGTGGATATTGCGAAAAATCAAGGAACAGGTATCAAGTACTCGGGGTCCTACGGGACACAAGTGAGCGTGGAAGAACCTAATAACATATATTGCCCTCCGATGCCTCTGCATTAGTTATATCTAGCAATTTAATAGTTGTATTTAAAGTCAACATCATCTCCACCATTAAGCATCTCCACCATTTATCATGTGCCAACTTGCCGTCAACGGTGGAACGACAACGACGCGAAGCAACACAGAAGCAAGCAACTACGACTCGCAAGGCCGACTATCTATCAAACAACAGGCAATAGGATGTGTCCATGGTAATATAGAGGCTGCAAGGTGTATAAATGGTGCACAGAAACTAAAGCATCGCGACACAGATAGCAATAGATCAACAGGAGGAAATAAAGACTATAAATGCAAAATAGGTAGAAGGGGGAGAGATGCTCGCCTAGGAAAACACTGCCGATGGATCATATCCAGAGATCTTGTCGATACTCGCATCAACTCATCGGCCTAATCCGCGAAGAAGCAAACACTAGAAGAAACACCGGATGCAATATTTAATACTACGGCAAAAGATCCGGCATGGTTATGATATGATGTAGATGCGGTGCAATTAGTCAATATTAAGCGGAACCGGGGTCCCGACAATTAATTAATAGGTTCGAGTTATTTATCTGGGTTCGGAAGATCTGGGGTTCTAGGGGTCCGAGGTCGGGTCTTAGGGTTCGACGGGGACGGCGAGGTTCGGATACAAGATGGAGAACTTGGGTTCCAAGCGGTCGATCTTGCCATCGATGGCGAACTTGAATGGATCGGGTACCGGTGGTCTTCGGGTCCATGTAGACGGTCATGGCGTCCGGGATGAAGAACTTGGCGTTCCGGTGGCGATCTTGGCGGTCTTCGGGTTCGGGTCTTGGCATCTGAGAGGAAGATCATGTCGTGCCGAGGGGTTCAGGTTCGGTCTTTGGATCCGGGTGGAAGGACACGGCGGTATCGGCGTCTATGAAGAGGAGCTTCGGGTCATCGAATCTGGGTAGGAGTTCTTGTCGTTGGGCATCCTTCGATTCTATCGGCGACCTTGTGGTTCAGGCTCGGTGTCCATATTGGTCACTCATGTAGTACCGAAGATCTTGTCGGAATTCCCGTCAACCTTCTCCATTGCGAGGGTCTTGTTGACACACCATATATTCTCGTAGCAGCAATATCACCACATCTGCACATTGCATTCCAAATTTACTTATACTACTGTCACCGCTTAAAATTAACAGAATGGGCACGATAGAGAGGAGGCCCTGCACGCGCGCGTAGCCGAAGTAGGCGCGCGGCTCGAAGCGGGCGGCACGGTCGATGGGGACAGGGGCGCCGGGGCGGCGGCTCTCGTAGAGAGGGGATACCATGGCTTCGATAGGAGGCCATGGAGCAGGGACAGCAGCCGCACAAACTCGAGGGAGCCAGGGTTGTGCTCGCAGAGGGAGGCCCGACGAGGAAGGAAGAGCCGAGACGGGTTTCGCGACCGTAGGGCGGCGCAGGGCAGCGAGCTTGCTCGCGCTAGAGGAGGCACTGCATGGGGTCGAGGTGGGAGGCAGCAGCGATGGGGGTTGGTGGAGAGGTGCGGACGCGGGAGGAGGCCTGGCGGCGGCGCGCGGGCGGAGGCGAGGCCGCGGCTGGCGAGGAGGAAGATGGCGGCAGCGCAGAGCTTGTAGAGGCGCGGCAGGGAAGGTGGGGTTGGGGAAACACAGGATGAAGACAATGGGGTGCGGTCGGTGGCCCTGGGGAGCAGGCTGTGGGGAGAGCGGGGCCAGCGCCAGATGGGTGGGCCAGGGAAACGTGTCGGGGAGGGAGGGGTTCTAGGCAGGCGCGGAAGCGTGTGCCGCGTTGTGTGCGCAGACGTGACGGGCGGGGTTAGCGTGCAGGAGAGAAAAAGGCATGGGGTGAGGAGCGGCCAGGTGAGCGAGGCAACCGCGACGCGTTCGAGCGGGGAGCTACACGCGCGGGGTGGGTCAAGCTAGGTCAGGCAGGTGTGAGTGTGTGCGATGTGTGTAGCGGGTGGCTGCGCGGTATGTGCAGGTGCTGTGTGTTTAGGTTAGGGTTTAGGGTAGATAGGATGGAGGTGGCCGGTTGGGCTTTTGGGCCCGACTGGCTGCCTCCCTAAAAAACATAAAATTTATTTATGTTTAAGAAGGCTTTTGTAAACCGTTTTTAGACAAAAGAAAATAATCCGGAAGACCGGGGTTTTTGATTTGAAATTAAAGACAGGGTATTTAGAAAACAAAATAGGTTTTTCGAAAATAGTTTCGAAACAAAACATGCATGATGATGACGATGCTCAAATGCAATGTGGTATGATGACATGAGCATGCGGTCATGATGATGCAATGCACAAAAACACAGCGATTTTCTAGTAGTGGTTTTTGCGGGATGCCAGAGAAGGCCCTTTCTTCCACTTATAAATTGAGTCTCCACCTTCTATCTTTATGCACCTACTTTGAGAGGATAGTGGTCATTCTTAGTTCTATGTGCATTGTCCCAAGACTAGTTGCCTGATGCATAACATGATATTACTTGTTTTAAACTATTTGTATCTAGTCACTCTTATGAACTTTGAAGGTGTCCTATGCATTTATATTTGCTACTCTATGAGGGACAAGCTAAATACTATTATGCTATGGTTTCTTTATGTGAAACAAACAAACGTCTTGCAAAGCCTTGTTATTCATGAATCTTTTGTTTCTGCCTATTCATGTTGCATCATAGTTTCTTTGTCTTATTGATAGAACTTTGTCTTTCATGTTATGACTGAAGTACTATGATCCCCGCTTTGAATGTTTTACAAATACTTTGATCAAGTTTATGATGGTGCATGTCACCTCAAAAATTATTCTTTCTTTTTATCACTTACCTACTCGAGGACGAGTAGGAGTTAATCTTGGGGATGTTGATACATTGTAAATGTATCTATAATTTTTTATGTTCCATGCTTGGTTTTATCTACTTTCTTGTGTTTTGTCCACACTTTGGAGTAGTTTTCATATGATTTCTTGGACTAACCTATTAACAAGAGCCACAGTGCCAGCTGCCTGTTTTCTGCTGTTTTTGGTTCCAAGAATGTTAGAAAATGAATATTCTCGGAATTGGACGGGACAAAAACCAAAGTTGCTATTTTACCGGAAGACATCTGGAGCCAGAATACGAGACGGAGAAGGGCTAGAGGGCGGCCACACCACCTGGCCGCACGGCCAGGCTTGGCCCGCGCCAGGGGGTGGTGTGGCCAGCCCAGGCACCCCCTCGGCCTCTCCTTCCGCCTATATATTGCCTCCGATACCAAAACCCTAAGTACTCGATCAAAACTCCACAAAAGAGTCTGTAGCCGTCGTCATCTCCATCCCTAGATCGGGAGGGATCTGAAGCTCTTCCACGCAGCCTGTCGGAGAGGGGAATTCACCCTGGAGGCCTTCTTCATCATCATGCAAGCCTCCGGTGTGATGCGTGAGTAGTTCATCTCTGGACTATGGGTCCATGTAGTAGCTAGATGGCTGGTTCCCCTCCTTTGTGCTTTCATGTTTAGATCTTGTGAGCTCCGTTCATGATCAAGATCATCTATTTGTAATTCTACATGTTCTGTTTGCGAGGATCCGATGGATACTGAGATGCTATTTCAGATTGATTATTGATTATATCATGTGTTTGTTAATTGTGGTCTTGCATGCTTTCCATTGTTAGTAGCTATCTTGGCCAAGTAGTTGCTAGCAACTCTAAGAGTTAGTATTTATGCTCGATAGTGGGTTGATGCCTCTGGTAATCTGGGGAAGTGACAGAAATCTCTAAGGCACTAGATGTGTTGTTGCTACTAGGGAGAAAACAACAATCCTTTGTTCATAGAACAATCGTATTGTTTACTTTACACGCAATTCGTAAAGCAATAATTTGTTGCTTGACTCTTAATACTGGAGGGGGTTCGGATGGTAACTTGAAGGTGGATTATTAGTCATAGATGCAATTGGATGGCGGTCTATGTATAATGTTGTAATGCCCAATCAAGTCTCAAAGGAGTCAAGATGATTAGTATATGCTTGTATACTTTATCGATGTTTGTCAATTTCCCCGCTGTAATTTGTTCACCCAACATGTTATCTATCTTAAGGAGAGCCACCTCTAGTGAACTATGGACCCCGGTCCTTTCTTTTACATTCAATCTACAAATTGTTTACTGCTTTGTGTTTACTTTCTCCAAACTGTTACTTCCTTCCATTCGATACGTTTAATCCTTTGTTTTCAACAAAACCGGTGAGATTGACAACCTCATCGCAAGTTGGGGCAAAGTTATGTGGTTGTGTTGTGCAGGTCTCCACGTTGCTGCTGGCACCGGTAGTGCGCCCTGCCAACATTCAGCTAGCTACACCTTTGGGGTGTTTCCTTGCTCCTACTGGATTGTTAACATTGGTTTCTTACTGAGGGAAAACTTTTTTTTGTGCTCATCATACCTTCCTCTTGGGGTTCCCCAACGAGCTCGATATATTTGGGCCATCAACAGGAGCCACTTACCCCGGACAGTCCGGCCAACATTAGCCGGACAGTCTGGCCTAGCCGGACACTCTAGGCGAGACCACCCGGACACTCTAGCCCAGCCAAGTTTCCGGCCAGTGTCTGCCTAGAGTCCGGGTGGTGTCCGATATGGCATACAGAATGTCCGAGCTGGTCGACAAATCCACATGGCCGAACAGTCCGGCCGGCACCAGCCCGACATTCCGGCATGGTCGGATACTCCGGCTGAAATCTACTGGAAAGTCCGGCGTAGACTTGATTCTGCATGCTAGAGACTCCAGTCAGAAAACCTGTCAGAGGTAAACCTGATAGAAACACTAAGACTATAATGATCATAGCATTTGCATCCGGACTTCGATTGACCCAAAAACAATTTTGTCGAAATATTCGATACCACCAAGAGAGAGCATTTCATGTATTATGATGTGAGATACCTCTCTTGGTGAGAAACCGGAAAAAACCTCCAAGATCAAAAACGCAATTAGGTATATAGGGAACTCTATTTTTGATGAACTAGAGCTTGCTATGAATTACCACAAGCTCTAAATCCTCACATGGATAAGATCCAAATAAGAACCAAGAAAGATGATGCTAAGTATGCAAAGGTAGGAGCTCTCTCCGAAGGATATGATCTAGTCACTCACTCGAGAGCTCCCCTTGATAGCACGATTATCGATCCTATAACCCGGTCTCTCCAACTAACACCATGAGACCGGTAAGAAGGAAACCCTATCAAGACCATAACTTTGCCTTGTGCATATTCCACTTGAGCTCGATGATGACGATCTTCTCCACCTCAAGATGGAACACCTTTCTTGATTGCGCTAGCTTGGTGAAGACTTGCAAATTTCTCCCCCATACTCCACTATGGTGGAACTTCTCCTTTGGGCATATCATCTTCCTATATCCATGATCACCATAGGATGGCAAGCTTTAATCAAGTGCTCTCTTCGAGATGTCTCATCTTGAACTTGCACAGTAATTCTTCTTTCTTCATTATGTTGGTGTCTTGAAGGTATATAAGAGATATCTCTCCAACTTTATTCTTCAAGATACACTTGCTATAGGCCCAACTCTTACTTGACCAATCTCCAGATCACTCATTGAAACCTTGGTCAGCACTTGATATTCTCTACTTTCTTCTTCTCCCAAACTTGAAGCCAACATATGGTTCAAACATTGCCTATGGAAAAATCCTACAAGTAAAACTCAATGCAAACATAAGTCCATAAAGATTGTCATTAATTACCAAAACCACACATGGGGCACACATGCACTTTCAACCACGTCGTCGATGTAGACGTGGATGTTGCGACCAATTTGGTCCGCGAGGCATTCTTGCATGCACCTTTGGTAGGTGGCGCCGACGTTCTTGAGGCCGAACGTCATGGCCGTGTAGCAGAAGGCGCCGAATGGCGTGATGACCGCCGTCTTCTCCTCATCCTCGACCGCCGTTTTGATCTGGTTGTAGCCAGAATACGCGTCGAGGAAGCACATTGACTCTGATCCCGCGGTCGAATCGATGATCTAGTCGATGTGTAGTAGGACGAACTCCTCCTTCAGGCAGGCGCTATTGAGGTTGGTGTAATCAATACACATTCTCCAGGTATTGTTCTCTTTTAGGACCAGGACTAGGTTTTCCAGCCACTTGGAGTACTTGATGGGCCGAATGAAGCCTGTGGCTAGCAGGCGTTGTACTTCTTCGGTGATTTCTCGACGACACTCTTCATTGAAGGGACGCATCGATTGCTTTACTGGTCGCACTTTGGGTTGGCGTTGAATTTGTGCTTAGCGAGTTCCCTCAGGACACCAGGCATGTAAGATGGTTTCCATGCGAAGATGTCGCGATTCTCACGGAGGAACCCGATGAGCGCGTTTTCCTATGCGGGGCTCATGTGCACCCCGATGGTAACCATCTGGCTAGAGTCGCCCGGGACGAGCTCGACGGTGCAGGTGTGCATGGTTGCCTCGAATGTGGAGCTCGCGGCGGTTGGCTTCTTCAGAATGGTGGGATCGTCCTTGTCGATGTTGCTCGCATATTTCGCGAGCTCGTCCGCATGGTTTGTTTCCGCGGCGATGACGGCGTTGGCGAGCTCGGTGCATTTGTCTTCGCACTCCATGGCCATGTCGGGGTCGCCATGGATGTTGATGATGCCGCTTGGCCCTGGGAGCTTCATCATGTTGTAGGCGTAATGCGGGGTCGCCATGAACTTGGCGAATGCCTGGCGCCCTAGGACGCAGTGGTAGGGGCTACTGAAGTTCACCATCTCAAAGACGATCTGCTCGGTGTGGAAATTCGCTGGTGTGCTGAAGGTGACTGGCAGTGTCACCTTGTCGATCAGATACGCCTTCCGACCAGGGACGATGTCGTGGAAGGTGGTGAGTGTCGACTCGATTACTGACTCCGGGAGGTGTAGCCTCTTGAATGTGTCCAAGTACATGATGTTGATGGAACTTCCGCCGTCCATCAGCGTCTTGGGCGGCCAGTAGTCGGCCACTTTGGGCCAGACCACTAGGGTGACTCGCCCTGGATATTCGATCCTGGGTGCGTGATCCTGGCGACTCTAGGTGATGCTTTGCTCGTACCAGTTGAGGAAGCGGGGGATGTCAACTTGGGTTACCGCATTGACGGCGACCGTGCGGACGAGCACCTTCTTCTCACGTTTTGTACCGAGCCCGATGAAGGTGTGTAGCGAGCCAACGGTGTTTCCGAACCTGCTGGCATTGCCGTTGCCCCTTGGTGCGTTGTTGTTGGGGTCCTCCCTTGCTCGCCTTGCCTTTGCGATCTCCTTTAGAGAATGGCAGTCCGTGGTGGTGTGGGTGGCGGGTTTTCCCTCCCTGCTATGGTAGACGCAAGGTTGGTTGAGTAGGGCAGCAGGGTCGAATTTTGGCCTCGCCGTGTTGTTAGCGCGGTAGTTTCCGATGTTGCGGTAGTTTCCTCCGTCACGGCGGAAATTCTTCGGGTCGTGTTGGCCGTAACGGGCGTTAGCGATGAAGTCAACTCGCCCGTCATTGCGGCGCTTGTCGGTGAGACAGGTGTTGCTGTAGCGCATGTCGCGTTGTTGCCCGTTATCATGGCCACTGATGCGGCGTCTTCCTCCCGACTCATCGTCAGAGTCCTGGTTGGGGTCCTCCTCCGCATAGCGCTTGGAGATCTCGAGGAGGTCGGGGATGTTGTCGAGCATCTGGTAGACCCTCTTGATCTTAGCGCTCAGAGGTTCATACCAGCACGCGTTCTTGAAGCAGTGGATCGTCGTGTCCGGGTGAATGCCGGAGGCATTGATCCATAGCTCCTGCCACCTCTGGATCTATTGGCGGGTCGACTCACGCTATCCCTAGATGCATCGATCTAGGTCCTCAATGGTGGTGGTGCGGGTGTAGGAGCCCTCAAAGTGCCTGACGAAGGCATCCCGCATCTCTTCCCACGAGTAGATGCTGTCGGCAGGGAGTGTGTTTATCCATTGCCGGGTTGCACCCTCCATCATCAGGGGAAGGTAGCGAGTGGCTAGCAGGTCGGTGTGGCCAGCGATTCCCATCGCCATGAGGTATGTGTCCAGCCACACCGCTGGTTCGTACGTTGGGTCATACTTTTCGATCTCCTTGGGCACCTTGAAGTTGGCGAGGTACTTCTCGCCTCGGATCATAGGTCCGAAGTACTAGGGGCCGACTCGGCTGAGCGAGCCCCTAGGTTTGGGGTCACCGCGGTTGGTGAGGGTGTGCCTCAAGTCGTTGAGCTGGCGCGCCCGCCAAGCCTAGTTGTTGACGATGTGCATTCGAGCGTCGATGGGTTGCCCGTTGGCAGCGACCGTGTTGTTCACCGGCTACGTCTCGTTGGTGGAGAGCGCAGGGTTGGCGTCCCGTGGCTGAAGCGCCAGGGGCTGGGGTGGCGGGCAGGTCACGGCGTTGGCGACATTTGGGTGGCCAATTGAGGCCGCCCTGCTTGCCGATGAGCGGGAATACATCTGCCCCCATGGGTCGACTCCCGTAGCTTGTTGTTCGACGGCCCTGGCGAGTAGGGCATTGGCATATTGGATCTGTAGCGTGCCCTCCCCTTGGAGTGGAGTAACTGCAGCGTCGACCGTGATGACGTTGTCCACTGGAGTGGAGTATAGTAGGAGCCCATTAGTGTCGCGGCCTTGTGGCTAGATTATGATCCGCGGTTGGTCCGGTGGAGGCGTGCGACCAATGGGTGGCGGTGGGGCCCCGGTCGCCGATGTGCCGGGTGGTGGTCAGTTGCTGCCACATGGCGGTGCATTCTCGCAGTACTCGCACTCGGCCGCGCGTGCGGGGTCACTCTTGTCATTGAAGTTCAGGACGCGGCCCTGGACGTTGGAGTTAAGGCGGGTCCTTATGCGTTGTTGCTCGCTCGAGAGGGAATTTATCGCCCTCGGCTAGCTCCTTGCGTTGCGCCTCCTCCAGTCTCAGGCGGGCTTCCTGCACCTTTGTGGCCGTGGCGGTTGGTGGGATCAGCGTGGAGAATGGATCTGGCGGGGCGACCATGCTGCCCGCCATGTAGATCACGTTGAAGCGATTGTATCTAGCGCGGAAGTCCTCTGGGGACTCCGAGCTAGAGTCGGAGTCGAAGATCCTAAGGATGGAGGAGTCCTCGAAGTCCTCAGGGTTGGAGACCCGCGTGATGGAGTCTTCCCGCGAGGCGGCGGTGATGGATCCATCGACCGAGGTGGGGGTCATGGAGTCGGCGTCATCGTGGAGAGCCGCGTCGTCCGTGGCGGCATTGGTCCCGACCGTGTTGCTGGCGGCCGAGTCGTATTCGGTGGCGAGGCGGCTGATGGAGCGGACCTACTCCTCCGAGAGCAGATTGCGGCGCGGCGGCGATCCGCCGATGGTCATCGTTGCCGCCGGGTCGACTGTGTCGGTGAAGCCGCGAACAGGTTGATGGTGCTGACTGGCATCACCGCACTGTGGGTGATTGGGCGCGTCGCCAGGATGTAGCTACTGGGCAGGATCTGAAGGATCTCGTCGCTGGCGATCATGCGGCCAGTGGTGATCGACCGATCGATTGGCGAGTAGGGTCTTGCCGTAGAACTCAGGCTAGTCTGGCTAGGCCCCACGGTGGGCGCCTATGTCGTGGAAATGGCCACGATAGTCGCTGCCATAGGCACCAATTGATAGAATCGGGGGCGAGAGCTGGCGGCCATCTGCGGTGCGAGATGGGGGCGGATGCACATGGATTTACCCAGGTTTGCCCCCGAAGGGTAAATACCTACTCCTGCTAGATTAGATTGATGGAGAGCGAGTTACAGGGGTGGCGAGCTCGGCGTCTAAGCAGCGAGTCGCTTGAAGGGGTGTATGATGGAATGTAAGTCCTCAAGCTACCCTAGGGAGGCTTGTATAGGGGGCACCTCGCTAGGGTTTACAGTTTACAACCGAACAAGATATGGATTTGGAGGCTTTGACCTAATCCGACTAGGCTTCAAGTACGCTTCTGGGCCTCCAGTCTCCAATCGCCAGGCCTTCATTTTAGTCACATTCCTGTCACCGTCCTACAGGCCCACTCGCGAGGCCTTCGGCCCGATCGGAACGTCCTACTGGGCATACCCCATTCGGCATATCCCCGTCACCGTGATTTTGGTAGCAAAAGCATTATATGGTTCTGAAGATGAAATTATACTGCTGCACACCATGAATCTAAAATAAAACTGGACATCTACAACTACTTTGCTTCTCAATTTTGCCGCTGAATATGTCCAATTTTGTTCAAACTACAACATATCAAACTTCCTAAGCTTCAATATCAGTATATGTTGATCCTTGCATGACAAAACAGTGGAAACATCCTAAATTCCTGACATGTTGAATATTTTGGTTGAACAATGGGGAAACCATGGATATTGACCTTAATTTCGAACCAGACCAAGCAATAGAAGAGGAGGAACATGCTGATGTTTCACACATAGATGCTATTGTGCAAGATATGAATTAAAGTATGATGTTTATACACAATCAACTTATCAACCAGTTTATATAGCAGTTATCCATACATATGTACAAGTTATCCAGTATCTAACACAACAGTTATCTAGGAAAATGAGTACAAGTTATCCATCAGATAATGCCACAGTTATCCATGCTTACATGTAAAAGTTACCCCACAAATCATCATTAGACATATATCCAGCAGTGATGAGTGTGCCTAGCTAACTACACTAAAAAATTGAGAGTAGGCATAAAGTATAAAAGCACAATCATAGATACGAAATCACACATAGAGGTATAAAAAATCAAGTTATCCACCAGTTTATACAGTAGTTATCTAGGCATATATATACAAGCTATCCACCAGTTTATATAGCAGGTATCCAGACATATATATACAAGTTATCCAGTAGTTTATTCGGCAGTTATCTAGGTATATATATACAAGTTATCCACCAGTTTGTTCAGTAGTTATCTAGGCACATAGGTACACAGGCATCCACCAGTTAGCAATCATAGTTATCCATGAAATATTACTAAAGTTATCCATCATTTTATACATCATTTATCCAGGCAAGTTATCCACATAGTGATGCAGCCCATCCTACGGATGCTCCTACATCTACACCAACAAGTCCCCCAAGTGGACCCATGACTCGTGCCCGAGCCAAACTCCTGCAAGCTAAGGTGAACTCGCACCTCTCCTCGTGCCAATTTTATACCTCCTTGGATGGTGTGCTACTTCATGCAACTACTCTATGCATCATCAGGTACGAAGCTCCAACACAGCACCAAGCACCCAAGGATGGAGAACAAGGAGCAGAGCATGAAGCAAAAGCCGTTGGAGCTGCTCAGACTAGAGTCTCCGGTCTGTGTACACCAGAGTCTCCGGCCCGCTAAAGTCTTCGGCCTGAAGACCCTGGAGACTCTGGCCCCTCCTCCGGTCTGACCCCCTGAACCAGGCTCCGGGACAATCTGTGTGCCCCTCTAGAGGCTGGTCCAGAGGCTCCACCGGAATCTCCGGCCTAGACCAGAGTCTCTGGCCTACACACCGGAGTCTCCGGATCGACCGACGCCAGGCATGTAAAAGGCCTTTGGGCCTTGATACATTGCAAATGTATCTATAATTTTTGATGTTCCCTGCTTGGTTTTATCCACTTTCTTGTGTTTTGTCCACACTTTGGAGTACTTTTCATATGATTTCTTGGACTAACCTATTAACAAGAGCCACAGTGCCAGCTTCCTGTTTTCTGCTGTTTTTGGTTCCAGGAAAGTCAGAAAATGAATATTCTCGGAATTGGACGAGACAAAAGCCAGAGTGCCTATTTTTCAGAAGTCATCAGATGCCAGAATACGAGACAGAGAAGGGCCAGAGGGCGGCCACACCAACTGGCCGTGCGGCCAGGCTTGGCCCGCGCCAGGGGGTGGTGTGGCTAGCCTAGGCACCCCCTCGGCCTCTCCTTCCGCCTATAAGATGCCCTCGGGACGAAAACCCTAAGTGCCCGATCAAAAATCCACAAAAGAGTCTGTAGCCGCCGTCATCTCCATCCCTAGATCGGGAGGGATCTGAAGCTCTTCCCGGCACCCTGCCGGAGAGGGGAATTCACCCTGGAGGCCTTCTTCATCACCATGCAAGCCTTTGGTGTCATGCGTGATTAGTTCATCCTTGGACTACGGATCCATGTAGTAGCTAGATGGCTGGTTCTCCTCCTTTGTGCTTTCATGTCTAGATCTTGTGAGCTTCGTTCATGATCAAGATCATCTATTTGTAATTCTGCATGTTGTATTTGCGGGGATCCGATGGATATTGAGATGCTATTTCAGATTGATTATTGATTATATCATGTCTTTGTTATTTGTGATCTTGCATGTTTTCCGTTGTTAGTAGCTATCTTGGCCAAGTAGATGCTAGCAACTCCAAGAGTTAGTATTTATGCTCGATAATGGGTTCATGCCTCTGGTAATCTAGGGAAGTGACAGAAATCTCTAAGGTACTAGATGTGCTATTGCTACTAGGGAGAAAACAACAATCCTTTGTTCATAGAACAATCGTATTCTTTACTTTACACGCAGTTCATAAAGCAATAATATGTTGCTTGCAACTTAATACTGGAGGGGGTTCGGATGATAACCTGAAGGTGGATTATTAGTCATAGATGAAGTTGTATGGCGGTTTATGTATAATGTTGTAATGCCCAATGAAGTTCCAAAGCAGTCAAGATGATTAGTATATGCATGTATTGCTTTCTCGATGTTTGTCAATTATCGCCTGTAATTTGTTCACCCAGCATGTTATCTGTCTTAAGGAGAGCCACCTCTAGTGAACTGTGGATCCCGGTCCTTTGTCTTTTACATACAATCTACAATCTTTTACTATTTTGTGTTTACTTTCCGCAAACTATTACTACTTTTCATTCGATACGTTTAATCCTTTGTTTTCCGCAAAACACGGTGAGATTGACAACCTCATCGCAAGTTGGGGACAAAGTTCTGTGGTTGTGTTGTGCAGGTCTCCACGTTGCTACTAGCACCGGTAGTGCGCCCTGCCAAGGCTTAGCTAGCAACACCTTTGGGGTGTTTCCTTGCTCTTACTGGTTCGATTAAACCTTGGTTTCATACTGAGGGAAACTTGCTACTGTGCTCATCATACCTTCCTCTTGGGGTTTCCAACGAGCTCTACATCAACACCGCAGCAGCACTTTTCTAGCGCCATACATAGAGCCATCAAGCATTTTTTGGCGCCATTGCCGGGGAGTCAAGGACATCTTCACAAGGGGAGTCCCTCATAACCAATCTCTTTACTTTGTTATTTTTGTTTTGCTTAGTTTCTTTTTGCTTTGTTTGCTTGTTTCTTTATCAAAAACACAAAAAAATAGTTTTACTAGTTTGCTTTCTTATTTGAAAACCCAAAAAAATGACTACTCTTGAAAACACTAAGTTGTGTGACTTCACTAGCACCAACAAGAATGATTTTATGAGCACACCTATTGCTCCACCAGTGCCTGAAGATACTTTCTTTGAGATAAAACATGCTTTACTCAATCTTGTTATGTGAGAACAATTTTCTGTTATTGGTAATGAAGATACTGCTTCCCATCTAAATAACTTTGTTGAACTTTGTGAGATGCAAAAGCATAGGGATATAGATGGTGATATTATTATGCTGAAATTGTTTCCTTTCTCTTTGAGAGGAAAAGCTAAAGAATGGTAGAATTCCTTAACTAGGAATAGTATTGATTCTTGGACTAAATGCAAAGATGCTTTCATTGGAAAGTACTATCCTCCTGCTAATATTATATCCATGAGAAGTGAAATAATGAAGTTTAAAAAATCTGATAATGAGCAGGTTGCTCAAGCTTGGGAAAGAATGAAATCTTTGGTAAAGAATTGTTCCACTCATGGACTGACTGCTTGGATGATCATCCAAACTTTTTATGCAGGATTGAACTATTCTTCAAGGAACCTATTGGATTCTGCTGCTGGAGGTACCTTTATGACCATCACTTTGGGTGCTGCAACAAAACTTCTGGACAATATGATGGTTAATTATTCTGAATGGCATACTGAGAGAGCTCCACAAGGTAGGAAGGTAAATTATGTTGAGGAAACTTCCTCCTTGAGTGATAAGATTGATATTATTATGTCTATGCTTGTTAATGGGAAAGCCCATATTGATCCAAATAATGTTCCTTTAGCCTCTTTGTTTGCTCAAGAAGAGCAAGTTGATGTGAACTTCATAAAAAATAACAACTTTGGCAATAATGCTTATAGGAGTAATTTTGGTAACAACACTTATAAGCCATATCCTCCCAACAATGGTAATTCTTATGGAAATTCTTACAACAATAATAGGAGTGCACCCTCAGAACTTGAAGTTATGCTCAAAGACTTTATTAGTAAGCAAAATGCTTTCAATAAAACTATTGAGGAAAAACTCTCTAATGCTGAAAGAAATATAGCCTCTTTAGCTGAAGCTCAATCTTCTTTGAATAAAATGGCTGCTAAACCTGAAACTAATGATAATCCCTTTGCAGCTACTAATGCCATACAAGTAAGAATTGATGAAAATGTTAGACTATTAGCTGAATTACATGCTAAGTGGGAAAGAGAAGATGAAATTGATAGAAACATTAGTGTTTCTACTATCACCACCACTAAGGTTGAGGCTAGTAATAGTTCTATTGCTTTAGATGATAATTTTGATTTGGATCTTGATGGTTGCAATATCTTTGAAGTTATTAAGTTCCTACAAAAGCTTGCTAAAAGTCCTAATGCTAGTGTTATGAACATGGCCTTTACAAAACACATTACTGATGATCTCATAAAGATTAAAGAAGAAAAGATGAAACATAAAGCTTCTATTTCTATAAAACAAGAAGATGGTTGGGAACCCATCATTAATATGAAAGTGAATGACTTTGATTTCAAAGCTTTATGTGATCTTGATAGTAGTGTTTCTATTACGCCTAGAAGGATTTATGATATGCTTGATTTGCCTCCTCTTGAAGATTGTTATTTGAATGTCCCACTTGATGATAATGCTAAAAAAACTCATGGGGAGTCTTAATGATGTTCTTATTATGGTTAACAATGCCTATGTCCCCATTGATTTCTATGTTTTGGATGTTGAATGCAACGCTTCTTGTCCTATTACTTTGGGAAGACCTTTTCTTAGAATTGTTGGTGCCATTATTGATATGAAAGAAGGCACCATTAAATATCAAATCCCACTCAAGAAAGGTATAGAACACTTCCCGAAGAAAAGAGAGAAGATTTCTTTTGTTTCTCCTATGAAAACAAAATTTGGTCGTAATGCTTCTTCATTTGAGAACACTTGATTCTTTTTCCTGCTTCTTATGCCTAACTTAAAGGCGTTAAAGAAAAGTACTTATTGGGAGATAACCCAAAAGTTTTAGATGAGTCTTGGAAGTTATTACTTCAGTAATAACCGCTCCTTATCCTTTTTATTTGCTTTTTGTGCCAAGAGTAACCTCTAACGAGAGATAAGTAATGATTGGGAAAGTTGTTGTCCCGAAACAGATTTCTGTGCTTCACCGTAAAAATTCGTGTAAAATCTCTAAAAGTATTTTTGAGGCGTGAAGTTTTGTGCTTCTGCCCCAGGTTGTTATCTAACTTTCTTTAGTTCAACACTTTTTGATTTGGGCAACAGAAGGTCTTCGAAAAAATTCGTCTTTACCTGCTGGTCCGTTTTGACAGATTTCTGCCATTTTCTGCATTTGCTACTTGTTGGTTGCTTTTTGAGTTCTTTTGGGGAATTGAGCTTTTTGAGGGAAGTGCTACAGTAGCTAGTGTTCTAATGGAAGTTTATTTGGTGTTAGAACTGAACCTTAAGACTTATTTTTTTTGAGTGCACTAATGTTGCTAATAAAGATTGTGTGAAGTTTTGTATGAAGGAAAAATTTCAGGTGTATGGAAGGAATGAGTAATGAGATGAAGGATGGACTAAAGCTCAATCTTGGGGATGCCACGCGTGTCACCCCAAGAAATATCCAAGAAGTACAAGTGTCAAAGCTTGGGGATGCCCAAGGCATCCCCTTCTTCATCAATAAAAATCCCAAGTTTCTTCCAAATGCTTCATTTTTATTGTTTCATGCACATTTGTGTTTTTTTGGAGCATCTTCTTTTTCGTTTTCGTTTTGGTTTTCGTTTGCTTTTTTTTGCTTAATTTTATGAATAAATTGGTTGGACCCCCTCTTTCATACATTGGTTTGCAAATAGTTTGGTTTGGTTTGAAAATAGTAGGAAAGTTCATGCTTATATGGTAAAAAGAGCTCGTTTTTGACTGTGGCCTATGCTTTCGCATGCCATGCGTGATATTGTTTTAGCCTTATGCTTAGTATTTTGCTGTAGAATGACTTGTTATAAACAATTGAGATTGCTTAATGTGCCTTGGATGAATCATGCGTTGTTTTAGCATATTAAAAGCATAGTATAGTGGTATTCTCCTTTGATGCTTTATTTGGGTTGACTTGGCGCATGTTCACACCATGTTATCACTATCTCAAGTCACCATAGCCTTTATGATCCTTTATTTTTCAACTTGTACTATCACTTTATGTTGTGATCAATGATGTTTTGTCGCTCTGCATGATTATGGCCATTATTGCTCTCTTAGTTTGTCGCTCCCAGTCTTTTGCTAGCCTACACAATCAAGTATGAGTTCCACTCATGCATCCAACTCCCTAAACCAAGTTATTCCAAAGAGTCCATCATACCTACCTACTATCTTATGCTATTCCAAGTATTTTCATGCTTTTGTTTACCTTCCAAATTAAACTTGTTATGAGAAAACTAGTGATTAAAGCTCTCACAAACTTGATGGCACACTTTACTTTTTTTGCATCTAATAAATTGAACCATTGGGTCCTTCTTTGTTGCGTATATGCTTGCGCTTTATAAGTTGAAATTAGCAGAACCATGTTTCATGGGGAACGCTTTCAACATTGCACTTGTACTTTGTACCCCGTTGATATCATGTTCTTTTGCTTACGGATCCCGGCGGTGTGAAATAAAAGTGGAACTTGTAAGATCATGGAGTTTGTATGTGTGTTAGCGAAACGCCTAGGCCGCTAGCCTAAGCCATGCCTAATCATGGTGGAAACTTGCAGCATCACCATAATGAGCACTCTATGAAGCATCCTCAATAAAAACTTATGCAAATAGCAAATAAAAAGATCGCTGAGATGCTCATTGTCTGCTTGCCTTGTCATTTTGATTATGGGAAAGCTCCCGTATCATGTGCAAGGGGTACCCCGTTGGCGGTTCTTAATGATACACATGTACTTACAATGACAAGAGCTTACCCGTGACTAAAGTTGAGTAGCATGAGGTTCGGTCTTCGTAAGTAAGGGGCATGAGATTTCGGTTTATAACTTGTCAAGCATATCATCTTAGTTGTGTCACTTTAACCTTAATCACCTTAAAGATGCTTATGATAGGGGCAATGAGACCTGAAAGCTATAAGTACCATAATTTTTGGAAGCTCTTTATGAGACTTGAATCCCTACTTCCTTCTATGAAGGCCTTTCTTCCACCATTACATTGAGTCACCACCTTCTACCTTTATGCACCTACTTTGAGAGCATAGTGGTCATTCTTAGTTCTATGTGCATTGTCCCAAGACTAGTTGATTGATGCATAACTTGATATTTCTTGTTTTAAACTATTTGTATCTAGTCACTCTTATGAACTTTAAGATGTCCTATGCATTTATATTTGCTACTCTATTGAGGGACAAGCTGAATACTATTATGCTATGTTTTCTTTATGTGAAACAAACAAACGTCTTGCAAAGCATTGTTATTCATGAGTCTTTTGTTTGTGCCTTTTCATGTTGCATCATAGTTTCTTTGTCTTATTGCTAGAACTTTGTCTTTCATGTTATGATTGAAGTACTATGATCCCATCTTTGAATGTTTTACAAATACTTTGATCAAGTCTTTGATGGTGCATGCCACCTCAAAAATTATTCTTTCTTTTTATCACTTACCTACTCAAGGACGAGCAGGAGTTAAGCTTGGGGATGTTCATACATTGCAAATGTATCTATAATTTTTGATTTCCATGCTTGGTTTTATCCACTTTCTTGTGTTTTGTCCACACTTTGAAATACTTTTCATATGATTTCTTGGACTAACCTATTAACAAGAGCCACAGTGCCAGCTGCCTGTTTTCTGCTATTTTTGGTTCCAGGAAAGTCAGAAAATAAATATTCTCAGAATTAGACGGGACAAAAGCCAGAGTGCCTATTTTTCAGAAGTCATCAGATGCTAGAATACGAGACGGAGAAGGGCCAGAGGGCGGCCACACCACCTGGCCGCGTGGCCAGGCTTGGCCCGCGCCAAGGGGTGGTGTGGCCAGCCCAGGCACCCCCTCGGCCTCTCCTTCCATCTATAAGATGCCCTCGGGACGAAAACCCTAAGTGACTGATCAAAAATCCACGAAAGAGTCTGTAGCCGCCGTCATCTCCATCCCTAGATCGGGAGGGATCTGAAGCTCTTCCCGGCACCCTGCCGGAGAGGGGAATTCACCCTGGAGGCCTTCTTCATCACCATGCAAGCCTCCGGTGTGATGCGTGAGTAGTTCATCCTTGGACTACGGATCCATGTAGTAGCTAGATGGCTGGTTCTCCTCCTTTGTGCTTTCATGTCTAGATCTTGTGAGCTCCGTTCATGATCAAGATCATCTATTTGTAATTCTGCATGTTGTGTTTGCGGGGATCCGATGGATATTGAGATGCTATTTCAGATTGATTATTGATTCCATCATGTCTTTGTTATTTGTGATCTTGCATCCTTTCCGTTGTTAGTAGCTATCTTGGCTAAGTAGATGCTAGAAACTCCAAGAGTTAGTATTTATGCTCGATAGTGGGTTCATGCCTCTGGTAATCTGGGGAAGTGACAGATATCTCTAAGGTACTAGATGTGCTGTTGCTACTAGGGAGAAAACGTCAAGATCTCACCGAGTCTCCCTTCTCACCGTGCCGGTTCGAGAGAGAGATCCATGCCTGACACTGATCCTAGGGATTGCGCCGGACGGGTAGCCGCCGGCATGAGAAATTGGCATGTATCGTGTCTTCGTGGTGTGTGTGTGTTCATCGTGTTCTTCGTGTGTGAGTTTGCAGATTCGCTCTCTCCCTCATCCCCACACCTCATCCACCTCGATTTCAAGGGATTCGTGAACGATCGGGCCATCCCCGAAGTTGCCCCGCAACATATTAGTATCAAGAGCTTCGTTGCTCACGAATTCCCCCACAAATTTTTCTTCTATCCACCAAAAATTCGAAAATCCCCAAAAAAGAGCCCCAAATTTGCCTTTGGATCGATCTCTTGATTTGGAGTGTTATTTGTGGTTTTGATCCGACCAAACCTTGTCTTAGGTGTTGGTCCAGCTTTACCCTGCGTTTTCCCAGCCCAATTTGGCCAATTTTTCACGGATTTGAGGCCCCAAGGCGTGAATTTCCGCTCGAGAACACAAGAAGTTCGCGATCTGACTCCAGACCGGAGTCTCCGGCCTACACTCTGGAGTCTCTGGCCTATCCACACCGGAGTGCCCGGCCTACACCGGAGTTTCTGACCTGAGACCCCGGAGTCTCCGGCCCTGATGCCTGATTTTGACAGTTTTGCCTCTTATCTTTCATTGGCTAATTTCCTCTTGTTTTTTTGTGCCCGTGTGCATGTCGCTAACTAAAAACAAGCTTCCGCATCAACAACCTCCGCGCTCATTGACACCGCGGCCCACGAACATCATCCCGCACCATCGATGTCAAGTTCATCATCACCAACGAAGGTATAACTTGCGTCACCTTGTTAACCCCTATCTTCCTTTGTGTGTACCAATCCCACGAGAGTGGCTCATCTTGTGTTTGCTTGAGCATTGTGCATTTGTCCTTAGATAGTGATAGTGCAAAAGCAATAGCAAGAGTGACTTGGTAGCATCAAGGGGGAGCAAAAAAAGGAAAAGATATAAAGAAAAAGAAAAATAATCTCCCATTACAAAAGAGAGTCTCAAAGCTTGTAATCAAGAGAGAAAGAAAGAGCGCCCAAGGCAAGTGCACAAATCCGTTGCTCATTTTTCCTATTTGCAAATGAGCCACGGTCTCTCCTTGTATTGGCACGACAGCGAGCGTAGTCTTCATTAGGACATTTTGTTTGCTCATTTTCATAGTCGTGTCAATCCCAACAATCTTCACGTGTGTGTATATAGTCGTAGGTTCCCGTCACCCCTTTGAGTTGTTGCATTTACCTTTGACTTGAGTTTTGTTGGATTTTACCCACTTTTGACTACCCTTTTCTTTTGGTTGGTTCTTTGGCATTCCACAGTCCTAACCTACCACCAACAAGCTTTTGAGAGTTAGTTATTTCTTTAGTGTGAGTTTTCTTTGCATTTTCACTTTGCAAGCTAATCGCTCTCACTTGTGGTTTCTAGTTCGGTGCAATCCCCAAGGTGAGGTACAAGGCTAACACCATCATACTCCACTTTCATATACAATCCTTGTGTGTTTTGCATAATGGATAGGCACGGTGAGTCGAGCCAACCTCCTCCCCAAGAAGAAGAACAAGGACCATACATGACGCGTGCAAGTCACTTCATCATCCGACAAGAGTTCCGTGAACGTTGCCAAGCCCTTGAGACGCGACAAGATGAACAATCTGGTGAGACGCAAGTCGAGTTCAAGAACACCGACAACCGCTTCAATGGCCTCGAAAGACAAATGCATGCAATGCATCACACCTTTGGCCATCAAAATGAAGTTCTCCAATGCTCCGTCGTCGAAACAAATGACAATCTTTGATGCCTCATCGACGGAATGGCAAGGCCACGCTCACGTGCATCAAGATCTTCCAACTCTTCACATCGTCATGTTCCTCTACAACAAGATCTTCATCCAAGTGCTCCAAGAAGCAATGATGCCTCCGTGATTGAAGATGGAAGTTCTTCCAACTACGTACCTTCTCCACGACGTGCCGCAACGTCAAGCTATGATGGTGATTTCTCTTCAAGACCCCAAGCAAGGCAAGAAGCACACCTTCATCACGCAAGGGCATTGGTGATACAAGAAGAGCAACCATAAGAAGAATCGCAAGTGCAACCGCAAGTCCACCACCATCGCCTGTGACACGTACTTGACACGACAAGTGATGACTCCAATTTGGAAAATCAAGCTCGTCATCGACGTGAGGCTCTCCAAGATCCTCCTCCTCGTCATCATCGTCATGAACGTCCACACCAACACCATGGTCATCACGAGGCGCCTCCTCCACCACGCCAAAACTTGGAGCGCCAAGTGGTACAAGTTGAGCGACGCCCACCACGTCAAGAAGCTCAAGACCATGATATTCTCCATGAGGCCCATGTACCTAATCAACATCACCAACAGAGGAACGAGCCTCCTCTTCATTGTCAACCGTGTCAAGAGGCTCAAATCCCTCGCCACCATGAGGCCCAAGCGCCTCAACCACGTCAACAACCGCGCCAAGAGCAAGAGCAAGCTCAACAACAACATCAAGAGCAATCTCCGCAACAAGAGCACAAGAACCAAGTTCCACCTCCTCAACCACAAAATCATCAACAAGCTCGTCGCAATGACCGCATGGAAGATGAAGACCATCATCAACATGGCAACAACCGCTACCGTGACCGCAATAAGGAAGAAACTTTCGGCAAGCTCAAGTTCACAATGCCCAAGTTTACCGGATCAAATGACCTTGAAGAATACCTCTCGTGGGCACTCAAAGCCGACGAGATCTTCCGTATGCACAATTATAGCAACGAGAAGATGGTCGCCATGGCTTCGCTTGAGTTTGATGATTACGCCAACCTTTGGTGGGAACAAGTTCAAGTTGCTCGTGATGCAAGACAAGAGCCGCCAATCACAAATTGGCATGACATGAAGGCTCATATGAGATCCCGCTTTGTCCCCGCGCACTACTTGCGCGACCTCTTCAACAACCTTCAAGCGCTTCGTCAAGGGACAAAGACCGTGGAAGAGTACTTAAAGGAAATGGAACTCAACTAGATTCACGCCAACATTGACGAGCGCATGGAGCAAACTATGACACGCTTCCTTATTGGGTTGAACCACCCAATCAAGCGCATCGTCAAGTTCCAAACATACAACACCATGGTTGATCTTGTGCACATCGCAACAAAGGCCAAACATCAAGTGCACGAGGACATAAAGTACAACAAGCCCAAGACGTACTTCACCTACAAGCAAGCTTCAACCACTACACCAACAACTTTCAATGGAAGCTCCTCAAGTACCTCCAAGCCTTCCTTCAAGCCCACACTTCCTCAAGGAAAACTGCCCCCAAGTGGAAAACAAGCAAAGAGTGACACACCTTTCAACGGTGAGTGCTGCAAGTGTGGAGGCAAAGAACACAAGTCGGCCGAATGTGGGAATAAGAAAGTATTGTTCATCCACGACAATGGCGAAGAAAAATACTTGAGCGAAGATGAATTTGATGCCAGAGTCAAGGAAGCAATGGCAAGGCAACGAGTGGAAGATTACCAAGAACTCCTCATGTGTGAACATGACGCAAGTCCATCGCTTGTCGTCACAAGGATCTTGACCACTCAAGCACAAGAGCATGAAGACCAACGCTCAAATATCTTCCAAACACGAGCCGGCATTAATGGCAAATCTATCAAGGTGATCATTGACGGAGGGAGTTGCCACAACCTTGCTAGCACAGAGATGTGTGAGAAGCTCAACCTCACCCTCCATCCGCACAAGCACCCATACCACGTGCAATGGCTAAGTGACCAAGAGTCCGTGAAGATCAAGCATACTGTATCGGTCTCCTTCGCCATTGGTCCTTACAAAGACACGGTGGAGTGCGATGTGGTTCCTATGACAGTTTGCCACATGCTACTTGGTCGACCATGGAAATTTGACAAGGCTGCTCTACATGATGGTCGCACCAATGTATACACCTTCAAATGGCTAAACAAGACATGTGTTTTGCAACCGATGACTCCTAGCCAAATAACTGTGGACAATGCAAAGGATTTAGCGACGGTGCAAAGCACAACACCTACTTGTGAGAAGAGCGGTGAGCGAGAGAACCACCTCATAGTGAGTGAGAGCCACAAGGCAAACTCGAGTGGAAAAACTAAGAGTGTTCTCCTTGCCACCAAAAGTGAGATGAGAGAAGTGCGGAAGAACCCATCCATCTTGCACTACGTCCTCATTTGCAAGGGCCTAGCGCAAGGAACTAATGAAATAACCAATGTTCCTCCATCTTTGATGATTGTCTTGCAGGAATTCAAGGATGTGTTCCCCGAAGAGCTCCCACATGGACTATCCCCCCTTCGTGGAATTGATCATCGCATTGACCTCATCCCCGGTGCACCCCATCCAAACCGCGTCGCCTACTGCACAAACCCGGAGGATACAAAGGAGATCGAACATCAAATCAACCAACTCGTCTCCAAATGTTTGATCCAAGTTAGCACTAGTCCAAGTGCGGTACCCGTGATTCTTGTCCCAAAAACGGATGATACGTTACGGTTATGCATGGACTGCCATCCAATCAATGCTATCACCGTGCGTTATCGACATCCTATACCACATCTCGATGACATGCTTGATGAGTTATGTGGAGCCACTATTTTTTCGAAAATTGATCTTCATAGTGGTTACCATCAAATACGCATGGCGGAAGGTGATGAGTGGAAAACCTCCTTCAAGACCAAACTAGGTCTCTATGAATGGTTGGCCATGCCCTTTGGCTTATCTAATGCCCCATCCACCTTCATGCGCCTTATGAATCATATCTTGCGTTCTCTCATTGGAAAAAGTGTTGTTGTCTATTTCGATGATATACTTGTGTATAGCAAGTCACTTGAGGACCATATAACACATGTCAAGGAAGTTTTGCAAATCCTTCAACATGAAAAGCTTTATGCTAATCTTCCCAAGTGCACTTTTGCTAAAGACAAGTTGATTTTTCTTGGATTTGTTGTTTCTTCGAAGGGAATTGAAGTTGATGTTTCCAAGGTCAAGGACATACGAGATTGGCCCATCCCAACAAATGTGAGTGAACTCTGAAGTTTTCATAGGTTGGACGGTTTCTATCATCGCTTTGTGAAAGACTTTTCAACCATTGCTTGTCCTCTCAACAAGTTGACGAAAAAGAATGTCACCTTCGCATGGGGAAAAGCACAACAAAAGCTTTTGATGAACTTAAAAAGAGGCTCACAGAAGCTCCTCTCCTTGCGTTACCAGATTTCACAAAAACTTTTGAGATAGAGTGTGACGCTAGTGGTATTGGCATTGGTGGAGTCCTTATGCAAAACGGACGTCCTATAGCCTACCGTAGCGAGAAACTTGATGGTGCTCGCCTTAACTATCCGATTTATGACAAAGAGCTTTTTGCCTTAGTTCGTGTTATTCAAGTTTGGCAACACTACCTATGGACTAAGGAATTTATCATACATTCCGACCATGAGTCGTTGAAGTATCTTAAAGGCCAAGCCAACTTGAGTAAGAGACACGCTAAGTGGGTTGAGTTCATGGAGTCTTTTCTGTACATTGTCAAGTATAAGAAGGGAAAATATAATGTAGTTGCGGACGCTTTTTCTCGCAAACACACAAGCCTTCTTACGAGACTCGAAATCAACGTTTTGGGTCTTGAGGAGATAAAATCCTTGTATGCTTCCGACCTGTTCTTTGAACCAATTTTCGCAAAGTGCTCCATTGATAAAGGAGTTGATGATTTGTATTTTCATAAGGACTTTATCTTTAAACAAAACAATATTTGCATTCTGAAATCGTCGCTCCAACTTTTGCTTCTCCAAGAATCTCATGGTGGAGGCCTCATGGGTCACTTTGGACGTGACAAGATATTGGACATGCTATCCACTCACTACTTCTAGTCCAAGATGAAGCACGACGTGGAGCGCTACGTTCAACGATGCACGACATGTGTTCAATCTAAGTCGCAAGCTAACCCTTATGGTCTTTATATGCCATTGCCTATTCCTCATACACCTTGGTCTGACATTAGTATGGATTTCGTGTTAGGATTGCCTAGATCTAAGCATGATCATGATTCTATCTTTGTTGTCGTGGATCGTTTTTCCAAAATGGCACACTTCATATTGTGCCATATGACCGACAATGCTTCACATGTTGCAAATTTGTTTTTCAGGGAAATCGTTCGTCTTCACGGTGTGCCACGAACAATCGTTTCCGACCGCGACGTCAAATTCATGATCTACTTATGGAAGACCCTCATGGCCAAGCTCGGCGTTGATGTCTACGCACTTCTATTCTTGTAGGCAGTTGTTGGGCCTCCAAGTGCAGAGGTTTGTAGAACAGCAGCAAGTTTTCCCTTAAGTGGATCACCCAAGGTTTATTGAACTCAGGGAGGAAGTGGTCAAAGGTATCCCCTCTCAAGCAACCCTGCAATCAAGATACAAGAAGTCTCTTGTGTCCCCAACACACCCAATACACTTGTCAGGTGTATAGGTGCACTAGTTCGGCGAAGAGATAGTGAAATACAAGTGGTATGGATGATTATAAGTGGTAATGGTGATAGAAAATAACTTGATGGCGTGGAAGAGACTAAAAGCAATCTGAAATAAAGATGGAAGCAAGCAAACGTGTAACAGATCTAGCTGCAAACGAAGTTTCAATGCTTAGAAACAAGGCCTAGGGATCATACTTTCACTAGTGAACACTCTCATATAAATATCTTCTCTTTATGATATTACTCTTAACTACTCTCCGGTTGAACACTCTAATCCATGGTAGGGCTATAACAACACACCTCAAAGTAAGCCTTTCCCATTTAGATAATCCCACACTGTCACCTTGAGTACTAGATGGTTCCAACAAACACCATAATTTCATAAAGACATCCAACTCCAAATATAACTCATAACAAGTATTTGTAATCTCTAGCCTAAGTGCCACCATGGTGTGCACACTGTCAACTTCACACACATGGGGAGAGCAGAGATTTATTAAAGCACTTGAGTAGCAAGGTAGATCTATAGTTACAAGCTCATGATCTCAATAAGATTATGCATAGAGAGAGAGGTGAACACATAGCTACCGGTAGAACCCTTAGCCTCGAGAGAGAACTACTCCCTCCTAATCATGGGAATCAGCAATGGTGGTGGAGATCGACGGAGATGGCTCTGGCAGTGGCGCGGAGGACTCCTTCCCCGCCGCCGGTATCACAGGGGAGCACCGCCCTTTAGCACCCTTCCTTCATGGATTCTTGGGAGCCCTTCCCCATGGAGATAGGATCCATGGGGGAGGCAAAAACGTGGCTTTGGTGGCTGCATATTCGTGGGTGGAGGTGTCTCCCACGAATTAGGTTTCCTTCCTTTATATAGCTTCTCGGATTCCCGTCACCCCATCTTGGGCTGCACTAAATCGGGTCTACCAGGCCCGTCTGAACTCGGAATCAGCTAAATTTTATGTCCAGAACGTTTGTCGTGAAAGTTCCAACAACTTTGTAGTTGAAGAGTTTTCCGTTTGACGCCGTATTCGACCCGGAAAGTGACCATATTCAAAAAGAGTTCTGAGACAGATTTCTGGAAAATCCCAATTTGACTCCAACAAGGTTTCCACTTGTATTCTTGGTAATTCCTACACATCAAAGTATAAAACAAGAACATTGTGCACTTTTGCAACTATTAGTAGGTTAGTGCAAATAAATCATGAACTTTATATAAAAAGGAGTATCAAAAGCATATGATTAGCATAAAACCATCAAAAATTATAGATACGCTATTGGCGTATCAACATTCCCAAGCTTAGTTCCTGCTCGTCCTCGAGTAGGTAAACGATAAAAAGAATATAATTTTTGAGGTGACATGCAGCCAACACAATCTTGATCATCATTATTGTAAAAGCATTGATAGCTGGGATCAAGGTACTCTAAACATGAACATGAAAGATAGAGTTCTAACAATAAGACATAGCAAGTATGTTGCAACATGAAAAGGCACAAACAAAAGATTCATGAATAACAATGCTTTGCAAAACGTTTGTTTGTTTCACATAAAGAAAACATAGCATAGTGGTATTCAGCTTGTCCCTCATAGAGTAGCAAACATAAATGCATAGGACACCTTCAAAGTTCATAAGAGTGACTAGATACAATAGATTAAAACAAGCAATATCAAAGTATGCATCAATCAACTAGTCTTGGGACAATGCACATAGAACTAAGAATGCCCACTATGCTCTCAAAGTAGGTGCATAAAGTTAGAAGGTGGAGACTCAATATAATGGTGGAAGAAAGGCTTTTTTATAAAAGGAAGTAGGGATTCAAGTCTCATAAAGAGCTTTCAAAAATTATGGTACTTATAGCTTTCAGCTCTCATTGCCCCTATCATAAGCATCTTGAAGGTGATTAAGGTTAAAGTGAACAAACTATGGTGTACATGTTTGATGAAGTATAAGTTAGGAATCTCATATCCCTTGAATACGAGGGTCGCTCCTCATGCTACTCAAGTTTAGTCACCGGTAAGTTCTTGTCATCGTAAGTACATGTGTATCACAGAGAACCGCCAACGGGGTACCCCTTGCCCGATGATACGGAAGATTCCCCATATCGAAATGACAAGGCAAACAGACAACGAGCATCTCAGCAATCTTCTTACTTACCATGGGAATATGGTGCTTTTTTCTCTCTTTCCTCTTTTCATAATCTCTTTTTTTTCTTTTTCTCTTTTTTCTCAATATAGGACTCTTTTTTTATAAGAAGAATGCTTCATAGACAGCTCATTATGGTTATTCTGCAGGTTTCCACCATGTCAACATGGATTAGACCAGCGGCCCAGGCGTTTCTCTAACACATATACATAACTCTATGGACTTACAAGCTCCACTTTCATTTCACACCGACGACATCCGTAGACAAAAGAGCATGATATCAACTAGGTACAATGTACCCGTGCAATGTTGAAAGTGTTCCCCATGACAGCATGGTTCTGCTAATCCCCAACAAATAAGTGCAAGCATATACAACATAGACGACACAGTGGTTCTAGTTTATTAAGGGCAAGAAAAGTAAAGTGTGCCATCAAGTTCATGAGAGCTTTAATTACTAGTTTTCTCATAACAAGTTTAATTTGGAAGGTAAAAAAACATGAATATACTTGGAATAGCTTAAGCTAATAGGTAGGTATGGTGGACTCTTTGGAATAACTTGGTTTAGGGAGTTGGATGCATGAGTGGAACTCATACTTGGTTGTGGAGGCTAGCAAAAGATTGGGAGCGACCAACTAAGAGAGCAATAATGGCCATAATCATGCAGAGCGACAAAACATCATTGATCAAAGCATTAAGTGATACTACAAGTTGAAAACTAAAGGATCATAAAGGCTTATGGTGACTTGGGATAGTCATAACATGGTGTGAGCATGCGCCAAGTCAACCCAAATAAAGCATCAAAGGAGAATACCACTATACTATGCTTTAATATGCTAAAACAACGCATGATTCTTCAAAGGCACATTAAGCAATCTCAATTGTTTATAACAAGTCATGTTACAGCAAAGAATACTAAGCATAAATCCAAAACAATATCAAGCATGGCATGATAAAGCATATGCCACAGTCAAAAACAAACTCTCTTTACCACTTAAGCTTGAACTTTTCCTACTCGTTTCCAATCCAAACCAATGTTTGAAAGAGGGGGTCCAACCAATTTATTCAGCAAACTAAGAAAACCAAGCAAACTAAAAACGAAAACGAAAACAAAAAAGAAGACGCTCCAAGAATAACACAACTGTGCATGAAACAATAAAAATGAAGTGTTTGGAAGAAACCTAGGATTTTTATTGATGAAGAAGGGGATGCCTTGGGCATCCCCAAGATTTGATGCTTGTACTTCTTGGATATTTCTTGGGGTGACACTCGTGGCATCCCCAAGCTTGAGCTTTAGTCCATTCTTCATCGCATTACTCATTCCTTCCATACACCTGAAAATTTTCCTTCATACAAAACTCACACAATATTTATTACCAACATTAGTGCACTCAAGATAATAATTCTTTAGGTTAAATTCTAACACCAATAAAACTTCCATTAAAACACTAGCTATTGTAGCACTTCCCTCAAAAATCTCAATTTCCCAAAGAGAACTCAAAAAGGAACCAACAAGAAGCAAATGCAGAAAATGGCAGAAATCTGTCAAAACAGACTAGCAGGTAAAGACAAAAAAATTCGAAGCCCTTCTGTTCCTCAAATCGAAAAGTGTTGAACTAACGAAAGTTAGATAACAACCTAGGGAAGAAGCACAAAAATTCACGCCTCAAAAGGACGTACAGAGATTTTACACGAATTTTTACGGTGAAGCATAGAAATCTGTTTCGGGACAGCAACTTTTCCAATCATTACTTTTCTCTCATTAGAGGTTACTCTTGGCAAAAAAAGCAAATAAAAAGGATAAGGAGCGGTTATTACTGAAGTAATAACTTCCAAGACTCAACTAAAACTTTTGGATTATCTCCCAAAAAGTACTTTTCTTTAACGCCTTTAAGTTAGGCATGATAGTTTGAGAAGATGCTCACATAAGAAATATGAATTGAAGTAAAAGAGAGCATCAAGAAGCAAATTTAAAGCATATTTAAGTCTAACCCACTTCCTATGCATAGGAATCTTGTAAAGAAACAAGTCATAAAAGCACAAAGCAACAAGCATAGGAAAGCGAAACAAGTGCAACTTCAAGATTTTCAACATAAAGAGGGGAAACTTAATATTATTGAGATGCATAAAACCATGTTTCCCTCTCTCATAATAACTTTCAGTAGCATCATGAATAAAATTAACAATATAACTATCACATAAAACATTCTTATCATGAGCCACATGCATATAATAATTATTACTCTCTACATAAACATAGTCATTCTTATTAATTGTAGTGGGAGAAAATTCAACAAAATAGCTATCATTATTATTTTCATCACCATAATCATCAAATATAGGAGGCATATTATAATCATAATTAATTTTCTCCTCAATAGTAGGTGGACTGAAAATGTCATATTCATTATTGTAATCATCATATATTTTGAGGTGTAGTATCATCATAAGCAATACAATAGCTATCTTCCAAAGCTGGAGAACTAAAAAGATCATTTTCATAAAAACTAGCTTCCCCAAGCTTAGACTTTTCCATAGCATTAGCAATAATGGTGTCCAAAGAATTCATACTAACAACATTGCTATTAGCATGCAAATAAAGTTCCATAGGTTTTTTAATTTTCTCTTCAAACACTTCATGTCCTAACTCAAGATAAATACTATAAAGCTCTCTAATTTTGTTGTTGTTTTCCATTAAGCCTAACTAGTGAAAACAAGAAACAAAAAGACAAAATTGCAGAGTCTAAAGGAAATAACTTCGAGTACTCACACCGGAGGATGTGAGTACCTTTTACCTTACCTCCCCGGCAACGGCGCCAGAAAATAGCTTGATGTCTACGCACTTCTATTGTTGCAGACAGTTGTTGGGCCTCCAAGTGCAGAGGTTTGTAGAACAGCAGCAAGTTTTCCATTAAGTGGATCACCCAAGGTTTATTGAACTCAGGGAGGAAGTGGTCAAAGGTATCCCCTCTCAAACAACCCTGCAATCAAGATACAAGAAGTCTCTTGTGTCCCCAACACACGCAATACACTTGTCAGGTGTATAGGTGCACTAGTTCGGCGAAGAGATAGTGAAATACAAGTGGTATGGATAATTATAAGTGGTAATGGTGATAGAAAATAACTTGATGGCGTGGAAGAGACTAAAAGCAATCTGAAATAAAGATGGAAGCAAGCAAACGTGTAACAGATCTAGCTGCAAACGAAGTTTCAATGCTTAGAAACAAGGCCTAGGGATCATACTTTCACTAGTGAACACTCTCATATAAATATCTTCTCTTTATGATACTACTCTTAACTACTCTCCGGTTGAACACTCGAATCCATGGTAGGGCTATAACAACACACCTCAAAGTAAGCCTTTCCCATCTAGATAATCCCACACTGTCACCTTGAGTACTAGATGGTTCCAACAAACACCATAATTTCATAAAGACATCCAACTCCAAATATAACTCATAACAAGTATTTGTAATCTCTAGCCTAAGTGCCACCATGGTGTGCACACTATCAACTTCACACACATGGGGAGAGCAGAGATCTATTAAAGCACTTGAGTAGCAAGGTAGATCTATAGATTACAAGTTCATGATCTCAATAAGATCGTGCATAGAGAGAGAGATGAACACATAGCTACCGGTAGAACCCTTAGCCTCGAGAGAGAACTACTCCCTACTCGTCATGGGAATTAGCAATGGTGATGGAGATGGTGGTGGAGATCGACGGAGATGGCTCTGGCAGTGGTGCCGAGGACTCCTTCCCCACCGCCGGTATCACAGGGGAGTACCGCCCTTTAGCACCCTTCCTTCATGGCTTCTTGGGAGCCCTTCCCCATGGATATGGGATCCATGGGGGAGGCAAAACCTTGGCTTTGGTGGCTGCAAATTCGTGGGTGGAGGTGTATCCCACGAATTAGGTTTCCTTCCTTTATATAGCTTCTCGGATTCCCGTCACCCCATCTTGGGCTGCACTAAATCGGGTCTATCGGACCTGTCCGGACTTGGAATCAGCTAAATTTTATGTCTAGGACGTTTGTGGTGAAATTTCCAACAATTTTGTAGTTGAAGAGTTTTCCGTTTGACGCAGTCTTGGACCCGGAACGTGACCATCTTCAAAAAGAGTTCTGAGACAGATTTCTAGAAAATCCCAATTTGACTCCAACAAGGTTTCCACTTGTATTCTTGGTAATTCCTACACATCAAAGTGTAAAACAAGAAAATTATGCACTTTTGCAACTATTAGTAGGTTAGTCCAAATAAATCATAAACTTTATATAAAAAGGAGTATCAAAAGCATATTATTAGCATAAAACCATCAAAAATTATAGATATGCTATGGGCGTATCAGGCGTCAAGCTCCTCTTCTCATCCGCATCGCATCCCCAAACCGATGGACAAACCGAAGTTGTCAACCGAAGCCTCAGGACTCTACTTCGTGTGTTGATCAAGAAAAACTTCAAGGATTGGGAGGAATGCATCCCACATGCCGAGTTCACCTACAACCGTGCCAAGCACTCAACAACCAAGATGAGTCCATTCATGATCGTCTATGGTTTCGACACCCTCACCGCGCTCGACATCCTACCACTACCTCTACATGAGCGCACCAACATGGATGTCGAGAAGCACGCACAAGCTATGAAGAAGCTTCGTGAAGAAATAAGAGCTAGTATCGAGCAACAAGTCCTTCGCCAAGCTTCAAGGTTAAACAAGGACAAGAAGGAGATGATATTTGAAGAAGGTGACCTTGTGTGGATACACCTAAGCAAAGACCGCTTCCCCAAGGAACGTGACTCCAAGCTCAAGCCAAGAGGAGATGGTCCCTTCAAGGTTCTCAAGAGAATCAACAATAACGCCTACATCCTCGACATACCGGCGTCCAAGTACCTTGCAAGAAATATGTTCAACGTCAAAGATCTTTCACCCTACCATGGAGATGTTCAAGATGATGTCCATGAAGATTCGAGGACGACTCTTTCCCAAGGGGGGGAGCTGATGCAGCCCGTCCTACAGACGCTCCTACATCTACACCAACAAGTCCTCCAAGTGGACCCATGACTCGTGCCCAAGCCAAACTCCTGCAACCTAAGGTGAACTCGCTCCTCTCCTCGTGCCAATTTGATACCTCCTTGGATGGTGTGCTACTTCATGCAACTACTCTATGCATCATCAGGTACGACCCCCCAACATAGCACCAAGCACCCAAGGATGGAGAACAAGGAGCAGAGTGTGAACCAAAAGCCACTGGAGCTGCTCAGACCGGAGTCTCCGGTCTGCACACACCGGAGTCTCCGGCCCGCCAAAGTCTCCGGCCTGAAGACCCCGGAGACTCTGACCCCTCCTCCGGTCTGGCCCCCTGAACCAGGCTCCGGGACAATCTGTGTGCCCCTCCGGAGGCTGGTCTGGAGGCTCCACCAGAATCTCCGGCCTAGACTGGAGTCTCTGGCCTGCACACCGGAGTCTCTGGACCGACCGACTCCAGGCATGTAAAAGGCCTTTGGTCCTTTCGCCCATGTACCCTCTAGTCCGTCCAGAACTTGTCTTTTATTCAAGTACCCCTGACTGTGTGGTTGTCCTATATGTAGTCCCCCATCTCTATTGTAAACCCTAGGCATGATATTTAGAATTAGTGGAAACCCCTTGTGGATCTTTCTAGTTCTTGCCTCATGCTCCTTTGACAAAGGAGCACCAAATATCCCAAACCTCGTTGGAGTTTGCATCGTGCATCCGCGTTGTACAAGGCCTAGGTATCGGAGTCCCTTTGCCTAGACGTCAAGATCTCACTAAGTCTCCCTTCTCGCCGTGCCAGTTCGAGAGAGAGATCCCCGCCGACGCCGATCCTAGGGATTGCGCTGGACCGGTAGCCGCTAGCGTGAGCAATTGGCTTGTATCATGTCTTCATGGTGTGTGTGTGTTCATCGTGTTCTTCGTGTGTGAGTTCGCGGATTCGCTCTCTCCCTCATCCCCACACCTTCTCCACCTCAATTTCAAGGGATTCGTGAAAGATCGGGCCATCCCCGAAGTTGCCCCGCAACACATAGCTAACACACTACAGTTACCCATGCTTATATGTAGGATTTAACATAAATATCAACACTACATTTTATCCAGAAGTGTTATGTGTGACTCAACATTAGAAAGACAATCAACATATTTACGAAAAAACTTGTTAATTTAAGAAAGTTACCCACTAGATAGAGAGAAGTTACCCACCGACTTTAACTGCTGTTATCCATGCATTTCCATTATGCTTACCCATTCCTGAAAAATACAGATAGAATGACTAATCAACCAGTTTATACAGCAGCTATCCAGTCATATATATACAAGTTATCCACCAGTTATTAAGCAGTTATCCAGGCATATAGGTACACAGTCATTCACCAATTAACAATTATAGATATCCATGGGATATTACTCAAGTTATCCAACATTTTATTTAGCGGTTATCCAGTCACATAGGAACAAGTTATCCACGTAGCTAATACTATAGTTACTCATGCTTATACGTAGGATTTAACGCAAATTTCAACACTATATTTTATCTAAAAGTGTTGTTCGTGACTCAACATTAAAAAGAAAATCAACATGTTTATGAATACTTGCTAACTTACAAAGTTATCCACTAGATATAGAGAAGTTACCCACCTATTGTAACTGCTATTTTCCATGACTTTTCATTATGGTTACCCATTTCCTGCAAGAAACATATACAATAACTTGTGTTTACTTGCATAACAGATTGTATCCAAACAGAAGAACATACTGACAATGACTGCATGTACACTATAATTGAACAAGCTGCACAAGAAATAGGGACGGGTGGCATAATCAAAGAAACAACAGTACACACAGCTAACTCATATGAGGATGTGGAGAATAATGCTACAATGATGCTAGAGATGAAGTACACTCCACACCGCAACCACCAACAGCTAGAATGCGCTTTGACAGTTTTGAATCAGCTCGGGAACACTACAAGGCGTATTCACGAAGGAAGGGGTTCTGAATAAGGATAGATTGGTCAAGAAAATATGTAAGAAATGAGCTAAACAAGGCGTATCTTGTGTGCATAAAAGCTGGTAAACCTCATGAAGATAAGGAAGACACACAGAATCCAAAATCGTGTGTCAGGAAGAGTCAAAAAAATACACACCCAAGGACTGGATGCACATCACACTTATATGTCAAGAGGAAGGATGTCTGGTGGTATGTTGAACATTTGTTGGATGATCATAACCACCTCCTGATAATAAAACCTTCATTAACAAGGTTCTTGCGTTCGCACCAAAACATACCAGCAGAAGAAAAGGTATCCATGCGGATGTTGCATGCATGCAACATCGAAACGTGCCGGCAAATGCAGTTGATGGTAAGTTTCTATGGGACTCTGAATGATGTACCATCCATAGAAAATGACTTGGCGAACCTGAGGGCTTCATTCTGTAGTGAAAACATTCACCACGACGTGCAAGACACATTGGCATTCTTTGAAAAGATGAAGACCGAAGATCCATATTTCTTCTACAAAATAACACTTGATAAGGAGGACAGAGTTGAGAACCTATTTTGGGTTGACTGGGCATCACGAAGAGCATACAAGTCTGGATACAATGATTGCATATCATTCGACACTACCTACCTAACAAACTGGTATAAACTACCATGCGCTCTATTTATTAGGATAAATAATCATGGACTATCGGTTTAGTTTTGATGCGGATTCGTGCGTCGAGAGCTCAAGGACAACTTTGTGTGGCTATTTCAAATGTTCAGACTGACAATGGACGGATTAGAGCCAAACAATATAATAACTAATCAAGACTCTGCCATGGGTGGTGTTATAAGTGTTGTTTTCTCGGATGCAACTCACAGGAATTGCAGATGGCACGTCATCCAAAATGCAACTGAGAAAATAGGAACATTCATGGCCAATCACCTAGAGCTGCTCGACGCTTTTAATGCATGTGTGGACGACAAATTGACACTGGAGGAATTTGAAGAGGCTTGGATGCAGATGATAAATACTCATAATGTCCATGACAACGTGGATCTATTTTCACTATGAGAACAAAGAAAGATTTGGGTACCGGTGTACTTTATGCATGTCTTTTTCCCATTCCTGCAGACCATAGCAAGAAGCGAAGGCTTCAACGCAGTCCTCAAGTGTTATGTCAAACCAAGCAACTCCATTTATGAGTTTGTACAATAGTATATGTCGGTACAAGAGAAGATTTACACTGTTGAGCTAAAGGCAGAGACAGAAACAGCTTTGACAGACCCAGAATGGTGGTGTGGAAGTAAAATGGAGCGACAAATCGCAAAAGCATACACGAGGAAAATTTTCTTTAGGTTTCAGAGTGAGATGCGAAAGAGCATGTCATACCAATGCGATCACCTCAATGTCTACCAGTTTGAACTAAGCATAATAGGGATTATAGTCTGCACTATGGCTACTAAAGCTATAGGGTATTTGCAAACTTGGAAGAAGGAACCTATGAATGCAACTACTATAAATTTTACTGTGATGGTATACTGTGCTGCCACATTATAAAGTGATGACGCACATAAAAATCCATCAGATCCCAGATAAGTACATCTTGAAAAGGTGGACATTGGAGGCGGAAACTATCCGAGGTGAATCAAATGACAAACATAATAAAGGAAAGAAATAGGTGCCTAAGGAATCAAGAAATTTGATGGTGTTTGCATCATATAGACAAGAGTTTGCCAGACCTGCAAATGTAGGAGTGATGACACATGATGGAAGAAAAATCATTAGTAAACACTTGAAGGAAATGAAAGAAGAACTAGATATGATAGCAAGAAGAGAAGAGAGGAAGGCAAGAGATGCCAAAAATGAAGCAATTACTATGACATCATCTAGTGCTCCTAACGACGCAAGCGTGCCACCTCCGACAACTACCCCACCAAACAGGGAACAGTCAACAAGCAACCATGGAGAAGTTCAAACAACAAGCACATCGGGATCTCACATGTCGTCAACAAAGTACATAAAGAACCCGAAAAAGTCAATAACAAAAGGGCGACCACGATAGATAGCAAACAAAAATCCGCTAGACCTTGCTCCAAAGAAATTAAAGAAATGCAGCCACTACAGCGCCGAAGGTCACACAGTACGCAAATGCCAGGACAAGTTGAAGCTGCTAGGATACAAAATCTAGACAGGCCGTGCAAAAAACATATGTAGTAGAATGTTTATGTAACACAATATGCAAACGTTGTACTCATTTTTTGATCGAACATATTTTAGTACGTGACAAATAAATTCATATGAAGCTTGTTTCTATGTATGATGGTCATGTTGTACATTATGTAGTTTCACGTTATTTATCACCAAAATATATTCAAAATAGAGTTACCGCACCCAGCTATCCCATATGAAGTTACCATGGGGATAGAACAAGAGTTATCGATATAGAACTGCTATAGTAATCAAGATTTTAATGAACAAGCCAGCAAAATGTTATCCATCTAACGTAGAAAAAGTTACCAAGGGCCCACACTAAAGTTATCATAAATTCAGCATGTAAGTTACCTACCTATTAACATGAAAGTTATCATGACTACTGCAAAAAAATAAAAACAACAAAAATAAAAAAGAATACAATATTTATTGTAGCAACTCGACTTAATCTCTCATATCTAACATTTAAACTAGCTAATAGATAATAGTTCACATATAGGCAAAAATGTGGTTTCATAACAACAACAACAATAACAACAACAACAACAAACAAACAAACAAAAACAACAACAACAACAACAACAACAAAAATCGACATACGGTGGGTAACTTGTATGTCACAGGATGGATAACTTACAGAATATGACTGGATAACAAACGTGTGAGGGTGTGGGTAACTTGGGAAAATACCTCAAAACTTATTGTCTTCCAAAAGTAACCTCCAATTCAAAAGAATATTGCGAGGGTGGTTCAACCAAAAAGATGTCATCCTTTTCTTAATTCCTGGTATCATATGTTGACAAAGAGGCACGACGCTTCCATTCTACAATTCAAGGTTCTTGAGCATGAAGAAACCAAAATTAGTGCTGAAAAATAATAGAGAATAAATAATAGAATGTCAATGATTAGACATATCCCCTAAAAATATATGTGTATACAACAAATTTATAACTAGACAAGAACAGAAAACAATGACGGAACAATAGGAAAAACACTAACCTGCCAACTTGCTTCGGAACAAGGACATGCATCAACTCAAAGTTTTCAATATGTATTCTTGAATCAAAATAATTAACCATATATATTCTCTTTATTGCTTCCATTAGCTTGGTTGCGTGTTCAATCATTTCTACATTAGCTTCACCATAGAGAGAGTCAAGAATATTAAACCTTGTGGCAGACATGTTATTCGAAAGCATATACCAATGGCCCATTGGATTTTGTTTACTACCAAGCTCCTGAAGGATAGCAAAGCAAAGCTACAAACAAGCAGAAAAAATGAAAATAAAATAAGTAGGGGCACATGTAGTTAAAAAATCTGAAGAGTCGTTACCCGGGCAGAAATGTAAGAGTTATCAACATAAACTATAAATGGTTACCATACCTTATGACCTAAAATTATCACCTTCACAAAACTTTAAAAATAATAAACGAACAAATCAGACCGCATACCATATGTTTGTGGCTGAGTTTGTAGTTGTCATATGTCAACACCCGGGCTTTTTATCCTAGATGCCTGTTATGCCATACATCATAATCCCAGGATTACCATTTTTGTGAGACATAACAGATTGGATATCACAGTACATCATCCATTACAAACCATAAAAAGGTCTTACACGAATAAAGGATCTCATGATCCAGTCTTAGTACAATCAAGTAGTAGAATAAATAGCATAGCGGTGGGGTCCATCTTCAGAGTCACAGGCAATGCTGACGATGGGAGATGATCCTAGTTGTCGTAGCCGTCCTGCTGTCCTCCTTCAGGGTAGTCCTCCTCATAGTCTGGCCACGGGAATAGCCAGGCACAAAAGCCATGAGTACTCTTTAAGTACTCGCAAACTATCACTAACATGTAAGGTAGTTCTAATAGGAAATGCTAAGTCTAAGTCTATTTGTAAAGTTAAGTTTGAAACCTAAGCTGAGTTCAGAAACAAAGAAAGATAAAATAAAGTTTGAAAACACCTAAGTGGGAACTTAGTTGTCATAGTCACAACTCTATTGTGGTCAAGTCATGTCACAATTCATTTCATAAGTCATTTTGAAAACATCTGACAACGGAACAGTATGGCCACTCCAATTGTCCATAACCACGGACGCGGCTATTCGAATAGTTTGACACTCTTCAGAGGTGGTACACTTTCACAAGATTCGATACATCTGTCAGGGATAACCCTGAATCATCATACTTAGTATGCAGATAATCAAACATAACCTTTCCTTTACACACCCTAGTATAAGCACATCTCCTTTGAGCATGGCCTCCCAGCCATGACCATCTCTCATCATGGGCAATGCATAGGTGGAAAATATTGAGAGGTAGCCTCAGCTCAAACCTCTCACGCGAGGGAACTAATACTAATGCATATAAACTTCTGGCTAAGCCTTACCCAATTCAGGTATTGTGGTTGTATGGTAAAATTTGGAATGGTATCGCATCCGAACCCAACCATAAGTTTTTAAAAAGGGGCTAAGGATCATGCCTCAACATTTTCATCATCATCATAAACCATTTGTGTTTCTCAGCACATGTCAAAACATCTCAATAGAATGACACATCATTCCAAGGTTTTCAAAAGTAATTTTTCACCAAGTATTCCCATCTAAAGTGATCTAGTTTTGGTTTAGCTCTAAACTACTAAGTTAAGAGTGTTCACTAAGGTGGGATGCTAATCTCAATCTCATGCCATAGAATGACATCTAAGTCTAACTAGATAGGTCAAGTTTTATACTCTTTATGCTACCTTTAAACAAGTAAAGGACTTTGGTAAAGTAAAAGAAAGTAAAGCTTGTAAGTAAGAGTTGGGGTAGGTATAAGTCAAACTGGTGTAACCAAAGCATGCATATTGCCTCTTGCTTGGTTTATCTAGCTCGTAAGGATTATCTTGCATTGTTAATGATGGCTTGCAAGTAAAACTTGCAAGGGCTAACTTGTATAGTGCTAGCTTGCCAATAATAGCTTGCCTTGGTTGGTGTAGTGGTTGAAGTTTTCTTCCTCCTCCTCTTGGTAGAACTCCTCCCCATCGAAATCTTGGTCGGTACTATCGTCTAACTACTCTACTTAGCACACTAAGGCACACATTTGATTATCTATTATCATCACAAGCATCACAAGATTTAATGAACTAGTTTCATTCTTTTTATTTGAGAAAAGTAATGTCTACTCATTGAAATTAACTAAGATTTAATATTCTCCAATTAAAATATGGGATCATGTGGACACATGTCATCACCACATATTCTAACATATGGGAATGTGATTTAAACGTTGGATCAAATTTTAATAAGTTTAAGCTTAATATTAAATGATTTAAAGTGACTAGAAATGCCTATATAGCATTATTTTGGTACTAGTCCAAAGTCACTGCATGCAAACCTTAATATTATTGCATGTTCAGATAGGTAGGGTTAAATGTGATTTTTGAGAGTTGGAATCAACTCAAAAGCTATTATGGTTGATTTTATAAAAATGTTTGAATGTGAAAAAGCCTTTGTCTTGTTATTTTTACTAGGAGAGATCTATAACTCTAAATGATTTAAATCCAACGGTCTTGGATAGATATTTAAATTATCTTTCCAACAAAATTGGAATCGCTTAATTTGGATTTTTAAAACTCTCTGAATTGATTTTCAATCTAAGGGACAAAACTAAGTTTTAATTAAAATAGAAAAACCTATATTTGAATTACTGGGTCAGCGCGGGAAACTAAATGGGCCGGCCCGTGTACACTCCGCGGCGCTAAGGGCTGCTGACAGGGGGGTCCTGCCTGTTAGTGACTCATTAAACGCGAAGCGGTATGGGGCGATAAGGACCACACGATTAGAACACGATCTAACGGTTTACGGCCGTCGTCGACGATGGGGGGCATACCAGGGCTCCAGCTAGTGCGGTGATGGGGGCGATCGAACGAGACGATGATGGCAGACTCAGGCGAGGTCGCGGCGGGGGCTGAGGTGGACGAAATCGACGGGTACTTCTCCTCCTCTGCTGCGGCTAACTCCGGCGCAATTCCGGCGATGGGCTAATTGAGCGGCTCCGGTGAGAGAGGGGAAACGATCAGTGGAGAGAGGGGAGTGTAATGTTGTGGCGGTTGAGGCTGGGGTGGCCTCCTTATATAGGCTCGACGAGGGGACCGAAGGGTGTGGGCGGAGCTGATCGGTGACGACGGCATAGGGGGCTACCGGCATGGGCAATGTAGGCGGACGGTGGGCAGTTCCCTGGCGATCATCTAGAGCTTAATGGCAATGCTAGGGACGGTGCTACATTGGCACGGCGCGGTCTGTGGAGCGTTGCCCACGCTCGGCCGGCGGTGACCAAAAACAAGCGGCGCGCAAGTGCTGCTCCAGGCTAAAGGGTAGGCTGGTGAGGGTTTCGTTAGAGCTGGGGGAGACAGCGGAACCAAAATGGGCCCAAAAACTTGACAATGCATTGATCACTAAATAGTATTAGTTAGGCAGAAAAATCTTGCCTGCCACCTGTTCGACCAAATGGCCGCATGAACAAAAGATTTGAATTTCAAAGGATTTTGGTGGAGTGGTTTATCTTATGCTTAAGCACCTAGGTTTGCTTGGAATTTTGAAATGGAGTTCATTTCAGTGGTTTTTGAAAAAGTGGGATCTAGACATATGAACTAGATTCAATCTTCTATTGTCATTTAAATTTAGAGTTCAAATGTTTTTGGGAGATCACAAAGTGGGCCTTGGCACATAACTACTTGTACTAGCAAGGGGTGCAAAGATCCACAATTGTTTCTATTTGAATTTGAATGCTAGGAATAGCCAAAGTGGGCTAGGTGATTAAAATGGCAAAACTGACCATTTCTATTATTTATTCTTTTTATTTCTTTTTCTTTGGGATTTGCTTGGGGATGATCTTGATGATGTGTAATTGACCTTAGAGTCATTTTACAACCAATAGATCACTAAATCATGGCAATGTGCCAATAACTTCTTGATGTTGGCTAAGTGATTCAATCTTCGCCTTGGAATAAAAGGAATTTATATTGGTGCGATCTAACCTATTATGGGGAATCGGTCCTTCACTTGTCCTATCATACCTTTTTCGTTTATATGAAATAGTGGACTTGACTAACTCAATTCTTAGGGGTTCGATTACAGAAAGTCGAACTAGAAGCGGATGAGTATCGAATGAATGGATACTCTGAGATAGAACGAGAAAAAGAAAATTTGATTAATGCTACTTCTATTAGTTTGGAACAATTAGAAAAGTCTAAAAATGAAACCCTTTATTTTGAAAAACAAAGGGCAATGAATCAGGTCCGACAACGGGTTTTCCAACAGGCCATACAAGGAGCTCTAGGAACTCTGAATAGTTGTTTGAATACCGAGTTACATTTTCGTACGATTCGTGCTAATATTGGTATTCTCGGGTCCATGGAATGGAAGAGATAATTAAATTAATTAGGCGTCCCCCATGAAATAGAGAGGAAACGAGAATAGAGGGGTTACTTTTATTTTCATTTTTCCCTTAAAAGATAGGCTTTTAAAGTAGGAGTCATGATTGGGTATTTCTAGCTTTTCTTTCTTCAAAAATTCCTATATGTTGAGACAAAAACCTTATCCATTAAGAGATGGGACTTCAAGAGCAGCTAGGTCTAGAGGGAATCTTGATTCATTTCAATATGAGGACAAGAATTGAATCGATTCAATTAATTACAATAGAACAATTACACAACAAAAGAGAAAAGAAAGAAGGTATTTGTTGGCAGTAGATCGGTTTTACTAAATCAAAATTTTGATTCTTTAGTTATTTATTTTAGATTTGCAATTCTTAGAATTTTTACTATTTTAAAGTTTTCTTATTGCCGAGCCATAGTAATTGCACCTATTAAAGAAACTAGAAGAATTATGGCCGCTATTCTAATCATTAGATTTCGAAAGATTTTCCATTTCTTTTCTAAAAAGAAAAAAAAATGTTTTAAAAAGGAGACTTACGTGTTGATTGGATGCGGAGACACCTTTGATTGTGAATTCTAATGTGGCAGATCCAATTCTTTATCTGCATGGCCAAACCAATAATTCAAGTCACACACTCCCATAATCCGCCTTTTTTTCTTTCATAAAATTAACTTCAACTATTTGTATTGTATTGTATCAAAATACTTGAGTCTGATTCTATTTTTCTATTGGAGCCCTTTTTCCTATTCTTTTGTATATAGTTCTTGATACAATTCCTTATTTTTTTATCTTCCTGTAAACCTTCAGAATACTTTTTTGGTTGTGCGAACCAAAAGGAATGGTGTTTTTGAGTTGTACCAAGTCTGAAACCGAGTGGATTTATTTTTTGTCCAATATTTTTCTATTCTATATTTTTTTAGTGGGAATTGAAATCTTAGATGAATCTAGGATACCTGAGACAGTGGGCGGGGAAACAGCATGTCGAAGCTTAGAGACGTGAAAAATACAGGGTGCACTTGAGAAGTTTCAGGTAGCTCCAGGTGTTAATATGGAACAACTATGTACGTGCTAGAATCTTGTAAGGCCCAAAGTATCGGAAGGAAGGGTTGTGGTTAGCCCGCTGTGCCACCGAGCTTTGATAGCATGATTTAAGACAACTCCTATTTAAATGCAACACTCATATGCATGCTTAAATATTTTAAATAGAAAAAGGTTTTGTTAACCCTAAATTGGGTAGATTTGATCTTGATCACTTGGATTAAAGTTTTGGGATGTTACAAACCTTCCCCCTTAAACAAATCTCATCCCGAGATTTAAGAAAGAAAACTAGGAACTAAAGAGATCTGGAAACTCAGTCCTAATGTAATCTTCTCGCTCCTAAGTGGCTTCTTCGGTATGGTTGCTCCATTGAATCTTGAGAAATTTGATACTCATAGTCCTGGTGGTTCTGTAGGCTTCCTCCAAGATACGGATGGGCACTTCACGATACGTCAGATCCTTGTTGATATCACCAGCTCGGTGATCCATGTTCTTGAAAACTTCGGTCTTCTCCGGCACTTCTAAGCATTTGTGAAGTAACGAGATATGGAACACATTGTGGATGGCAGACATCTCTTCTGGCAGTTCCAATTGATACGATACTTCTCCTCGGCGATTCAGAATCTTGAAAGGTCCGATATATCTAGGGGCTAACTTTCCTTTCAGACTAAAGCGTTGGGTTCCCTTCAACAGTGAAACCTTGAGATATACAAAATCTCCGACATTGAAAGTCAGGTCTCTCCTTCTCTTGTCAGCATAACTCTTCTGTCTGGATTGGGCGGTCTTGAGGTGCTCACAGACTTTGTGAACCTTCTCTTTGGCTTCTCGGAGAATGTCGGGTCCAAAAATCTGACTCTCTCCTACTTGGGACCAATTCAAAGGGGTACAACACTTTCTTCTATATAGGAACTCAAATGGTGCCATTTGCAAACTGGCTTGATAACTATTGTTATATGAGAATTCTGCAAAAGGCAGGCAATCTTCCCATTTTGATCCATACTCTAACACGCAAGCTCTCAACATATCTTCTAAGATTTGGTTGACTCTTTCAGTCTGTCCATTGGTTTGCGGGTGATAAGCGGTGCTGAAATTCAACTTGGTTCCTAATCCTTCTTGGACTTTCTGCCAAAATCTCGAGGTAAATTGGGTTCCTCGATCTGATACTATGGTCTTGGGGGTTCCATGCAAACTAACAATTCTGGCAATATACAACTCTGCTAGCTTCGAACTCTGGTAGGTTGTCTTGACAGGTATAAAATGGGCTACCTTGGACAATCTATCAACGATGACCCAGATTGAGTCATTTCCCCTACTAGAAGTAGGCAAATCGGTGATAAAGTCCATTCCGACGGAATCCCTTTTCCATTCTGGAATCTACAATGGTTGCAACAGTCCTGCGGGCCTCTGATGTTCCACTTTGACTCTTTGACAGATATCACACTTGGCGATGTAGCTTCTGATTTCTCTCTTCATCTTGTGCCACCAAAATTGCTCCTTCAAATCCTGATACAACTTTGTTCCTCTCGGGTGGATAGAATAAAGAGTATCATGAGCTTCTTGCATGATGACTTGCTTCAGCTATGAATCTGCTGGCACACAGATACGTCCTTTGTACCACAGAACTCCTTTATCTTCAGTGAATCCAGGTACCTTTCATGTACCAATACGATGTTTGATTCCGTCGATACTTTCATTTCCCTTCTGGGCTTCCTTTGGCTAATCAAAGTGGGTTGAAGTTCAATGCTAGCTAAAAATCCTTTGCTAACTAGCTCAGTTCTAAACTGCTCCAACTCCTCATACAAACTTGGTTGCTTCTCCTTGATCATGGTGTTTAACCTACAAGGCAATCTGCTAAGAGCATCCGCTACCACATTGGCTTTGCCGAGATGATAGTGAATGTCAAGGTCATAATCCTTGATTAACTCTATCCATCTCCTTTGCCTCATATTCAGCTCCTTCTGAGTGAAAATATACTTCAAGCTTTTGTGATCTGAGTAAATCTCACAACGATTACCCATAAGATAATGACGCCATGTCTTCAATGCCAAAACTACGGCTACTAACTCAAGATCATGGGTAGGATAGTTCTGCTCATGCTGCTTCAGTTGTCGAGATAGATAAGCTATGACTTTGCATTCTTGCATCAGTAGACATCCGAGACCAATTTTGGATGCATCACAATATACATCAAAGGGCTTCTTGATATCTGGCATGATCAATATTGGGGCTGAAATCAATCTCTTCTTCAGCTCTTGGAAACTGGATTCACATTTGTCAGTCCATTCAAACTTCTTGTCCTTCTTCAACAATTGGGTCATGGGTCTGGCGATGCTCGAAAATCCTTCTACGAACTTGCGGTAATATCCCACTAATCCGAGAAATGCACGGACTTGAGTTTGAGTGGTTGGGGCTTCCCATGCTTCGACATCTCTAATCTTGGTGGGATCAACAGCTATTCCTCCAGCAGGCACAATATGTCCTAGGAATCCTACCTCCTTCAGCCAAAACTCACATTTGCTGAACTTGGCATACAACCGATGCTCTCTAAGGGTTTCAAGAATGATTCTTAGATGTTGCTCATGCTCTTCTTCTGACTTGGAGTAGATAAGGATATCGTTGATAAACACAACGACAAACTTGTCTAGAAAATTCATAAAGATCTTATTCATGAGATTCATGAAATAAGCAGGGGCATTGGTTAATCCAAAAGACATGACCGTATACTCGTATAATCCATAACGAGTAGTAAAGGCGGTCTTCGGAATATCCGTTGCACAAATCTTAAGTTGGTGATAACCAGTCCTAAGATCAATCTTAGAGAACACATTTGCTCCAGTCAACTGATCGAATAGATCCTCTATCTTTGGCAAAGGGTACTTGTTCTTGATTGTGACGTCATTCAGCTTCCTGTAATCTGTGCACAAATGTTTGCCTCCATCCTTCTTGTCGACAAACAATACAGGCGATCTCCATGGCGACGCGCTTGGTTGAATCAAGCCTGTTGCCAACATAGCATCCAACTGCTTCTTCAATTCCACTAACTCTGAGGGGTTCATGCTATAGGGACTCTAGGCTATGGGTCCAGTTCCGGGGATTAGTTCGATAATGAACTCAATATCCCTATCTAGGGGCATACCGGGCAATTCATCTGGGAATACGTCGGGGTATTCACAGACTACTCTGACTTGGTCAATGGTGGGTAGGGCTAGACTCCTGTTGCACTTGAATTGACGGGGTAAGGTATATATGCTCTACTGATATTCCAGAGCTACTGGTCATGGTGATGGCTTTCTTGGCACAGTCAATCAATCCTTTATGCTTTGACATCCAGTCCATTCCTAGTACTACTTCCAAACCTTTGGTTCCAAGTACTATTAGATTGGCATAAAAATCTATCCCATGTATTCTGATAGGCACAACTTTGCAAATTTTTCTAGCTTTTGTAGTTGAACCGGGGATTTGAACTATCATGACATGCTTCAAGTTGGTTGGGTGAATCTTACTAGTGCATGAAAACTCTTCGGTGACAAATGAGTGCGATGCTCCAGAATCAAACAACACTCTTGCTAAAACTGAGTTGACAGAAAACATACCCAGCACTACATCTGGCGCTTCTTGGGCTTCTTTGGCGTTCATGTGGAAGAGACGGACGTTGTGGTTGTGAGGGTTCCCTGGGGCGAATATTCTTTCTGGTTGAACACGACGTTGTTGTTGAGCTGGGGCATTCACATTGGCAGTGGCGGCAATCTTCTTGGAACACTCATTGGAATAGTGACCCTTCACTCCACACTCGAAACAAGTGATCCGAGACTTGTCTTTCGCTGCCATGGGAACAACATTGCTTCCAGTTCTGGGTGCAGTGTTGTTGTTGTTGTGCTTGGTAGGTGCACGGTTGAAATTGTTGGAGTTGCCGGGGTGATTGTTGTTTCCTCTGGACTTCACATTTCCTCCGCTACGGTTGGGGTAGCTTGGGCGAGACATTGGGGGTCGATTGTTCCTCGGTGCATATCCCGCAGAAGGGTTGGGATGGTACTTCTGGTGACTGTTGGATCCAGCTTGGTGCATCATATGACGTTTGTGGTTGTCGTTCGCTTGATTAATCTTTCCTTCCATCTGAATGGCAGAGTCGACTAGCTCTTCGAGATCCTCGAAACGGATGTTGACGAGTACAGTCTGCATCTCATCATGCAGTCCGTTCAGGAATCTCTCCTTCTTCTTGGCCTCCGTGTTGATCTCATCAGGTGCATACCTGGCAAGGGACAAGAATCTATCATGGTACTCCACTACAGTCATTCTGCCTTGCTTCAACTCTCTGAATTCATCCCTCATTCGGGTGACTAGACCCTGCGGCACGTGGGTGCGGTTGAACTTGATTTTGAAGGCTTCCCATGTCATCACTTGACCATGGTTCATTGTGCAGGTGCTGTTCCACCATGCTCTTGCATCTCCTGCCAAATAGTGGGTGGCAAAAAGAACCTTCTCGTTGGCATCCACTCCTGCTACTTCTAGGTTGTTCTCCATTGTCTGCAACCAGTCATCAGCATCCAGTGGGTTCCCTGAAGTGCTAAAGATTGGGGGATTTGTATTCTGGAAGTTTTTTAGTTTGGATCCATGATGATCCTGATTTCCATGGTTCTGGTTGTTGTGAGCCATCTGGGCGATCTGCTGCAGTGTTACTAGATTAGCTTGGCGCTCTTCCCTACTAGCTTCACGGTCTGCAATGAGAGTCTGTAGAATCAGCAGCATTGGGTCTTGCGATGAGCTGCTCCCTCCTTGGTTTCCGCGAGTCATCTGAAGTCTTGTTGTTAGTAGTGGAGTTGTGTTGAGAAAGATTCAATAGATTGTTATTTAAGTTGTGGTGTACTTCTTCTAGTGGTGTCATGTAAACGTCGACTACATGACACTTCACCTATATGGGCCTAGGGGAATGCATTGTGTATTTGGCTACTAATCGTAGGGGTTGACGGAGTGACAGAAACCTGAACCCCCGTTAGGAAACCATTGCACAAGGGACGTAAGGGTCTTAGAGTTTAAAGCTGTGGTTAGGTTTCTACCTTAATTACTTTCTTGTACTTACGGATGTTTGCAAGAGGGTTTAATCACAAGTATGTATTAAATCTTGGATGGGACGGTACATTAGCACAGGTTCACCCACACAACACTTAGCAAGCTAGAGAAGATTAATCTACTATATTAAGCGAAAGCACTTGATAGTCTTCCCATGTGTCCTCGAGAACGTTTGGTCATCTATAGAAATACAACCGGCTTGTCCTTTGCTGCATAAAGGATTGGGCCACTTGCTGCATTCATTCTTACTGTCTTTTATTTACTCGTACTTTGTTTACTTGCTTTATCGAAAACCCCTAAAAATCTGTTTGCTAAGTATTTGCAGAGAATTCCTGATCCATACCACTAGCCAGCACCTTCTGCTCCTCGTTGGGTTCGACACACTTACTTATCGAAAATACTGCGATACACCCCCTATACTTATGGGTCATCAAGACTATTTTCTGGCGCCGTTGCCGGGGAGTGAAGCACTATTGGAGAGTGGAACTGGTAAAGGAAACTTCTACTGTGAGTATTGTTTACTTCTGCTAGTTGCTTTATTTCAGTTATGGATAGTTCGCTGAGTTTCTTATTTGGTAATGCTACTACCACTACTAAGGTAGTAGATAAGCCACCACCTGCTGAGAAAGATGTTTTCAAAATACCTACAAGAATTATTCATCGTGTTATGGATAACTACTCTGTTGGGGATAGAACTGTCCATCCCGGTGATCATTTACTCTTTATACACGAATTATGCGGGTTGTTCAAGTGTGCGTGTATTACTACAGATCAAGTTAAGAAGAAGTTATTCTCATTATCACTAAAAGGAAGAGCTGAGGAATGGTATAAGCTGCTGAAGAATGGTCAAGCTCTGGAATGGGAGGAAATAGTGCCTCTCTTTTATTCAAAGTTTTATCCTCCTAGTGAGATTCATAAAGATCGGAATCAAATATACAACTTTTGGCCTCTTGATGGAGAGAGTACAGCTCAAGCTTGGGGGAGATTGAAGTTACTAATGCTCAAATGTCCCATTCATGAGCTCCCCAACAATTTTATTAGCAATAACTTTTATGCAAGGCTCCCTCTAGATGACAAGGATTTATTGGATGCTTCTTGTGCTGGATCATTCACTCGCATGGAAGAAGAAGTTAAATGGGATCTTCTAGATCGTATTCAAGACAATGCTGAAGCTTGGGAAAATGACAAACGTAGAAAGTCAGGTATAAATTATGATTATGAATGCATTGAATCTTTTATGGGAACTGATGACTTTCAAAATATTAAAAATGCTTATGGTCTAGATTCTCAAGCTATTGCTTCTTATTTTAAGGCCTTTGCTTCTTATATTGAAGTTCCTAAAAAGAAGTGGAATAAGTATCATGAACCTTATAAAGATATTGCTAAGAGTGTTCCTGCAAGAAATACTGAAGTTTATACTACTAATCATGTTTTACCTGAACCTTATATTGAGAAAATGCCTTTCCCAGTTAAGGTAAAGGAACATTCTATGATGGCTAGTATGGTAAATGCCTTTCAAAATTATCATGCCCATCTTAATGGCTATAAAGAAAGAGCTTTATGGGAGACAACCCAAGTTGTTTTTTCTCTCAGTTTGCTTTTGTTTCTTTGAGTCTTGGAAGTTATTACTTCGGTAATAACCGCTCCTTATCCGTTTTTGTTTGGTTTTTGTGTCAAGATCAACCTCTAATGAGAGAGAAGTAATATTTGGGGAAGTTGCTGTCCCGAAACAGATTTTTGTGCTCCACCGTAAAATTTCGTGAGAGATCTCCGTATATCGGATTGAGGTGTAATTTTTTGTGCTTCTGACCCAGGTTGTTATTTAACTTTAGTTAGTTTTGCACTTTTTGATTTGAGCAACAGAAGATTTTCGAAAAAATTGATCTTTATCTGCTGGTCTGTTTTGACAGATTTTGCCAATCTTGCATTTGCTTCTTTATTCGATTTCCTTTTTGAATTGTTTTTGGGTTTTCAAAAGGATTTGCTACAGTAGCTTTTGTTTTGATGGTTTTCAGTCGAAGTTGGAGTCAAAAGGTTTTATCACTTCACTTATACTAATGTTGCTAATAAGAACTGTGTGAAGTTTTATGTGAAAGAAATTTCCAGGAAGTGGAGATAATGGTGTAATAAGGAGAGAAAGGTTTTATGACTCAAGTAATAAGTATATGAAGATGAAGATATCGATGATATTGAAGTGATGACTCCAGAAGGATCCACTCAATACCAAATTCAGAGACCTGCAGAGTCCGTTTCCAACTAGGTAACAGTTCTGGTAAGAAAAGTTCCGCGAAAATACAATCCAACTATATTTTTGCAGTTTTCAGTCAATAAGGAAAGCTACGAAGCGAAAAAGGGACGGAACCGGAGCCAAGGCCGCGCCACCAGGTGGTGAAGCCACCCAGGACTCCGTCTCCGACCCATTTTCTCCTAGTACCTTCCTTTTGATATGAAACTTCATAATATATAACCCCCTGAATCCCTCGAGGTTCGTATATCGTGTTTTCGTCGTGTTTTTGTTTCGATCTGTTTCTGCCAGGACATACTCTTTGAAGGTTTAGAAGCACGATGGTGTTCGCCAAGGATAAAGGGAAGGAACCTATGGAGGAAGACCTCCAAGACCCCGGGAAGGAGAAGGAGATCAAGAGTGAAGGTGAAGAGGAGGCAAAACACACCGGCACTACCATTGCAAGCATTGGAGTGGTGGCGAACCCTGCCAGGATCAGAAGAACTGCACGGATGCAGACTGGGGGGAAAGCTCCTCGTCACTGTTTGGCACCAAGGACACCTTCTCCGAACACTAAGAGTACCTTCCATACCTTTTCTCATAACAATGCAGGAAAAGAAGACTCCAAGTGGGATGAATGGAAGAAGAATCACAAGAGTTGGGATCCACAAACTGAGTTGATTATGGGCCGTATTGAGCATAACTCGGAATTGATTCGCACTCTCACCTTCGAGATTGAGGACCTTGGGAAACTGATCAAAGAGCTCATCAAGAGGATACCACCACTACCAAAGGAGTAATTCGTCATCAGGTTTGGCATCCCCTTGGTTTGTTCCAAGCTTGGGGGAGTGTCGCGGTATCATATCACTATCTTCTATCTTTTTACCTTATTAGTAGAGTCATATCATGAATAGAGGAGTCATTATGTAGTATGGTTTGCATTATGGAAGTGTCCCCTCTCTCGTTAGATATGTATCCCTTGGTGTGAGTTTTCGTTATGGAATATTAATGAGAAGTTCTATCATTCACTCTTTTGCATAGCTTATATTAGTTTTCAATTCGTGGTTATATGATTGATCTTGTTGTTAGTATTGGTAGCACTTTGGGATCATTGAGTTAATTTAGTTGGTTTTGGCAAACCTGGCTCGGTCAGTAGCAACACCTTTTTGAGAGTTGAAAAGAAAAATATAGAAGTACTCTAGAGAAAAATAATTTCATCATCTTTCTTTCTTGATTTGCTCATAAGTCTAGTATTCTCTAGTTAAGATCTTTTTGTGCTTCCAAGGAAGATTACATGTTTGTTTTTATCACTTGTATGTTTGTTTGTTTCTTTCAACTCTTATACTTGCTACCCAGCCTTGCTAGCCAAAAACCTGTACTGAGAGGGCATTCTTCTCGTGCATCCATCTCCCTTAAACCAAAACCTTCGCCATTTGTGTCCACCATACCTACCTAGTAGCATTATTGCTATTCCAAGTAAATTCTTGTTTTATCTACCTCCCAAATTAAACTTGTTATGTGAAAATTAGTGATTAAAGCTCTCACGAACTTGATCGCACACTTTACTTCGTGCATTTAATAAACTTGAACCATTGGGTCCTTCTTTGTTGCGTATATGCTTGCGCTTTATGAGGTGAAATTAGCCGAACCATGTATCATGGGGACCGCTTTCAACACTTCATTGGTACTTGTACCTAGTTGATATCATGTTCTTTTGCTTATGGATCCCAGCGGTGTGAAATAAAAGTGGAACTTGTAAGATCATGGAGTTTATATGTGTGTTAGAGAAACACCTGGGCCGCTAGCCTAAGCCATGCCTAATCATGGTGGAAACTTGCAGCATAACTATAGTGAGCATTCTATGAAGCATCCTCAATAAAAACCTATGCAAATAGCAAATAAAAAGATCGCTGAGATGCTCACTGTCTGCTTGCCTTGTCATTTTGATTATGGGATAGCTCTTGTGTCATGTGCAAGGGGTACCCCGTTGGCAGTTCTCAATGATACGCATGTATTTACAATGAAAAGAGCTTGCTCGTGACTGAAGTTGAGTAGCATGAGGATCGGTACTCATAAGTAAGGGGCATGAGATTTCAACTTATAACTTGTCAAGCATATCCTCTTAGTTGTGTCACTTTAACCTTAACCACCAAAAGATGCCTATGATAGGGGCAATGAGAGCTGAAAGCTAGTAAGTATCATAATTTTTGGGAGCTCTTTATGAGACTTGCAATCCCTCCTTCCCTCTGCGAAGGGCCCTTTCTTTTACTTTGTAGTTGAGTCAGTAAACCTATTCCCTTCTATCTCAGCAAGTATTTTGAGTTGATGTGTTTCATTCATTCATATGATGATTTATTCACTCATGTTTCTTATGTTCCTTGCTTTGCACATTGCTCTTATCTTGAAGTTTACTACTTTGAAATCTTTCTTTGAAAATCAGCTATTTGTAAACTCCATCAAGTTATCAACTATTCTTCGGCCAAGAGCTAAGTTTGTCATTACCAATTATGATTCACTTTATGTATCTTTATTGTGTTTCCTTCACTCATTGCAAGTTGAGTTATATAATAGTGAGTTGTCCTCTATTATGATCTATGTATTAGATGAATGTGATGCTTCTTGTCTGTATCCTTTTATCGACTCTTCACTCCATAAACCTGAGTTCATGTTTATTGAGCTCAGTTTCGCTTGGGGACAAGCGAAGTCTAAGCTTGGGGGGGAGTTGATACGTCCATTTTGCATCACTATTCTATGTCTTAATTCACTATTATTCATTGATATATTTCGTATTGAGAGGTGATACTTATGTTATTTCACCTGTTTTTGCATGGTTGGTGACTTTTGGAGCATGGACCGCTGCAGTCCGGATTCTGATGGAAAAGGTGATGTTTGGAGGCTAAATTCGTGAAGATCAGAAAATCCGGGAAAATATACGGAAAATCCTATTTTTCCAGAAGACTCAGGATGCCAGAAGATGGAGTGGAGGTAAGCCAAAGGGGGGCCACACCACCCCATGGCGCGGGCAGGCCTAGGCCACGCCAGGGAGTGGTGTGGCCGCCCTGGCCCACTCCAGCCTCTCCCCTCTAGCGTATATCTTCCTCCCGAAACCCTAAGACTCGGAGAGCGACCACAGAAAGATTCCGCCGCCTCTACGGGACGGAAAACACCGAGAGAGAAAGATCTCTCCGGCAGACAGATTTCTGCCGGGGGAATTCCTTCTCGGAGAGGGGAGATTATCGCCATCAACACCACCATCAAGCTGGAATTCATCGGGATCATCATCATCATCATCACCACCATCAGCACCCTCATCACCATCTCCATATTGGTGTAACAATTGGTTGAATCTTGCTATAGTTCATAGGGGAAACTTTCCTGGTGTTGATTACTCTTTGTAGTTGATGCTATTGAGTGAACCATTGAATTATTGTTTATGTTCAGATTGTTATACATCATTATTCCATCTCTGATCATGATCCATATGATGTCTTGTGAGTAGTTCGTTTTGTTCTTGAGGACATGGGAGAAGTCTTGTTGTTAGTAGTGGAGTTGTGTTGAGAAAGATTCAATAGATTGTTATTTAAGTTGTGGTGTACTTCTTCTAGTGGTGTCATGTGAACGTCGACTACATGACACTTCACCTATATGGGCCTAGGGGAATGCATTGTGTATTTGGCTAATAATCGTAGGGGTTGCCGAAGTGACAGAAACCTGAACCCCGTTAGGAAACCATTGCACAAGGGACGTAAGGGTCTTAGAGTTTAAAGCTGTGGTTAGGTTTCTACCTTAATTACTTTCTTGTACTTACGGATGTTTGCAAGGGGTTTTAATCACAAGTATGTATTAGGTCTTGGATGGGACGGTACATTAGCACAGGTTCACCCACACAACACTTAGCAAGCTAGAGAAGATTAATCGACTATATGAAGCGAAAGCACTTGACAGTCTTCCCATGTGTCCTCGAGAACATTTGGTCATCTATAGAAATACAACCGGCTTGTCCTTTGCTGCATAAAGGATTGGGCCACTTGCTGCATTCATTCTTACTGTCTTTTATTTACTCGTACTTTGTTTACTTGCTTTATCGAAAACCCCTAAAAATCCGTTTGCTAAGTATTTGCAGAGAATTCCCGATCCATACCACTAGCCAGCACCTTCTGCTCCTCGTTGGGTTCGACACTCTTACTTATCAAAAATACTGCGATACACCCCCTATACTTGTGGGTCATCAATTTCAAAGCTAAAACTTTGAGTTTGACTCAGGTTTTGCAACTAACTTCTTTTCATTCATTCAAACAAAGCACACGATACAAACACCCACACACACCACAACATCAAAGGAAAACAGATGGTTTTAAGAACCATTCTGCAAGCTACGATACAATGGGACCGATACTCCTCACTCTATGATAGTGCTCTAGTGCATCTACTCATTATCGATGAAGTCAAAGTCATCATCATCGGTGTAGAAGCCCACAGCATCCTCCTCCAGATAGTCATCATCATTGCTAAGGTAGGAGTCAATATCCCCTTGGATATCTTCACCTTCCTCTTCTTCTTCCTTTATGGCAAGCTGACCTTCTTGTTCCTTGATGGCCTTCTCCAGGTCAGCCACCTTCTTGCGAAGATGGTCGATGGTGCGATCCTTCTTTGCGCATTGACGGCGAAGAGACTGACGATCCTTGACTAGCAGTGAGAAAGTCTGGGCCTTCTGGGCGGCAAGGGCGAGGTTGTTGTTGGCGAGCTCTCTAGCATTGTCCAACTCCTTCTGTCTGTCGTACAGTAGGAAGTCGAGGTTCTCCACTTGACGCTTCAATATTGGGTGACCTGGCATCTCTAGCGGCATTCCCATGGAATAACGCCTTGCATAGTGAACAAAGCGGGTTCCTTGGATTAGGTTGACACTCAGGGCACACAGACGTGCGAGAGCTTCATGCATAGCCCTGGCTAATCCATCTAGCCAGCTGTTCCCTCTCACGGAGAACTGAATCCTCCCAGATACTGGTGCTTCTATCTTGCCTCGAAGATCAGCAGTCACTAGCCATTGTAAATCTCCTCCTGGTGGACCCGGGAGTTGAGCTCCAAGAAATTCCGGATGAGGATGCTCCAAGAACTCAGACAGTGAATCTAGATCCCTCTCGAAGATCAGTTGGCCTCCGTTGCCCAACTGGTAGAACTTGTTGTATTGGGCTTCCATCTATAAGAATTTAGGATGAGAAAGTTAGTGAAGTGATCAAGTGTGTCAAAGTTTTATGTAGTAATGTAAGAATTTGGAGGAAAATGAATTTTTTTGAAAGAAAGAATTCCCAAGGGTAAGAGAGGAAATAGTTCTCATAAATACTCACTTTGGTTTTGAAACTAAGTTTTTGTTCGGACGTCCATTCTAACTAGGGTCTCCTATGGTCAGGATGGCTCTGATACCAACTTGTCAACACCCGGGTTTTTTATCCCAGATGCCTGTTATGCCATACATCGCAATCCCAGGATTACCATTTTTGTGAGACATAACAGATTGGATATCACAGTACATCATCCATTACAAACCATAATAAGATCCTACACGGATAAAGGATCTCATGATCCAGTCTTAGTACAATCAAGTAGCAGAATAAATAGCGTAGCGGTGGGGTCCATCTTCAGAGTCACAAGCAATGCTGACGATGGGAGATGATCCTAGTTGTCGTAGCCGTCCTGCTGTCCTCCTTCAGGGTAGTCCTCCTCATAGTCTGGCCACGGGAATAGCCAGGGACAAAAGCCATGAGTACTCTTTAAGTACTCACAAACTATCACTAACATGTAAGGTAGTTCTAATAGGAAATGCTAAGTCTAATTCTATTTGTAAAGTTAATTTTGAAACTTAAGATGAGTTCAGAAACAAACAAAGATAAAATAAAGTTTCAAAACACCTAAGTGGGAACTTAGTTGTCATAGTCACAACTCTGTTGTGGTCAAGTCATGTCACAATTCATTTCATAAGTCATTTTGAAAAGATCTGACAACGTTACAGTATGGCCACTCCAACTGTCCATAACCGCGGACGCAGCTATTCGAATAATTTGACACTCTGCAGAGGTGGTACACTTTCACCACAAGATTCGATACATCTGTCAAGGATAACCCTGAATCATCATACTTAGTATGCAGATAATCAAACATAACATTTCCTTTACACACCCTAGTATAAGCACCTCTCCTATGAGCATGGCCTCCCAGCCATGACCATCTATCATCCTAGGCAATGCATAGGTGCACAACATTAAGAGGTAGCCTCAGCTCAAACCTCTCCCGCGAGGGAACTAATACTAATGCATATAAACTTCCGGCTAAGCCTTACCCAATTCAGGTATTGTGGTTGTACGGTAAAATTTGGAATGGTATCGCATCTGAACCCAATCATCAGTTTTTATAAAAAGGGGCTAAGGCTCATGCCTCAACATTTTCATCATCATCATAAACCATTTGTGTTTCTCAACACATTTCAAAACATCTCAATATAATGACTCATCATTCCAAGGTTTTCAAAAGTCATTTTTCACCAAGTATTCCCATCTAATGTGATCTAGTTTTGGTTTAGCTCTAAACTACTAAGTTAAGAGTGTTCACTAACGTGGGATGCTAATCTCAATCTCATGCCATAGAATGACATCTAAGTCTAACTAGATAGGTCAAGTTTTATACTCTTTATGCTACCTTTAAACAAGTAAAGGACTTTGGTGAAGTAAAAGAAAGTAAAGCTTGTAAGTAAGACTTGGGGTAGGTATAAGTCAAACTGGTGTAACCAAAGCATGCCTATTGCCTCTTGCTTGGTTTATCTAGCTTGCAAGGATTAGCTTGCATTGTTAATGATGGCTTGCAAGTAAAACTTGCAAGGGTTAACTTGTATAGTGCTATCTTGCCAATAATAGCTTCCCTTGGTTGGTACAGTGGTTGAAGTTTTCTTCCTCCTCCTCTTGGTAGAACTCCTCCTCCTCGAAAGCTTGGTCGGTACTATCGTCTATAAATACATACGGGATACACAATCACCAAACAATGCTTAACTAGTCTAATTAGCACACTAAGGCACACATTTGATGATCTATTATCATCACAAGCATCACAAGGTTTAATGAACTAGTTTCATTCTTTTTATTTGAGAAAAGTAATTTTACTCATTGAAATTAACTAAGATTTAATATTCTCCAATTAAAATATGGGATCATGTGGACACATGTCATTACCACATATTCTAACATATGGGAATGTGATTTAAATGTTGGATCACATTTTAATAAGTTTAAGTTTAATATTAAATGATTTAAAGTGACTAGAAATGCCTATATAGCATTATTTTGGTACTAGGCCAAAGTCGCTGCATGCAAACCTTAATATTATTACATATTCAGATAGGTATGGTTAAATGTGATTTTTGAGAGTTGGAATCAACTCAAAAGCTATTATGGTTGATTTTATAAAAATGTTTGAATGTGAAAAAGCCTCTGTTTTGTTATTTTTACTAGGAGAGATCTATAAATCTAAATGATTTAAATCCAATGGTCTTGGATAGAGATTTAAATTATCTTTCCAACAAAATTGGAATCACTTAATTTGGATTTGTAAAACTCTCTTAATTGATTTTCAAACTAAGAGACAGAATTAAGTTTTAATTAAAATAGAAAAACCTATATTTGAATTACTGGGTCAGCGCAGGAAACTAAATGGGCCGGCCCGTGTACACTCTGCGGCGCTAAGGGCTGCTGACAGGGGGGTCCCGCCTGTCAGTGACTCATTAAACGCGAAGCAGTACGGGGCGATAAGGACCACACGATTAGAACACGATCTAACAGTTCACGGTCGTCGTCGACGACGGACACGTCGCTGGCGAGACTGAACCCTAACGCGGTCGGTGGGGGTACGGTGGGGGCATACCAGGGCTCCATCTAGTGCGGTGATGGGGGGATCGAACGAGACAACGACGTCGGATGTAGGCGAGGTCGCGGCAAGGGCTGAGGTGGACGAAATCGACCGGGACTTCTCCTCTGTTGCGGCTAACTCCGGCGCAATTCTAGCGATGGGCTGCTCGAGCGGCTCCGGCTAGAGAGGGGAAACGATCAGTAATTTTAGATGATCTAGATGATGTGTAATTCGCCTTAGAGTCATTTTACAACCAATGGATCACTCAATCATGGCAATTCAAAACAACTCCTATTTAAATGCAACACTCATATGCATGCTTAAGTATTTTAAATAGAAAAAGTTTTTGTTAACTCTAAATTGGGTAGATTTGATCTTGATCACTTGGATTAAAGTTTTGGAATGTTACATCATCTCTCCTGAACTATCTCCGAACAAGAGTGGCGGTGAATTTTTCCTCCAACAGATATTTAGTCATGATATAAGGAAATATAATTTTATCGGATGGACAATTATCTTGCATTGTAGAAATAGCAAGGCCACACACATTATTTGAAAGCTCGCTGTATGGCATCACACTTTTAGCAAAATCACTAGTTGTCACCCACATTGGATCTATGTTACGAATCGGTGTGCTACAAAATGATAAAATATATGTAATGATTAGAATGCAAGTTATCCATCGTGAAAACTACAAGTTATCCACAAAAAATAGTACAAGTGATCCAACAGTAGTAGTACAAATTACCAAAACAGATACCAAAAAGTTTAAGTTATCGAGTGTGAAAACTAAAAGTTATCTACAAAAAATAGTACAAGTGACCCACCAGCAGTAGTACAACTTACCAACAAGGTAGCAGAAATTTCAAGTTATCCACAAAAAACAGTACAAGTGACCAATTGTAAAGAATAAAAGTTAGCAACAAAACACAATGAAAGATGGAAGTTGTAAAAGAAGATCATGGACATACTTCTTAATCTTTGACTTTTTCTCTTTCTGTGTGTATGATAATCTTCTTATACAGTGCATCTTCATCTGTAGTTGTGCTAATATGGGAGAACGGAGGGAGAAGAGATTTAGAAGGGTGAATAAGTCTCACAGTGTGCAGCCGTGTTACAGGTGTAACACTGCCAATGATAGCAGTAGATAAAGCAACACTAATATCAGGAGTTGAATAATCAGGGGCAGCTGCAATAACAAAAAAAATACAACACTAGAGTTATCCGTTCGAATACAAAGAAGTACAAAAAAAAACTTTGAATACCTGTAATGGAACAACTATTCTAGTTGAATTGCTTTGTATCTTTGGTAAAGTTCCGGGCAGATTGATAACCTATCTTTTCAACCAATAGGTCATCAAGAGAAATAACTACATTTTCATCATTTACCGGCTTTTTGCACTTACAATCAACTGTTTGTTGATCCACTACAAAAAGATTAAGGAAAGGATAAAAGGAAATGTCCAAATGAACAAGGATAAAAATGGTCGCGCCCATGCGGAAAAGAAGTACCACATGTTTATCACCAGAAAAACAATAAAAAATGAAATACATGAACAAATATTAAATAATAAGGGTAGTTTAATTACATCACACGAACATAACATCATATAATTTACAGCCCAGATTTCTCCATAAATAACATAACACAAAAGGAAAGATCCCATAAACTACAAATTTAACCATGGATAACACTACCATAAAAGAGAACCTCTATCAAGATAGACCGCGAACCAAATAACCCGACCGCCACAAAACCCCAAGCCCCAAACATCCATCGCAACGATGATCTTCAAGGTTGTCATTAGCTGAATAGTTAACTAGATCCACCGGCACCCTCATTTTACCACCACCCGTGTTCGGTAAGTTCAATAAATTAACAATTGCATAGAGTATGTCCCAAAAAAGACAAGAAGAAAAAGGGACCAAACAAGAAAAAAACAATTATTGTTACTGCCATATAATTTAATGTTATACACATGCATACAAAGAAACATGTTAAGTTGTATATCATGACAAATAAACATATGACTATAATTATACATCTAGTATGGAGGGTTTTTTCTAAGATTGCATGAAGTTTAAAACTCATAGAAAAACATGATATTAACTACACTGGGAGTTACCAATGCATATATGTATAGTAATCCACCACTTAGAGCTACAGTTACCCAATCATATATGAACAAGTTATCCACCACTTAACCCAACATTTTCCCAAGCATATATATATATAACAACATAAACTAGGACATTTGCATACAATACAGAGGACCCACATAACTAAGTTAAATTTACCAGCATTAATATATTAAAGTGACCCAGGGCACATATATAAAGTTATCAAGACCACCAACTATAAAATCATGATAAAATCCATGGTACACTATGAAACATAAAATCATTAATAAAAGATGGTTGTACATTGCAAAAAATATGCAAATAGAAAAGGCATATGATGAATTTACACGATGACATTTGAAATTAAATAGAGGTGTGTACCCGTGGTTGGAGAAGGTGTCCAAGAAAAAAGAAGCACATCTTCTGCTTCAAAATCATGGAATAAATCACCAGGAGCATTCGCAGTGTCACGAGAGACAGGGATGGGATTAGAAGCAACATGCGAAACAATAGAAAGTTCATGGACACTTGGCACGAAAGTCGCATCACCAGAGATATTAGCCACGGGAGCTAAACGAGCAGGGCACCAGCAGGAGGAGTAGGATGAGTAGGCGCATTAGACGAAGCAACAACAGGAGGATCTGCAGCAGGCTGAGGCTTCAACGATCCACAACCAACAAAAACATGTAATGGGATGCCAGCAACAAGACTAAACTTGCCATCATGAGCACCCAATATTTATTTCTTAATCATTGTGAGTTCATCTTGATAAATTTGAGTCGCACCATCAGCTGCGACAGCAGGATCTGATCCACTAACAAGTGGCGAAGGACCATCAGATGGCTCGAACACAAGGGACTACCTACTGATAGGGGTTTTGAAAATACTCGACACAGGAATTAAGGGACCAGAACTAACTAGTTGAACATCTCCCTGGTAACTTCCATCCAAGCTAGAAGGCGCATCTTCATCTCCACCCTGAGTAGATGGATCTTCAACTAAGCAGACAGCAAGACTTGCAGGCACATCAATAGAAGTAGTAGTTGCTGAAAAGTTAGTGAATAGCGATGATGCTGGAACGAGAATAATACCATCAGAAAAAATATAACCGCCTGGTGGATCATTAGCAGCAACCTGAGGAGCACTTGTGGGGACAGCAGCGACTTCAATGATATTACCCGTGTTGTTGCTAACAGGCTAGCCACAAGCAAGTCTCATCAATGGATCTTCTGAATCTAGTTGATCTTCAGTCACTATAAGAAATCTGGTGATACATGACCCTCCATATTGGTCACTGAAAGGTTATAGTTTTTGATCTATGACCTTTTTGTGAACAAATACAGTTGGTCAAAAGATGAGCGTCACTAGTTAAACACAACGAACTTTCTCTGAATTGGTCGTAGATGTCTATGACCAATATAGATGATCACATATTCTATGACGAACTGTATTGTTCATAGACTGTCTACCCTATCCACATCACATCCTACGTGGCCAATCCTACGTGGAAAATCCGTGACCAAATCAAATGGTCATCGATCAGATTTAGCCTGGTCCAGTTAGGTGTTTCATAGGGGCCAAGCCCAACAATTCTGCCATTTTTATATGGCATTATTGGCTATTTTCAGTCCATTTCTTTTTGGGCTTTAACCTTTATAATTTATTTTTGTTTGGGCCATAGCCCTTTTACATGGCATGCTTGGCTATTTTCAATCAATTTCTATTTGGACCTTGGCCTTTTTAGAGCCCAAAATGTTCTACCCTTTTAGAGCTAAAAATGCACTAGGCCCCACTTGTCAGTCCTTTACCCACTGGTCCCACCAGTCAGTTACACATTTTGAGTAAATAAATAATATTTAACAAAGATAATGACCAAACCACATGAAAAATTTGTCTAATAGTAAGCTCACTACATCATCATGACATGTACCACACAAAAAAAACCAATACAAAACCCCAGCATCAGGGTTAACAACCAACATAGAGATAGCAAAAAGCTAGTATCTACATGATACATTGCAAATGTATCTATAATTTTTGATGTTCCATGCTTGCTTTTATCTACTTTATTGTGTTTTGTCCACACTTTGGAGTACTTTTCATATGATTTCTTGGACTAACCTATTAAAAAGAGCCATAGTGCCAGCTGCCTATTTTCTGCTATTTTTGGTTCTAGGAAAGTCATAAAATGAATATTCTCGGAATTGGACGGGACAAAAGCCAAAGTGCCTATTTTTCTGGAAGTCATCAGATGCTAGAATACGAGACGGAGAAGGGCTGGGGGCCAGCCACACCACCTGGCCGCGCGGCCAGGCCTGGCCCGCGCTAGGGGGTGGTCTAGCCGGCCCTAGCACCCCCTCGGCCTCTCCTTCCGCCTATATATTGCCCTTAGGATGAAAACCCTAAGGGCCCAATCAAAAATCCACGAAAGAGTTTGTAGCCGCCGTTATCTCCATCCCTATATCAGGAGGGATCTGAAGCTCTTCCCGGCACCCTGTCGGAGAGGGGGAATTCACCCTGGAGGCCTTCTTCATCATCATGCAAGCCTCCAGTGTGATGCGTGAGTAGTTCATATCTAGACTACGGGTCCATGTAGTAGCTAGATGGCTGGTTCTCCTCCTTTGTGCTTCCATGTCTAGATCTTGTGAGCTCCGTTCATGATCAAGATCATCTATTTGTAATTCTGCATGTTGTGTTTGCGGGGATCTGATGGATATTGAGATTCTATTTCAAATTGATTATTGATTCTATCATGTCTTTGTTATTTGTGATCTTGCATGCTTTCCGTTGTTAGTAGCTATCTTGGCCAAGTAGATGCTAGCAACTCCAAGAGTTAGTATTTATGCTCGATAGTGGGTTCATGCCTCTGGTAATCTCGGAAGTGATAGAAATCTCTAAGGTACTAGATGTGTTGTTGCTACTAGGGATAAAACAACAATCCTTTGTTCATAGAACAATCGTATTGTTTACATTACACGTAATTCGTAAAGCAATAATCTGTTGCTTGCAACTTAATACTGGAGGGGGTTCGGATGATAACCTGGAGGTGTATTATTAGTCATAGATGCAGTTGGATGGCGGTCTATGTATAATGTTGTAATGCCCAATCAAGTTCCAAATGAGTCAAGATGATTAGTATATGCATGTATTGCTTTCTCGGTGTTTGTCAATTGCCCCGCTGTAATTTGTTCACCCAGCATGTTATCTATCTTAAGGAGAGCCACCTCTAGTGAACTATGGATCCCAGTCCTTTCTTTTACATACAATCAACAAACTATTTACTGTTTTGTGTTTACTTTCTTCAAACTATTACTTCCTTCCATTCGATATGTTTAATCCTTTGTTTTTAGCAAAACCGGTGAGATTGACAACCTCATCGCAAGTTGGGAACAGAGTTCTGTGGTTGTGTTGTGCAGATCTCCACGTTGCTACTAGCACCGGTAGTGCGCCCTGCCAAGGCTCAGCTAGCAACACCTTTGGGGTGTTTCCTTGCTCCTACTGGTTCGATTAAACCTTGGTTTCATAACTGAGGGAAACTTGTTGTTGTGCTCATCATACCTTCCTCTTGGGGTTCCCCAACAAGCTTTTTAATAAACGAGACATCAAGCACTTTTCTGGCGCCGTTGCCGGGGAGTCAAGGACATCTTCACAATGGGAGTCCCTCATAACCAATCTCTTTACTTTGTTATTTTTGTTTTGCTTAGTTTCCTTTTGTTTTGTTTGCTTGTTTTGTTATCAAAAACACACAAAAAATAGTTTTACAAGTTTGCTTTCTTATTTAAAAACACACAAAAACTAAGTCTCCTTTAGTTGTTGCCTCTTCCTTAGCTCACCATGTTGATCCCTAAATTCATCTTGAAAGATCTTTCGATTGGTAGTGGTTCTATAATTAGGAAAAATAATATTGAAGAATTCTTTAATCATGTTAGTAAGCATGAAGATACTGACGATAGATCCCTTGCAGAACTTGCTCCAAACTATGAGATTGCTGCAGCTTCTTTAGTTCACATATTGGAATCAAGGTTTGTTAACCTCAACCCCTTAATGCAAGTAATGTTTCTTAAGCTTAAATAAATTGAGAACCCTGAAAAGAGGGATTTTATTCTAGAAACTTTGTTTAAGGAATTCTATGATGTTGCCAAAGAGGCTAGAAATGTCTTTTAACATTTCAATATGCTAGGCTCATGCGTAGATGTTGTTGGTACACGAGAAAAGATGAGTAAAACTGAACCTAATAGGGAGGAAATTAAGATACCAACACCTTTCAAACTAGTAGCAATGCATGAAGCCATAGAAAATAATCTTGATTGGATCGTTCCTGAAAACCCATTTGATGAAAATAGTGAACCTAAGAGCGGTAAGAGAGGATCCTCTAGAACTTATTTGGATGATATACCTTGTCTTGTTGAAGATATTTCTGGTATTGATCTAATGCTTCTTCATTTGAGAACACTTGATTCTTTTTCTTGCTTCTTATGCCTAACTTAAAGGCGTTAAAGAAAAGTACTTATTGGGAGATAACCCAAAAGTTTTAGATGAGTCTTGGAAGTTATTACCTCAGTAATAACCGCTCCTTATCCTTTTTATTTGCTTTTTGTGCCAAGAGTAACCTCTAATGAGAGAGAAGTAATGATTGGGAAAGTTACTGTCCCGAAACAGATTTCTATGCTTCACCGTAAACATTCGTGTAAAATCTCTGAACGTCTTTTTCATGCGTGAATTTTTTTGCTTCTGCCCCATGTTGTTATCTAACTTTCGTTAGTTCAACACTTTTTTATTTGAGGAACATAAGGTCTTCGAAAAAATTCGTCTTTACCTGCTGGTCTGTTTTGACAGATTTCTGCCATTTTCTGCATTTGCTTCTTGTTGGTTCCTTTTTGAGTTCTTCTGGGGAATTGAGCTTTTTGAGGGAAGTGCTTCAGTAGCTAGTGTTCTAATGGAAGTTTATTGGTGTTGGAACTGAACCTTAAGACCTTTTATCTTGGGTGCACTAATATTGCTAACAAATATTGTGTGAAGTTTTGTATGAAGGAAAAATTTCAGGTGTATGGAAGTATTGAGTAATGAGATGAAAGATGGACTATAGCTCAAGCTTGGGGATGCCACGCGTGTCACCCCAAGAAATATCCAAGAAGTACAAGCATCAAATCTTGGGGATGCCCAAGGCATCCCCTTCTTCATCAATAAAAATCACACGTTTCTTCCAAACGCTTCATTTTTATTGTTTCATGCACACTTGTGTTGTTCTTGGAGCGTCTTCTTTTTCGTTTTCGTTTTGGTTTTTCATTTGCTTTTGTTTTCTTAGTTTTCTGAATAAATTGGTTGGATCCCCTCTTTCATACATTGGTTTTCAAATAGTTTGGTTTGGATTGAAAAAGAGTAGGAAAGTTCATGCGTAAGTGGTAAAAAGAGCTTGTTTTTGACTGTGGCCTATGCTTTGTTATGCCATGCTTGATATTGTTTTGGCTTTATGCTTAGTATTCTTTGTTGTAGCATGACTTGTTATAAGCAATTGAGATTGCTTAATGTTCCTTGGATGAATCATGCATTGTTTTAGCATATTAAAAGCATAGTATAGTGGTATTCTCCTTTGATGCTTTATTTGGGTTGACTTGGCGCATGCTCACACCATGTTATGACTATCTCAAGTCACCGTAGCCTTTATGATCCTTTAGTTTTCAACTTGTAGTATCACTTTATGCTTTGATCAATGATGTTTTGTCGCTCTGCATGATTATGGCCATTATTGCTCTCTTAGTTTGTCGCTCCCAGTCTTTTGCTAGCCTCCACAACCAAGTATGAGTTCCACTCATGCATCCAACTCCCTAAACCAAGTTATTCCAAAGAGTCCACCATACCTACCTACTAGCTTATGTTATTCCAAGTATATTCATGCTTTTTTTTACCTTCCAAATTAAACTTGTTATGAGAAAACTAGTGATTAAAGCTCTCACGAACTTGATGGCACACTTTACTTTTCTTCCCTTAATAAACTTGAACCATTGGGTCCTTCTTTGTTGCGTATATGCTTGCCCTTTATAAGTTGAAGTTATCAGAACCATGTATCATGGGGAACGCTTTCAACATTGCACTTGTACTCTGTACCCCGTTGATATCATGTTCTTTTGCTTATGGATCCCGGCGGTGTGAAATAAAAGTGGAACTTGTAAGATCATGGAGTTTGTATGTGTGTTAGAGAAATGCATGGGCCGCTAGCCTAAGCCATGCCTAATCATGGTGGAAACTTGCAGCATCACCATAATGAGCACTCTATGAAGCATCCTCAATAAAAACCTATGCAAATAGCAAATAAAAAGATCGCTGAGATGCTCATTGTCTGCTTACCTTGTCATTTTGATTATGGGATAGCTCCTGTATCATGTGCAAGGGGTACCCCATTGGCGGTTCTTTATGATACATATGTACTTACAATTACAAGAGCTTACTAGTGACTAAAGTTGATTAGCATGAGGCTCGATCTTCGTAAGTAAGGGGCATGAGATTTCTATAACTTGTCAAGCATATCCTCTTAGTTGTGTCACTTTAACCTTAATCACCTTCAAGATGCTTATGATAGGGGCAATGAGACCTGAAAGCTATAAGTACCATAATTTTTGGAAGCTCTTTATGATACTTAAATCCTTTCTCCACCATTATATTGAGTCCCCACCTTCTACCTTTATGCACCAACTATTGAGAGCATAGTGGCCATTCTTAGTTCTATGTGCTTTGTCCCAAGACTAGTTGATTGATGCATAACTTTATATTGCTTGTTTTGAACTAATTGTATCTAGTCACTCTTATGAACTTTGAAGGTGTCCTATGCATTTATATTTGCTACTCTATGAGGGACAAGCTGAATGCTATTATGCTATGTTTTCTTTATGTGAAACAAACAAACGTCTTGCAAAGCATTATTAATCATGAATCTTTTGTTTGTGCCTTTTCATGTTGCATCATAGTTTCTTTGTCTTATTGCTAGAACTTTGTCTTTCATGTTATGATTGAAGTACTATGATCCCAGCTTTGAATGTTTTACAAATACTTTGATCAAGTCTTTGATGGTGCATGTCACCTCAAAAATTATTCTTTCTTTTTATCACTTACCTACTCGAGGACAAGCAGGAGTTAAGCTTGGGGATGTTGATACATTGCAAATGTATCTATAATTTTTGATGTTCCATGCTTGCTTTTATCTATTTTCTTGTGTTTTGTCCATACTTTGGATTACTTTACATATGATTTCTTGGACTAACCTATTAACAAGAGCCACAGTGCCAGCTGCCTGTTTTTTGCTGTTTTTGGTTCCAGGAAAGTCAGAAAATGAATATTCTCGGAATTGGACGGGACAAAAGCCAAAGTGCCTATTTTTCCGGAAGTCATCAGATGCCAGAATACGAGACGGAGAAGGGCTAGGGGCCGGCCACACCACCTGGTCGCGTGCCAGGCCTGGCTCACGCCAGGGGGTGGTCTGGCCGACTCCAGCACCCCCTCGGCCTCTCCTTCCACCTATATATTGCCCTCGGGACGAAAACCCTAAGGGCCTGATCAAAAATCCACAAAAGAGTCTATAGCCACCATCATCTCCATCCCTAGATCAAGATGGATTTGAAGCTCTTCCCGGCACGCTGCCTGACAGGGGGAATTCACCCTAGAGGCCTTCTTCATCATCATGCAAGCCTCTGGTGTGATGCGTGAGTAGTTCATCTCTAGACTACGGGTCCATGTAGTAGCTAGATGGCTGGCTCTCCTCCTTTGTGCTTCCATGTCTAGATCTTGTGAGCTCCGTTCATGATCAAGATCATCTATTTGTAATTCTGCATGTTGTGTTTGCAGGGATCCGATGGATATTGAGATGCTTTTTCAGATTGATTATTGATTCTATCATGTCTTTGTTATTTCTTAGCTTGCATGCTTTCCGTTGTTAGTAGCTATCTTGGCCAAGTAGATGCTAGCAACTCCAAGAGTTAGTATTTATGCTCGATACTGGGTTCATGCCTCTAATAATATGGGGAAGTGACAGAAATCTCTAAGGTACTAGATGTGATGTTGCTACTAGGGAGAAAACAACAATCCTTTGTTCATAGAACAATAGTATTGTTTACATTACACGCAATTTGTAAAGCAATAATCTGTTGCTTGCAACTTAATACTGGAGGGGGTTCGGATGATAACCTGAAGGTGGATTATTAGTCATAGATGCAGTTGGATGGCGGTCTATGTATAATGTTGTACTACACAATCAAGTTCCAAAGGAGTCAAGATGATTAGTATATGCATGTATTGCTTTCTCGGTGTTTGTCAATTGCCCCGCTGTAATTTGTTCACCCATCATGTTATCTATCTTAAGGAGAGCCACCTCTAGTGAACTATGGATCCCGGTCCTTTCTTTTACATACAATCTACAAACTATTTACTGTTTTGTGTTACTTTTTGCAAACTATTACTTCCTTCCATTCGATACGTTTAATCCTTTGTTTTCAGCAAAACTGGTGAGATTGACAACCTCATCGCAAATTGGGGACAGAGTTCTGTGGTTGTGTTGTGCAGGTCTCCACGTTGCTACTAGCACCGGTAGTGCGCCCTGCCAAGGCTCAGCTAGCAACACCTTTGGGGTGTTTCCTTGCTCCTACTGGTTCGATTAAACCTTGGTTTCATAACTGAGGGAAACTTGCTGATGTGCTCATCATACCTTCCTCTTGGGGTTCCCCAACGAGCTTGTTAATAAACGAGCCATCACTACACAAGTGTACCAAATGCGGTTACTATGTCGTAGCGCGTGCTCCAGCAAGCTTGGAGCACTACTCGGCCATGCCTCATCGGCCTCTGGTGCCGTCCGCCTCCAGTCGCTCCTTTCCTCATTGGTCTGCCGTTGTTTGCTGCTACAGGCTCTTCTAACATCTGAAAAGAAAGCAACTTAACTTAAACATGCATACATCCATAATCATTCACATGTGAAAACAAAGCAGGTCCTCTCACATCTTCCATAACATTCATACATCCATAAACAGCGAGAGCAAACAATATTGCAGTACCTGGTTGTGGTGCCAGTTTGGTCCAATTTCCACATCAGAAGGACTCTAGAGCTTGCATTTAATGCCTGCATATATTCAGTAGAAATGAATATTTTGAGCAGAATAACATGATATTAGATTAATAGTCAAGCTGAAATAACCCCTCTTATTTTTGTTATAGCCCTTGGTTAATTACTAAACAGCGATCCTAGCTCAGGCCACAACAAAAATAGAAGCAAATAAGATTTTAAGAAAAAGATCAGATCATGAAAATCAGATGATGTGGTATTAATGTAAAAGAATTGCATACTTAATGCTTATTCTAATCTAGCATATGGAAGGAAAGCTATCATATAATAGACTATTTATGTGGAGAGATAATACTACAGATCTCTAGTGCATACACATCAGAACAATCACAGAGAATAGACAACCTTCAGATAGTTCATAACTTGTATGTAGTGCTAGAAAAGAACTTCCTATGCAATTTTTCATATTATGATGTTCCTTTTTTATCTCATTAAATACTGACATATGAGAAACCTGATGCCCAGACGAACTAACATATGCTACATGGGCTCCATAGAGCTCCGACATAGATTTATAAACCCACCTATTACAACTACCAAAATATTAACAAGGCAATCAACTTAAATTATAATCTTTTCCCAAAGAGAAGATGTTATGCAAGGCAAAACAAAGGTTATACAAAGTTTAAATTAGAGCCGAATGTTACATCTACCAATATATTGTTTTCTCAAAGAACACCTCGATCATATTATGAGACAACAACTGGGTATAAAAACATAAATTATGATATCCACTTTCTGGAAGGAGGCGTAGTAGCAACATAAAAGAACAAACTATGGAAAAAAAGTCCCACAAGAGTGAATTCTTGGTCGCCTGCAAGATGGAGATCAATTAGCAGAGTGGGATTGGACGACAAGCACAAACTAACAGAAAGATACAAGTGAGAACTGTCAAAGAATAAACTAATAGAAATATTTAAGGTGAACATCAGGTGTGCATATTAGAATGGAAATGGCTAGACTACAAAATTCATTTATAAGAAATACAAACAAATATACAAAAAGCAATACAATGGTTGAGGTCTTACATTTGTATCAAGTCAAGCTATACAAGTCCGTATACACAATTAAGGTATTCATACCTATACAATTGATGTTAGTTTCTGGCTAGGGAGTCCATTATATTCATAACTTTATCTTTTAACCAGCAGCATAACATTAAGTCCCTAAGAAGCACATGATACCATGCTATAGCAACAAGCAAATAGTGCAAGTACTTATAAAATCTCCGCTAAAGCTAGCAGTACAAGAGTGCAACAGAGCCATTCTTTCAATTAGTAGAAGTTCTTTTGACTTAGTGCAACGGAGACATACTCACTAGAAAGCCTAAATCATCTGTCTAGAGAACACTAATTAATATGAGCACATCTTTCACAAACTATCATTTGTATTGACAGTACAAGTACACCTAAAAGGAAATGACCTAGCCATAAATATTGACAGCAAGCAAGCAAACTATACAAGCTTATACTTACAGAAAGAAAGAAGATAAAGATGTAGTGCTACAAGCCATGAAGTCCTACAACAAAAGAATTCAATACAAGAATAGGCAAGAACAAGTAAGATTTTTTTGCATCCTGCTGGAGCCAGGCATGTTGATTAAAACACAAGTATAAGGCTTACAAGAACCACTGGAGCTTACAAATATACACTATAGGTCACAGCTCAACACCTATCTAGGTATCTACTACAAAAAAACATGTTGATTAACTTGTTTTATGCACAAATCACAGAGTATCACAAGCTTATGTTGAAACAAAATTAGATGATCACGTTTTATATTCACAGCCATAGCTCCTAATATGGTATGTTTCATGCACAATTTAAAATAGACAACTAGTTCATGACAAAAATATTACATGAAGCGGTGGTAGGTAGGTACTTGCCCTTCATGTCCGATAGTGTCCCAGATAAGGGCCTCAAGACTTGTCATTTGCGTGGCTGTGGGAAGTCAAACAACACACCATAGTTCGAAATCTATTTTTGCTTCTCTCTGTTCCACTTCTACAAACCCCACGACACAAAAGCAGTTACTATCACGACACAAGAAACAATTGCTTAACACAGAAACAAAAAACACTAGGCTAGACCAAGCATCAACAACGAGTCCTAGGAACTCTTCTCCTCCTCCCCAGTGAACTCAATTTATTTACACCCATTGGTGTACATATGGGTCAGGAACATAGGGGAGCATGCATAACACTATGGGGATGAAATGGACAGCCTAGGGAGAATGCAGATTACCCTGATTCGCGCGGTCTGGTACTGGTTGCCATCGAGGAGATGCGCGACCTCATGATGCATCTGGCGCACATGTGCCTCCTTCTTGTTCTGCAGTAGCATCTTCATCCATGCCATGGCCATCTTCTTGTCCTCCAGCAACTCCTCCAAGATCCGTTCATGGCCATCTTCTTCCACAGCAGCAGCAGCTCCTCCAAGACCCGGCCGAACTGGGCAGTGAGAAACCCTAGCGGAGCATATTGAAGAAGCAGCTCTGAAGTTGGAAATTTTCTGCGAGAAACCTAGTGAGGAGGAGGATGATTTGGAGGGAAGAAGTACCTCGTTTCAGGGAAGGATATGACCAATATGCATCCAGCCAACTGCGGCGGAGGGGCCCCACGGATCAGGTCATCGGGAGGCGCTAGATGTCGAGGACACCAGCGGCAGGAAGTTGGTGCCGGTAGCAGACGCAGCGACCATATGCAGGGAACCGGCGTCATCTGGGGTGTCGCTGTCGCCATGGAAAGGCCCTCTAGCTTTAGGGGTGGACGATGATGTACTAGAGAGTAGGATAGGGGTGAAGAACCCCTCTAGGGTTAGGCATCAGCCAGCGAGGGGGTGGCAGAGGCTAGATGGGGAAGGGGTTCTGTGGAAGCAGCGAGCAGGCGATGTGGCTAGCGGTGGGTTGGGAGGGATCTAGGTCACGACTTCGCGAGCAGGTAGGTGTCGAGGTGGAATGGATCTTGGTCATTTTGAGGTGGAGAATAGGGTTACCTCTCGACCGTGATCTGGAGGTGTGGAGGTTTCACGAAACTACCCTTGCACACCCCTGGGGCAAGACTACGAATTGTAGGGCATTTTGTTCAGTTCACGTATAAAATGTAGGGGAAAGGGAGGCGGGAGAAATTGGTGTTGTGAGGGACGTTGGATGGTGTCCATCTGAACGGTTGAAATATGTTGATCCGTGGGTAGCCTAGTTTTCTCTTCTGATTGGCTGACTCTTCAAATTACAGTAACTAGTTCAAAAAAATCAAAAAAGTTCAAAAAAATCAAAAACGAAATGAAAACCTTCGCATTGTGTTATTAGATATGATATACTATTCGGAAAAAATATCAAACTTGGTATATTGATTACATCTCAAAAAAACCTTCTCGGAAATGAGGTATCATGTTCAAGGTTTCATGGCTTTTAGGCCAAACAACCAATGTTATGGCCAGAATCTTGGCATAGTTTGTGATAATGTACCCATATTATGCAATGTGCTTCATAGGATGGCGAACAATGTTACAGTAGGAAATTTTTCCATTCATCGCACGAAAAACCCATTTCCATTTTTCGAGTGCAAAAAATGGGGCGTTTTGTGAAGCAATCACCAAATGATAGTTTCAAAATGATACCAACATATTTTTCAAAAATACTAGACCACCTTACATAGACAATATCCCAACCGAGGTATCTGAAACCTTTCTTTCCATCCATCGTGAAAAAGACAAATTGTTGCCGAATCGGTTGGAAGCGGGTCCGATTTGAACTACATGTACATGATATAATTCTCGTGTTTTCTTGCAAAAATCACTTTTAAACCCATAATATATTGTTTTATCAGAGATCGAATGCAAATTCAGTGAGGCCCAGTCGCTACCTAAGAATCTTCATGCCCGTGGTTTTGAGCATAGTTTGAAATGGGCATAAGAAATTTAAAAATGGTTCAAACAAGGTAAATCCTTAGCGTGGTGTCATATTATGTGGCATAGTTACGAGTAAAAATACCAAACTTGGTATATTGATTGCATCTCAAAAAAACTTTACAGAAATAACCTATCAAGTTCGTGGTTTTCATGGCTTTCAGGCCAAATGACCAATGTTATGGCTAGAATCGCAGCATAGTTTATGATAATATACCTATGTTGTGCACCCGTGTGCATCTTGTGAAGGAGAACAATGTTGTAGGAGGAAGTTTTCCATTTTGTCGCCTGGAAAAGCATTTTCCATTTTCCGAGTACGAAAAATAGGGTGTTTTGTGAAGCAACCACCAAATGATAGTTTCAAAATGGTACCACCATATTTTTCAAAAATACTAGACCAACTTATATGGAAAATTTCCCAACCGAGGTATCTGAAACCTTTCCTTCCATCCCTTGTGAAAAAGATAAATTGTTGCTGAATCGGTTGGAAGTGGGTCCGATTTGAACTAGAGGTACATGATCTAATGCTCGTGATTTTTTGCAAAAATCATTTTTTTGACTCACAATATGTTGTTTTATCAAAGATCCAATGCAAGTTTAGCGAGGCTCGGCCGAGCTAAGAACCTTCATGCCCGCTGTTTTGAGCATAGTTTGAAACGGGCATAAGAAATTCAAAAACGGTCCTAACAAGGTAAATCCTTTGTGTGGTGTCATGTCATGTGACATAGTTGCAAGGAAAAATACCAACCTTGGTATATTAATTGCATCTCAAAAAACCTTCACTGAAATGAGCTATCATGTTCGAGATTTCATGGATTTTAGGACAAACCACCTATGTTATGGCCGAAATCTTGGCATACCTTGTGATAATATGACCATATTGTGCATGCATGTGTATCATGGGATGGGGAACAATGTTGCAGGAGAAAATTTTCCTTTTCGTCGCACAGAAAATCTATTTTCCATTTTCCGAGTGCCAAAAACGAGGAGTTTTGTGAAGCAACTATCAAATGATAGTTTCAAAATAGTACCACCATATTTCTTTAAAATACTAGACCACCTTACTTGGACAATGTCCCAATCGAGGTATTTGAAACCTTTCCTTCCGTCCCTCCTAAAAAATACAAATTGATGCTGAATCGGTTGGAAGCGGGTTCGATTTGAACTACAGGTACAAGATCTAATGCTCGTAATTTTAAAAAAAATCATTTTTAGACTCACAATATGCTGTCTTATCATAGATCCAATGCAAGTTCAGCGAGACTCAGCCGCTAGCTAAGAACCTTCATGCCCATTGGTTTTGACCATAGATTGAAACGGGCATAAGAAATTTCAAAAACGGTCAAAACAAGATAAATCCTTTGCGTGGTGTTATATTATGTGACATAGTTACAAGTAAAAATATCAAACTTAGCATATTGATTACATCTCAAAAAAACCTTCTCATAAATGAGCTACCATGTTCGAGGTTTCATGGCTTTTAGGTCAAAAAACCAATGTTATGGCCAGAATCTTGGCATAATTTGTGATAATGTACCCATATTATACACACATGTGCATCATGGGATGGCAAACAATGTTTCAGGAGGAGGTTTTCCCATTCGTCGCACAGAAAAGCCATTTTCCATTTTCCGAGTGCCAAAAACAGGGCATTTTGTGAAGCAACCACCAAATGATAGTTTCAAAATGGTACCACCATATTTCTCAAAAATACTAGACCAAATTACATGGACAATGTCCCAACCGAGGTATCTGAAACCTTTCCTTCCATCCCTCATGAAAGAGACAAATTGTTGGTGAATCGGTTGGAAGCGGGTCCGGTTTGAACGACAGGTACATGATCTAATGCTCGTAATTTTTTGCAAAAATCATTTTTAGACTCACAATATGCTGTTTTATCAGAGATCCAATGCATGTTCAGCGAGACTCAGCCGCTAGCTAAGAACCTTCATGCCCGCTATTTTGACCATAATTTGAAACGGACATAAGAAATTCAAAAATGGTCCAAACAAGGTAAATCCTTCGCGTGGTGTCATATTATGTGGCATAGTTACGAGTAAAAATACCAAACTTGGTATATTGATTGCATCTCAAAAAACATTCACGAAATAACCTATCATGTTCGAGGTTTCATGGCTTTCAGGCCAAACAACCAATGTTATGGCCAGAATCGCGGCATAGTTTGTGATAATGTCCTATATTGTGCACTTGTGTGCATCTTGTGATGTAAAACAATGTTGTAGGAAGAAGTTTTCCATTTCGTCGCATTAAAAAAGCATTTTCAATTTTCTGACTACCAGAAACATGACTTTTTATGAAGCAACCACCAAATGATAGTTTCAAAATGGTACCACCATATTTTTAAAAAATACTAGACAACCTTACATGGACAATGTCCCAACCGAGGTATCTGAAACATTTTCTTCCATCCCTCGTCAAAAAGAAAAATGGCTGCCATATCGGCTAGAAGCGGGTCCGATTTAAACTACAGGTGCATGATCTAATGCTCATGATTTTTTGCAAAAATAATTTTTAGACTCACAATATGATGTTTTATCAGAGATCCAATGCAAGTTCAGCGAGGCTCAGCCGCTAGATAAGAACTTCCATGCCCGCTGTTTTGACCATAGTTTGAAACAGGCATAAAAATTCAAAAACGGTCCAAACAAGATAAATCCTTCGCGTGGTGTCATATTATGTGACATAGTTATAAGGAAAAATATCAAACTTGATATATTGATTGCATCTCGAAAAAACCTTCATAGAAATGATCTATCATGTTCGAGGTTGCATGGCTTTTAGGGCAAACGACCAATGTTATGACCAGAATCGTGGCATAGTTTGTGATAATATGCCCATATTGTGCACGCATGTGTATCATGGGATGGGTAATAATGTTGCAAGAGAAAAAATTCCTTTTCGTCGCATGGAAAATCTATTTTCCATTTTCCGAGTACAGAAAACAGGGTGTTTTGTGAACCAACTACCAAATGATAGTTTCAAAATGGTACCACCATAGTTTTCAAAAAATACTAGAACACCTTGCATGGACAATGTCCCAACCGAGGTATCTGAAACCTTTTCTTCCATCCCTCGTGAAAAAGAAAAATTGTTGTCGAATCTGTTGGAAGCGAGTCCGATTTGAACTGCAGGTACATGATCTAATGCTCGTGGTTTTTTACAAAAATCATTTTTAAACTAACAATATGTTGTTTCATGATAGATTCAATAAATTTTAGCACGACTCGACCCCTAGACGAGGACGGTTAACCCCATTGTTCTGATCATGTCTTGAAACCGGCATAATTAATTCAAAAAACATTTAAAAAATAGAAAACTGTCACATTTCATAATTTTATATGACAATAATGTTATGCACGTCCTAAATATAAACTAAACTGATTTTTAAATCATCCTAATCCGAGGTCATGTGCAAAATTTATGGAAAAAAATATGTGTTTAGACTTTCTGAAAACAATAAAGTCTGTCCATTTATATGGGCTTAAACTTTACAAGAAGCCCATAATTTCTAATAAAATCGACCCGCTAATGGTTTATTGGGCTGTTGGTCTAGCCGGTCGGCTAAAATTTTGAGGAGAAAAAAAAGAGGATGCAGCTTTGTCCATAGCAGGCCCAGACCCAGCACCAGGCAGTGTCATACAAATAGACGCCCGCAGTCATAACTAACGGGCAAGTTGTCGTGGTGTAGTGGTTGGGTTCCTTGCAGAGAAAAAGGGGGTCGCGGGTTTGAGTCTTGCTGGCCGCTGGCTCTCCTTTTTTTTATTCTAAACATGTTCTGCCAACATCTAGGCAATATTGTTAAAGGAGGTCAAGCTCCTAATTTTATAAGAACACATAGGGTGGTGCAATGGTTACGTGCCCGCATGGGACTTCCTGAGGTTGTGAGTTTGATCCCCCATAGGCATATTTTTGTTGGAATATTTGCCAGATGACACGTAGACATGACAAGTAAGCAAAAATTGACATGTGGATGTGCCACAAAAATGAAAATAAAACACATACAATATACTCACTATAACTATAAAAAACAGTATTAAAAAGTGCAGTGACCCAGATTGACATACATAAGTTACCCAAATAGAAGTACATAAATTATCCAGAGTAATTAAGACAAGTTATCCATGAAAGAAAGGTAAAAAAGTTACCCACATACTAATGTGCATGTTACCAATTGTTTGCAAAATAAAATTACCAACTTGAAAAACATAAAATTACAACATAAGACAAATATAAGATGTATACATTTCATAGACTATACGACACATGGGTAAACAGGAGCTAATGATGAAAAAACAAAGGTTACCCACATGAACATAAAGAAGTTATCATGTGAAAATGATATAGATATCCACACTCAGAAAGTAAAGTTATCCAGTGATTTACAAAAAATTCAGGAAAAACTGAAATAATATCATATGCTGACTCATACCTCCTAGAAACCGTAGATCGCATCATCATAGGCGTGACGCCAAGCTCTTTACAGACAAGATACTTGATTTCATTTTCAACATGCTCGGTTGTACGCAACTTTTTCATCTTAGCCCTTTCGTAAACACGAATTGGGGGTTGTTGTTGTCATCCAGAAACAACAGTATCAGCAGGAGCTTCAATTATCCGGTTAACATTGATGCGGTAAGTATCTTCAACGGGTGAGATACGATCTACAACAGGTGACCTATCTTCCGGTGCTGACATATCAAGAGCGACATGTGATATCGGTTCTGGAATGTAGTTCTCATCTTCGGTGGAACCTGGGTAAGTCAAAGAGAGCTGGAGATTAGAAGAACCACCAACACCATCACCAACCACACCCTTCCCCTTTCTGTCCGCATGGACATACCGACCAGCATCATCGTCTCCACGGTTGTCGTATTGCGGCTCTAGGAGACATCATCATCATCAGAGCTACTGCTATCTGAATCCAGTAGAATTGTGTCACCGGAAGGAAGAACCGGAAAAATTACTACACCGCTGCGTGGAAAATTCCTTCCACGAGTGCCAGCACGAGTAAACCTAGCACCACGAGCAGCACTCGAGCTAGCTCCACACGTGAAGATTCCTCCCATGGGTTGTCCAGCAGGCTGACCACCAAACTGGCCAGTAAATTGTTTCTCCATTTCAGCATCAACATTACCTTGCAATGTTGTCAACCCTTGCACGAGGGTACTCATTAACCCAAACATCTCAGAGGCAAAACTGCCAACAATATTAGCAACCTGTGATTTTTGCTGCACAAGACAAAGGAATAGAAATGACATGAACATTAATAGAAATGGTGGGACACAAAGTAACATGACCAAAAAAAGTAAAAGCTCAAAAACGTTAAATGTTACCTCGTTTGAACGACTAGGGTCTGCACAAGTGTCAAACCATTTGTTGAACCCTTGGGCACCACCGAATAATACGAAGTTGATGCCATACTGAGGCTTCAACTGCACAAACATAACATATAAAAATGAGCCAACAAAGTTCCTTACCCACCTTCTATCCTACTCCCTCCGTTCGGAAATATAAGACATTCTAGCTTTGTGAAACGAATGTATCTAGACATGTTTTAGTGTATAGGTCCACTCCGAACCTTTACAAACCTATACACTAAAAGACGTCTAGATACATCCAATTCACAAAGCTAAAACATCTTATATTTCCGAACGGAGGGAGTACATGTTACCACCCACTAAACACACAAGTTACCCACAGTTTATGCTAAATGTTATCAACTAGTTTTCTAAATAGTTTCCCACCATTAAAACTAAAAATTATCCATCAGGTAAAAAACCATATATTAAAAACAAACAAAATATACAAGCAAATTACATCAAGATTTCCATAGCTCTTCCATCATTCTACAAATCAAACTTCAAAACTTGATCAATTAGCTCTCTAGACCAAATATTTACAACATACCGCCCTTCTAGCAAATCGAGATCCAACCCACCAACATCAAGTGAGTCAACATAAAGCAGTTGTCAAATACATTTAAAACATGAAAGTATACAATCAATCCATTAACTAAAATATAACATGTTTATATCATCAAGTTTAGAAAATAGAAGCTAATATTCAAACAATATAAAAAACAACATAAACATGTTTCCATAAAACAGAAATGTGTACCTGCAAGATGAAAAGGTAAGCCTGCGTATGAGTACCTTGGAAAGCTCCTCATGCATCTGGTCAACGACAAATTTGCACCATTGAAACTTGGACACATTTGCAATATTGTGCTACAATTAGAAAATGGAAAAGAATATATCAACATAACATCAAACTTACATATATTTTACACACAACCACAACACATCTACAAAAATGTTACCACCATGATAACACACTAATTATTATCACAACAAATAAAAAGTTATCCACACAAAAAGATATAAGTTACCCCCAAGTCAGAAGTTAAAAGGAAAAGAAGCACCAAGGGAAACTAACCATGATAGTTGACACAATGTACATGACATATGACATATGTTTGCGAACATGGTTTAAAAATATGGTTGAGGTAATTTGTTTGCGAACATGGTTTTTAAAAACATGGTTTGCGAACATGGTTTAAAAACATGGTTTGCTTTCCATAGCATATGTTTGCGAACATGGTTTAAAAACATGGTTTAAAAACATATGTTTGCGAACCAGGTGCACTTAGGGCGAACATGGTTTAAGGTGGTCTGGGACAATAATGTCGACACAATGTACATGACATATGTTTGCTTGAAATTATCGCCAGCTGAAGTCATATCCTTCAAGATTTCAAAAACTCGAGTTCTCAGAGGGGTGCCACCATCATCAGCAAAAAGAACAGGGGCAAGGCCACCTTGAATATCAGGATCAAAAAAATATGGGACCGGCTCTTCCCCAAGTGGCAATCCAAAACAACTGAAGACAGTATCCTCATTAAGGGGTATCCTTCCTTTCCCCGGGACAACAAATTCACGTGTGTCCTTGTCATATAAACATGCGAACCAGGTCATAAGTGCATTGTGCAATGAGGAACACTTGATGTCTAGCATACTATCAAACTCCATTTTTTGATTGATGCCTTGTGATCATCTGATAACCATCTAAAAGTACTGGTAACAGCAGAAGGAGATGCCTTGTTCCTCCCATGTTTATGGGAAGGTGGTTCTTCACCCTCGACAACATCAGCAGTAGCCTTCCGTTTCCTCACCATCGTGACTCTTACAAACAATTTAAAATAAAAACAATACATAACCACAAAAAATACAACGGTACACACAAACTCATAAAAAATGAATAAGAACTAATAACATGCAAAATAAAACAATGAAACAATACTAAAAATTATCATAGAGATGAAATAATGCTACAATGCCAAAATATATAAAAGAAGTTACACAAAAAGAGATAATCTAATATTATCCTGTCATCAGTACATAACTTACCCATGCTCATAAACCAATGTTATCATACAAATTTCTAAAAAGTTACCAACATAGATAATCAAAAAGTTATCAATTACACTATCAAACATGGCAAGTGCTGCTATTATCAAGAGATTTATTCCAGTGTTACCCACAGGGATATACTTCCTCTGATCCTAAATAAGTGTCACAGTTTTGCACTGGAGTTAGTTTAAAACTGCGACACTTATTTAGGATCGGAGGTAGTACTAAATTACCCACTTGAATCATATATAGTGTAGATCAATTACCCACTCTAATGTTATCCTGCCATCAATACATAAGTTACCCATGCTCATAAACTAATGTTATCATGCAAATTGCTCAAAAGTTACCAATAGAGATAATAAAAAAGTTATCAATTACACTACCAAACATGGCAACTGTTGTTGTTATCAAGGGATTTACTCCAATGTTACCCATAGGGATATACTAAATTACCCACTCGAATCATATATATTGTAGTTCAATTACCCACTCAATGTTATCCTGCCATCAGTATATAACTTACCCATGCCAATAAACCAATGTTACCATGTAAATTGCTCAAAAGTTACCAACAAAGGTAATCAAAAAGTTATAAATTACACTACCAAACATGGAAAGTGTTGTTGTTATCAAGGGATTTACTCCAATGTTACCCATAGGGATATACTAAATTTCCCACTTGAATCATATATAGTGTAGATCAATCAGACATATCAAAACCAACCAAAAAAATTCAAAATCCAAAAACAACTAGAGCAATGCATCATGTTTCTATCATGTATATTAGCCAGAACCCAATATATATGCTCTGTTATGGGCAACCCAGATTTCATATGTTTCTCACGGTAGACACATACTACAGGAGGGGGCACGGGGGAATCAGGGATTCAAACAAGGGAAATGGCTCAGATAACTATCTCCAAACATGTATTGCAGTAGATCTGCATAGGGGACAGTCCTCAACAGTGACTAGCAAACGGGGGCTCAAACAGGGGGTACGGCAGGAATCAGAGATTAAAACAAGGGGTGACTCAAATCACTTCCACGAAGCATACCTAAAGCCTAGAACCAGTCGGAAGCAACACCGACGATTCGAAAATGCAACCGCCGGAAGCAGAGGAGGAGACAGGAATGGGGGCGCCCGTGAGGAGAGAACCTGCGAGCATGCCTGGAGGGAGAGCACGCGGCGCCGGCAGCGGGGACAAGCAGAAACGACGGAAAACACCGGGAAACCGCCACACCACGCAGCAATCGCTGAAAAAGAGGGGGAGTTAACAGAGGAAACCCTGAAACGGTCGGGAGAAGTGGGAGGGGTGGGAGACAATGACACATGGGGCCCCAGGTGAAGGGACTGTCCGGATCAGGTGTGCGGCATTGAAAAATAGCCACCCGCGCGGGTTTGTCGGCAGCCATCAGATCACGATCGTATGGATACTGTGAGCCCACCATGTTTGGCCACCTGCCGACCGGTCTATGTATAGATTTACCGTAGTTTTATTACCTTCTCTATGTGACATAGAGGGCTAAAAACTTTCCTTCTCTACTATCGGACATGTCCTAGGGAGGCCCAGAAACAAAAGGAAGACATGCCCGTTTTGGTACACATTTGAGGAGTATGAATTTTAATACAACTTACCACATAATTCAACACATAGTCCATTAACAACAACATAATTAAAATAAATCCATAATAGGATCTCTCACCAATCCTGATGCATCGGCGGAGACACAGGCGGATTGACCTTGTCTCCTTCATCATCTTCTCCCAATCAACACTCTTATCGTCCATCTAAAAAGACACTCTTATCGTCATCGCATTGCGGTGGCCAAGCCCGGCCACTCCTCAGCGTCCTCGGCTTGATTCTTTGAGGGGTGCGAACCATTGGGGGGCTCTAACCCCTCCTCCCGACCATCTCTTCCGCAAATCACGAAAGAGATCGCCCTGGCCGTCAGGTGGCATGGTTGCTCGCGTACGAAGCAAGGCCCTGAACTCCCTCACCTTTGCAAACGCCTGGAAGTTGCAAGCCATGACGTCCAGGCAGTGCTCCCGCACCCTGGCAACATCGTACATGTCCGACAGCATCAGCCAGCGGCACAGCTGCGCCGGCGAGGCGCGCTCCAGGTCCAGATGTGGCAGCAGCAAGCCAGCCACGACTGGCTTAAGCCGAAACAGCAGGTATCTCGACGCGACGTCCAACAGCTCTTCCGCCAGCATGAGAGGATCATCACCCAGATGCTCTAGCTCGTCCGTATATACATACTCGAGCATCTTCTCGAACGCTTCTGCACTCAAGTCGTGCTCCTCCAGGACGCCTTGACGGCGTTCGAGGAAATCGGCCCGCGAGGCAAGCGTAGTAGAGCGGGCAGGAGTAGCGGTCGCACGCGTTCACGTCGGCGCCGCCTTCGAGTAGGCGGCCGAGCCGGGCGCAGTCGCCGGCGCGTGCAGCCTCGAAGATGTCCATGTCGACCGGTGATCCGTTGTACGTTTGCGCCACCTCGAAGAGGTCCATGGCAGCCGGTGATCCCTTGTACGTTTGCGCTGCCTGTAAGAGGTCCATGCCGGCCGGTGATCCCCTTGTACATTTGCGCCGCCTGAAAGAGGTCTGTGCCGGCCGTGATCCCTTCTGTTACGCTCCTGTTTTTCTAGATCAATACGGGCCGCTGGTATATATATAGTAGGAAATTAGGGCATGGTTCGTTGCCTGCGATGTTTTGGGGCTCCCGATGAAAACTGGCCTGCGTTACAACATTCTAGGAAAGACAAAAGCAAAACTACCCGGTATTTCGTTGCAACTCATCAAACTACTAATATGGTAAACTCTTTCATTGGGTGGTGAGCTTACCTAGCACATAGCACTTAATACTGGTGACAGAATAAGGAGTTTAGATAAACAATTGTTATAAGGAATACTGGTGACAGAATAAGGAGTTTAGATAAACAATTGTTATAAGGAGGTGGTACTATGTAGTACCACCTGAACTAACCAAAAAAATATAGCTCGTAATGCATCACAAGTTCATCATCAGAGGGAATAAAGCATCGATCCTAAGTTTCAGAAGAATTGTATAGTACAGCTCACTAAGAAGGAAATGAACAAGTGAAACAATAAAAGAGTGATATGTAATCTAACCATGAGGTGTGTAATCAACTTGTCCTCATCCATCATCATGGTTGTGCTCTCCTTACACACCATGTCACTCCATTCCAAAGCTTGCACACCAATATCCACTTATGTCTTCACTTCCTCATGTGGTTGTAAATCTGACTAGGGATGAGTGTAACGCATGTGAAGTCAAGGACATCATTGTAGACATTGTAGGTGTTGTTCTTTGAAGCCTCGTAGCACTCGATCCCGCTCTTGGCGAGCTCAAAGATCCTATCCAGGACAAACAGTGATAAAGATGATTCCCACACCATTAAAGGTTGGGGCAGATACTTAGTTGGATCATAAATTTCTTTATCAGGCAACATCCAGGACAAGTCAAGTTTCACCGAGGGAACAGACATATTGGGAGATGGAGAAGGCATGCTAACCTACAATAGAGCTAACACCTTAAGCATTGAACTACTATGGTAAGAATAAAGATCGTTTACAGATGTCCAACAATCAATCTCTAGCAAGGAACTACACACATGCTTGCATATCTAATCTACAACATCAAGGTAAATAGGTTCTTACAGCCAAAGGAGTAGGATTCAGCACAGAGGTCAAAGAAGAGGGGGACACCTGCAGAACACCGATGTTAACAATCGTCATGCTAGACGGAGAAGCCACCAGGATCACAGTTGATGTGCTCGATGGAGAAGCTGGAAGGACCACAATCATCGTGCTCAAGGGAGAAGAAGGCATGATGAACTATAATAGAGCTAAAGACCTTAACCATAGAACTAAAATCCTACATCGACCATCACCAATCCCAACTATGGTAAGCATAAAAATGGGTCGCATATAACCTAAGTCAATGAGTACCAACAAGCACCAAGATCCATATAGATCTACCCACGTCTAGCACATGCTTACAGATCTAGAAACAACATGAAGCTTAGAGGTTTCTTGTAGACACGGGAAGAGGATTCAACACTATACAGCTCAGGGAAGACGGATAAGGCACACCATCAACGACCGCCACCAAGATCCTGGTCCAAGTCGGTGAAGAAGCTCTCGTTATCGCCATGGATCACGAAAGGGGGAGAGCTTGAAGGGGGTGGATTTGGAATTTGGCGATGATAGTGCCGCATCTAAATAGGGGCGATTTTAGGTCAGCGGTGACCGCGCATTTTCGCTGCACCACGAGAGCTCACGGCATTTTCGTTGTTTGCAGTTGCCCGTACGCGGCGTGTCCAAAATGCACGCGGTGACCGTGGCTCGCTAGAAACGGTCGATTTTCCCTCGGGGCCTAGCCTAGAGGGGCACGTAGGCCACAACGTGGAAGGCGGGCACGCATCCAATCAACCCAATTTTGGCCCTAGGGCTTGTCTAGGCTCCATACGGGAAACCAATGCATCCTTAGGAAAATTCCAACGGTGCCACGCATCTCAGACATAAAAAGTGTCTGAATCGGTCCGTTTGCGGTGGCCAGCGAACGGGCCAGTAGTGCGAGCTAGCAGTCGGCGGGGTCGCAAGTGCCAGCATCACCAAGGGGGCCTAGTCGTCGTCGATCTCAATGAAAGTCTGGGGTGGCAGCCAGACCATCGGCTCGTGCGATGGAGCAGGATCTTGCAGGGGAGCAGTCGGTGGCGCCGCCATCTTCGCTGACTCGTGGAGAGCCACGCTCATGCCCTGCCACTTCACCTCCTGTTCTAACAAGGAGGCGTCGATGGTTGTAACACCCTCAAATCGGCCCTATGCAAGTTTTAGCCCTTTCCGCCAAACCCGCATAGAAACAATTCAAGGACGCCCACCAGGCACTTTCGTGCGGGTAGAAAACGAAGTAATACCATTACACAACAGTCCTCGATGGGACCCACAGAACAGATATATATACAACAGCGACTCAGCGAGTCAAGAATACAGATATACAATACAAAGATCCAAATCACCTTGAAAACGATACAACGTCTGAGTACGGACAAGATGCAAATGGGGCTAAGAGTCCTGAAGAATAACCAATGGCGTCCATAACCCTGCCCAGGCCAAGCCGGAAGGGTAACCCTGCTAACGACGTCGATCTCAAACCTGCTAAACAAAAGGGGTGCCGACAAAGGGCAAAGGAAAAAGAGGAGCGTCAGTACTGAGGCCAGTACACGGCGAGGCTAGAATTCGGCGGCTCTCGCCTACATAGGTATGGTAGGCTGAAGCGGCAGCGCAGCGGCACTAAACAACCTATAGAGACTCGATATCACTGGCAGCTATTAGAGAGGGTTAAGAAAGACCTATTCGGATCCAACCTGAAGCTAACACCAAACAACCCATCCTGGTATTTCCCCCTCGAGACCAAACGAGGAAGTCGGACCAAGGAACTCACACAGTTGGCAGTTTTACTCATTCCATTATAGTTGTAGTAATTACTAATCAGATATAGATAGCATGAGTCATCCTGATAGCATAAGTAGTGGGCAGTTTTAATCACCATTCCATTGTAGTTGGAACATTTACTAGTCAGATATAATTGTCCTGAGGAATCCCAAAACCCAGCAGTTGTTGGCACTTTTATCACATTCCATTGGAGTTGCAATACTTACTAGGCAGGTATAGCATGTCACAAGACAACCCAGATCCACCAGTGGTTGGCACTTTTAATATCCATTCCGTTATAGTTGCTTCTGATTACTAGTCACATATTAAGTCAAATTTGTAACACTACATTAGTTATGCTTGTCTATGATCGAGATACCGTGCTCCAAGTCGTCCATAACCGCGGACACAGCTTTTAGAAAGTTTTACCCTGCAGGGGTGCACAAATAGCAACACACACTCGATCAACCTCGGAAAAACCAACTCAAAACCCAACGAGGCATTCACGCCAAAGCGATCACAGGATTCAGAAATATTTCAGGGGGCCACCCCACTAAGCTACCCGCAACGAAGTTGGACGGCTCCGGAACGAACCCAGGGTTTGCGACGACGGTTGTAAACGACTGGGAACCCGAAAGTGTGATTGGGCTTGTCGATACCGCGAAAACGTGGCGCGATCCAAAACAGTACGGTGCTCCACGCACAATCTTAAATAAAGTAGTAACATGGCATAAGTACAGGATAGTAATAAAACCCCAAACTAGTTTGTGGCCCCAAGAAATAGAAATGAATCAAGCTCTGGCTCAGGGGGGGTCCATAAGGCCTCCCGGATGTGGATAGTGCGAAAAATCAAGGAACATGTATCAAGTACTCGGGGTCCTACGGGACACAAGTGAGCGTGGAAGAACCAAATAACATCTATTGCCCACCGATGCCTCTGCATTAGTTATATCTAGCATTTTAATGGTTGTCATTAAAGTCATGATCACCTCCACCAATAAGCATCTCCGCCGTAAACATCTGCCAGCATTCCAACAACTGTGGTACTTGACATCACGAGATCGCACCTGAGCAAGCATCTACGACTCGCAAGGCCAGCTATCTACCAAACACAGGTAATACGAGGTGTCCAAGGCAATATAGAGGCTGCAGGGATATAACTAGTGCACGGAAACTAAAGCATCGCGACACGGATAGCAATAGATCAACAGGAGGAAATAAAGACTATAAATGCAAAATAGGTAGAACGGGGAGAGATGCTCGCTTGGGAAACGCGGCCGAAGGTTCATATCCGGAGAACTTGTCGATACTCGCATCAACTCATCAGCCTAATCCGCGAAGAAGCAAACACTAGAAGAAACACCGGATGCAATATTTAATACTACGGCAGAAGATCCGGCATGCTTATGATATGATGCAGATGCGGTGCAATTAGGCAATATTAAGTGAAACCGGGGTCCCGACAATTTAATTAAATGGTTCAAGTTGTTTAGAAAACCCCGCAATTTAAATGTTGTATTATCAAGGCAACTCATGGCATCGGTTCGCTACACCAATTTAAATGGAGTCCGGAATAAGACAAACATATCCCTCATATAGACTTCATATTTAATTATGAGGTGAATCGGCATAATGCCCCCAACCCACATGATATGCATGCGAGATGAACAATTAATATGCAACAAGTTTTATATATAGCATTTATAAAATAGGGGCTCGGGAAAAGGTTCACACATCTAGGCTCGGAAGATCTTGGCTCCGGGAGGTTCGGGGTTCGACAGGGTTCGACGGGGATCGATCTCGGACAACGGAAGGAGAGCTTGGCGTTCCGGGAAGAAGGACTTGGTTCGGCGTCGAGGCGCATCGGATTGCCCTAGTCGGTGTCGCTCTTGTCGTCACGAAGATCTTGTCGGGTCCTCGTATCGGGTCGGTATTGGCGTTCGGGGTGAAGAACATGGCGTCCTCGAGGAAGTACTTGGCGTATCCGTGTCGGCGACCTTGGCGTCCGGGTTCTCGGGCATCGGATCCGGGAAGAAGTACTTGGCGTGCTGGGTACGGTCTCGGCGGGATCGGTCTTCGGGGGTTCGCCATTGGATCCGGGGTCTTGGCGTTCCGTGTCGGTGAACTTGGGGATCCACGTCGGAGATCTTGATGTAGGCGCCAATGACCTTCGGTCAACAACATGTCATCGATGCGGTGACCTCGAGACCACAAACACAACACCTCCAGCATTGGGAATTCCCTGCCTTGTTAAACAGAAGGCTACCAAAGAAGTCTTGCTGCTGCCTTGTGCAAAGGACACGCGACAGGCTCGCAGGTAGACGGGGTGGCAGGGCACGGCGTCGCGGGCTCGGTATCAGGGAGGCGCGGAGATGGGGACGCGCGGGCTGGCAGGTTCAGGGCGCGACTGGCTCGAGGTGGCAGAGCCGGTGGCGGAAGACGCAGAGGCGGCAGGGCCGAGCCCGTGCGAGAAGAGGCCAACGGCGGGAGGAAACAAGAGCGGGGTGCGAGGCGAAGGAGAGAGGCGGCGCGAGGATTGCAGGCGAGCGGAGCTGCGAGGAGGTCAGACCGGCGGCGGCGCCTGGCTCGGAGGAAGGGAGGCGAGATGCGGGGTCGGGCGAGCGCATGGGGGAGGCCAGCTGCGGGCTCGGGGCGGTGAGGAGAGCGAGGCCCAGGGGGTCCGGGGCGACACCGGGGTGGAAGGCGCAGAGGGTCGCCGGGTGCAGGCGGCGGAAGGGGGCTTCCGGCGGCGGGGTCGGCGAGACGGAGGGCGGTCGAGGCGGACGAGGAGGAGGCGCCGCCGGAGTCAGGGGGGAAGGCGGAGGCGGAGGTGCTCGGGACGGGGAGGACTCGCAGGTGGTAGGGGCGGCGAGTGGAGCGCGGGCCTGGCGGCGACCGGAGGAGGGGCGCGGCAGCGGGGAGAGACATAGGAGGGACGGTGGAGGAAGGCTCTCGCGGGGGTGGTGAGGGAGAAGAGAGAGAGAGAAGGAGGCGCGGGCGCGTGGGGTTGGTGGCCCGCGGGGAGGGAATCGAGAGAGGCGACAGGGGAAGCGTGGGCAGTGGTGGCGACAGGCAGGTGCGGGCGGTTGTCGGCCTGTGCAGGTGGGCCCGATGGGGGTTGGCGTGGCGTGCAGGAGAAGGGAGCGAGGGTGGGGATTGGGGCAGGTGAGAGACCAGGTGGAGGCTGTCGGTGGAAGGTGGGATGAGGTGGCGGGCAAAGATTGGGTGGAGTGAGGTGGAGGGGGCTGGGTAGGATAGGATTGGGTAGAATAGGGTCTGGTTTTGGGCAAAATTTGGGGGTGGCCGACTGGGTCGGATCTGTCCGGTTTGGCTGCCCCCTAAAAATAAAATAAAATATTTTATTATTTAAAACAGGGCTTTTGAAATCCGTTGGTAGACGAAACAAAATAATCCGGTTTTGATTTTGAAATAAAGACGGGGCGTTTAGAAAATAAAACCAGACTTTTCGAAAATAGTTTTAGACAAAACCAGGCATGATGATGGCGATGCTTAAATACAATGTGGCATGATGACATGAGCATGCGATCATGATGATGCACTGCACAAAAACTCCGTGATTTTCTAGTAGTGATTTTGCGGGATGCCACGATGGTGGCGTGGAATTCCTCATACTTGGTCATTGGCAGCTCCTCCATCGGCCTTGACGACGAGCAACAATATTTGGGGAACGGTGGCTGCTGCAGGTCCACGTGTGCACTATGCGCGCCGTGGTACTAGGAAAAGTCACCTACGTCAGGCTATGGCGGGGAAACAACCAAACCTGCGACTGCTCCTCCTCGTAGTCCACGTCATCGCCGTCAAGGCCTCGACAGCCTACCACCGAGCATTGTGCTCAGCCTCGAACCACCGGTTCTACATCGGCAAGTCCAGGCCATAGGCCAGGTCCCTCCGCAGATCCGAAGGAAGGCCCAGCACCGGAGGATCTCCTGACGACACGTCGGTTCCCTTGCTAGGATGGCCAGCACAGGTACATGTGCCTAGTTCAAATGCCAAGCCTGCTTCCGCGAACTAGCACACGACATCCACCTCCACGTAGACACGCCACTCGAAGCAGAGCATGGCGTGCAAACCTTGGCACTAAAACAGTGGCAGCCGCCACCCAAGGACCTTGCCTCATGGTCATTGCTCGAGACATAGCCCTTGCCACCCTTGCCATTGTGGTCGACGGAAGCTTCTAGGATAGGATTCCGTGTGCACTAGTGGGGACTGGGGAGTGGATATGGGGAGGAAAGGGTCCCCATTTAAGAAAGACTAAGGAACCTTCCTGAAATTTCATTTCGCAATTATTTGAAGTCCCCTAAAGTACCAGAATGTTGCCTTGCAACATTTCTGAAGTCTCATCTGTCAACTTGGTTCCGAGAGGGAGATTGTTTGCAAGTAACCCTGCCCACCGGTGACCGCTAGCTAGCCTTCAATACACATTACGTCCAATGACTGGAACCAAGTTCAAACTACCATGTAAACACTATAGTAACAACGTGTTCTGTCATGCTCAATTACAACATAAACAACAGAGAAATGGTAACCAAACCATCCTTTATCAGCATCAAAACATAGGTCGGTTGCTGGGGTTAGACGAAACTCTCCACTACATGTACACCAAAACTGGACAATTTAGAATAGATTCTAAACACTGGATAGTATCCAGTTAGCTTGACATCATGATTTGATCACATGCCTGAAGGGCCTGGTTTGCATAGTATCTTACATCCACATCAGGGTCCTCGCTCAGCTCGACAAGGCAAGGCTTCAAAGTCTTCTCGACAACCTGCAAAGTCAGCATTCATGATATTCCCCAATTATCCATACTGAACAAAGACTAAAAAAGTAGGAGCATGTGAACTGCAGAACTTTCGCAACAAAGACTGAGCAGCTTACAGCTTGATCAAGGATTGGTACGAGTGACTGCAGAACTTTCGCAACATTGAACTTGATGTTCGGCACTCTGAAAAAGTATAAATATGTCAGCGTCTCAGCGAAGCCGTGAAGAGATGAGCATTGTCAGTATGGTATTTGTCAGTCACCTGTCCTTCGAGGAATTAATGACAACCGGGAGCAGCTTCTGACATGTTATTTCCGCACCCATGACAGGAGCTAGCATTGAGATAGCTAACAGGATGGTCATGCGATACAGATAATGTGGGTTGTTTATCTTCTCCAACACCTACACAATGGAGCATGTATAAGCTTTCAAGACTAGTAGATAGTAGAAATTACATGTCACTAAGCCTGGCAATGGCCCTATAACTAAACCAAAACTGAACCATACCCAATCAACGTGGAGTTAAGAACCACAACTAAACCACACCCCAGCCGCCCGGCATAACTAAAACTAAACCAAACTGTACGCATCGTCCACCCAAACCAAAACCAAACCACTTACTCCCTCCGGTCCATATTAATGTTCTCAACTTTGTCTAGATTCGGATGAATCTAGTCTAAATCATTAACTAGGTACATCCGAATCTAGATAAAGTTGAGAACAATAATATGGGCCGGAGGGAGTACTAAAGTATTGGTGAAACCCATTTCTTAGTTTTGGGTTCAAACTGTTGTCACAGGTCTCGCTCTGCCCTTCTTGCTGATCAACTTGAGGCAAAGTATTTCTGTTTCCTGGCTGATGCTGTTAGCCACAGCAAGTTGACGTGCACAGAGTAGCAAAGCTAGCTCTGCTAGATAGCAAGCTAGTTACGCCCTAGTGGCCTATGACAAGCAGCACCGCCTCTCCAACGAACTAGTCGATCTTTATGGCAGCAGAGCTGCTGCAAGTTACAAGCAGGGGGGCTCGTAAGTCTTAACACAAACCAAATACAACTGCTGCTTTCATGCCTAGGCGCTGAACTTAAAAGAAAACTATTTAGACCCATCTGAAAAAACTGGTTTTTAACTTCAAGTCTAGGTCAGTTTCACCTGTAACCCTTCAGGCCCATAACCAACCAAACCCAGCTGTTTGCGTCACGAACCGGAACTGTCCGACCGACTCGGCCATTTCCAACCGAACTAATCAAACCCAAAACGAAAAACTAAACAACACCCAGTTATGCTAAAACCATTCTCAGATTTACATGTCACCCGAGGAAGAAGAGTCTGTACATACTACTACTCCATTAGGTTCTTGTTACATATAAATGGGTCCAAGCAATACAGATGCAGGTCTTCTGCAAGGTAAAGGTGGTGGCAGTGCTCAGACCAATTGGAGCCGAGATCATGGAGATATAAGAGACCTAATCATCTGTAGGATTTTTGTCCATATCATATGCAGGTCTCTTACCATGTCAGTATGCCAAGTGGACAGGTTGCATCACGATGGGGGAGTTCTCAACCAAAATGAGTTACTTGTACTTTAGTGGATGTATAGAATACAAGTTTATTTGTAAGTTGACTGCACAGCATAAGTTTAAGAACTGTGGGTTCGACTCGCCAAAAGAGTAACTTCATTTGTTTACTCTACACAGAAAGTAACACCTTCTAGGCTAGTGTCGAAAACAAAATGACATAAATAGTGCAGGATTGCAAGAATGATCAGTATTAATTTTCAATATGCAATGATCGAAATTGTTGACCTAACTATAAAGCCCCACAAAAACCCTGCTTGGTTGTGGTGCATTGGCTTTAGTACATGCTAAAGTAATGTCTAGTATTCAGATAGTAGATAAAAAACCTGAGGAATTATATGCTGCATTGCCCACTCTGGACCAAACTCCTCTGCCAGGCGCTTCAAGTTGTTCGCAGCGGCTTCTCTGATAGAGAACACCTGAAATTAAAACTCTTGTTAACATGCTTTGCATAGCAGCAACATTTTTTAAAGAATTTTGGAAATCCTCTTGACAGATGAAAAAGTTCTGTTACTACACTAATGCAAATCCTACAACAGATTTGTACAGTAACTTGCAGAAAAGTTGTTGCAATTAAAGAGTACCCAAACTTCTCTCTGGCTGAAGCCTATACAAACAAACGCAAATATATTTATGGCACATTAGGTAATATGAAATGAAATGACAACGTTGGTGCGACTTTTCTAGTTCTTGTGAATTATCATGCCAGAATTGAACTGGTAAACGCAAGGTAAATAAGACGTAGCATCTTTGAAGAGTCCAAACCTCAGGTCTAATGAACAGTTAGCTGCCAATTTTCTAGGCATAATGCTATCTGAACAGAACAGTGGCAATATTTTGTTCATTATGTACAAACCTTAGCCAGAGAAATATGCAAGCCAACTAAACATAGGTGTAGGGTTGTACTGTGGTTAAATAACATGGAGGTGCTAATTATCAGAGTTCTTACATAAACTTCAAGGCTGGAATAATATGTTTGAGATTTGATATGCCGAAATCACATGAATGCACTGATTTGTTTTTTTCCAAAGGAAATAACTTCACAGTTGTAATCAGAATACCACATACCTTATCCTCCAACCACTGCATGCAAAGTGCCCCCAGCTTATCATCGAAAAAACCAACACCTAACTGACTGGCCAACAGAGGGATGTACTCAATTATTGCAAGCCGAACCCTCCAGTGCCTATCCTCTGCTAGTTCTACAATGGCCGGCAATAGAGATTGTGACAGCAAGTCAATTCCAATGACCTGAAAGATCACAATACTGTCAGTTAATTTGGCATTAACACATGATAGATCGGTCGATAGGAGAAAGGAACTTGATGGGGGGGATATAGCTGCCAAGCTCTGCTCCCTCTAGAAAATTACACTTCGTCCAAGAGAGGGTAAAAAAACTGCACTACCCATCTTTGTTAGGGCACTAATTACCTCTGGAAGTTGCATGTCAACTTTAGTCCATAAATAGCTTTGGATACAGATAAAGGGAGGGGTATGCACAGAAAACTCTGGCACGAGGTTTTCTTGAAGCGATAGAAATAGAATGAAATGTATTCAGGAAAACAGGCATACGTAAGGGCCTCAAGCAAGTGGGCCAACACTGAGCTATCCTACTCAACTAGTTATATTTTGCACAAGGACCTCGTATTTGTTGTGAAGTATCCAATCAGTCCCATTTATATTTGTGGTAAAGCAAAAAAGGATTGAAGCCTGCAGAACTTACAAAAAGAGCTAACATATAGTTGAAATTGAGGACTTCAAAGAGAAATCAAACTGACTCTAACAATAAACAACGGAACTAACCTGATTAACTTGATCAAGTTTGCTGATTATGTTGAGTCGAACATCAGGAAATTCATCCTTGAGCAAAGAAAGAAAAATAGGAAGAAGTTGTTCAATGGTAGCATCCTGCAGGAAACCAGAACAGAAGCTGATAAGGTTACCGAGGGTGCTGAGTTGCTGATAGTAAATGTATGAAGAGCAGGAGCAATAAGCAACATATAATTGCAATATCACACAGGTAGACGAAATGAATAAATTAGACTTGTACTGACATACAAGGTTAGGAAATAAAGTTGCATGCTGACCCAACATATCATCTCAAAATATCTAAAGGTTACTGGGAATTCGGGAAATAGATCAGTGAATATGGAACACAAATAAAATCACTTGAAAACATCCAAAAATCACAGAAACCTCTGGGCGCATTGTTGAAATCTCACTTACGTTTCAGTACAAATTATGAATACCAACATTAATCAGAAAAATAATGGTGGATCTACGGTACAGTGACAATTATATGGTAATGGAAACATATATTTTATGAAATAATCATAGGACTGAAGCTCTTCAAACAAAAATACGCTCATTCATATATCATATGTAGAGGCAATTCAAGAAAAAACATGATTGTATCATTTGCTTGCACCTTCCCCAAAACAGGAGCCATTCCCATAATGACTGAAGCCAAAGCTGAGCGAACATGCTGAGATGAATCCGATGATAACTCCTGCAAATGCAATTTCTCATGAGTTAGTTTGTTGATCAAATAGTAGCAAAAACAGATGATCTTCAGTTACTCCGCTGACCCACCTTAACACATGGAAGGATGTGCTGAATTGCAAGTTGTGGACTTAATATCCTGCAGAACTTAGTAACTTTTCCAGCAGCTGCAATTCGTACTTCAGCTTCATTATCACGAAGAAGGCGAACATATGCAGGCACAAGGTCCGTTCTATTAACAAATATACAAACACATCAATCAAATAAGGCTCAAATTTTATGTATCATATGCACATAACAAATTGGCCTATGTACGTCTCAGTACCCACTATGGGTATGAAAAGGCCAAGTGTGCTACAGCCAATGAAAAAGAGAGCACTAACCTTGTAGGCTCAGGGCCAACAGCCTCACAGAGCTCGTACAATTGATTGGCAACCATATAACGGACACGCCAAGATTTATCCTATCGAAGGAATTATGCAAAAACTACTAAGTAGTGGCACAACCATACTTCACAACAACAAAATTAATAAAAGCAATTTTGAGTAACATGAACCTTAGCAATCATAAAAATATATACCAATAACTTATTAAGACTTGTACAATGGGGGTAATGTACCTGGGAGAAATTGACAATGACTGGAAGTATATGTGCTACACAATCTTGGGGTTCCAACAATTTTCCAAGGGCAGCACAGCCTTCAACTGCCAATAAACGTACTGAATCTTGATCTGCCAATGAAGGCCAGCAACACCGTCAGACGAAATGTTCATAACGAGCAAAATGTGCATATGAAAATATGTAATAGATGTTTCAATTGGTTAAGTCTTGTATAAAATGTTGCACAGCAGAAGTCAGGAGTCCAATTTTAGGGCTTATTTATTGACCTTTTTGGGCATTCAAGCATAAAAAACAGCTTCTGGGTTTTAAGAATTCATGTCGTATTTTAAGCATAGAGAACATGTTGATACTGAAGAAGGTAATATAAAGTCAGTTAATTTCCGTTCAGGGCTTAATTGCAAAAATCAGAATCGTCCTTGTCAGAAGAAAAACAATGAATACATAGGCACAGTGGAAGGAGATGAGCCAATATACCGGCATACAAGACTACCATGATCCTGGTTAAAATTGTGAACAATGAAAAGGCAAAATTTAAGGACTTGAAACATAAGATACCACACAACTAGGAAAACTACTTCGTTGCACAATGAAAAAGTATACCAAATTAGTAACTACAATGAAGTTAGCATAAGCCACATGTAAGCACCAAGAAGCAAGAAAATTATTTATTTAATACTAGATCAAGCTCGAAGCCAACATGTAAAGTGGGCACAAAATTCGAACAAATTATAACAGTCATACATAGTTCAATCAATAGAAGAAAATGGATACTATCTAAATTGGTAGATTGTAAAGTTCCTTTAAGCAGCTACAAGTACTGATGAGTTTTGGTATATCACACAGAAGCAATTGAAAATCCAAACCAACATCAATGACATCATCTCAATGACAAAAAAAAAGTTAGGAATTGACTACATGATTTCACTTAAGCAACACAGCAAAATAAGTATTTGATATTGAAATCAGTAACTAGAGTAAATTTAGTTTTATTCCAGTTTTCAACCATTAGTGCATGGATCTATAGATAATAAAAATACATTGAATATGTATAAGAAAGTACCATCTTGGGTCAAATCATCAAATATTGAGATTATCTCTATCTTTAAATGGCTCTGTTCAACTGTGGCAGCAAACTTCCCAAGATTTGATGCAGCTGCCCTTCTGACCATAGGCATGTCATCTTGGCATAATTGGCCATAAATGGTCCTCAGTTCTGTTTTCAACGGATCGGTGGCACTTGGGTAGGCTATATGGAAAAGCCCACAAGATGATACTCTAGCTGTAAACCACTCACCAGATGCTAGCCTCTGAAATGAATAAAGACTAGTTAATTGAACATACATAAAGATAGCGGCAGAAAATAAAAATGCATTACTATATTCATCTAATCTAAGCACAGCAGTCTTTCAGGTAAGCAAAGCACAGCAGTCTTTCAGGTAAGCAAAGCACAGCAGTCTTTCAGGTAAGCAATCATAAGGTGTTGGACCGCCACTGTATAGAACAATATGACACGAATGTACTTAGTTGAACCGCAGACAATAAGTGAAATATCATGCAAAACTGCAAATATATATCTTATAGAGAAATTTTCATTCTGAGGATGAGAGGGTTTACCCACAAGAAACAAGATACTAACTAGTTATGTACTTATGTTGGCAGCATTCTTGATAAATTTTACAACATTTGGACCAACAATCAAGAGAGTATTAATTTACCTTTACTACTGGAATGAAATAGTCAACAATGTCCTTTTCCTTCATCTGAGCACCAATACGGCACAACGACTCAACTGCTTTGTCCCGGACACAAGTTTCCTCTACCGTAGACAATGTCTCCAACGGTGGAAGCAAAACATGAGCATGGTCTACACCCCCAACATAAGGAATGAACACACCCAATTCTTCAGCCATTGCAAGAAGCACCTCATCTTCATCATCATTGTTTTCGCTGAGAAAAGGAATCAGTTCCTTCCTGGTTCTTTCTTCCCCAAGTGCCCTTGCAATTGTGGAAAGTTTTCTGATGGAGTTCAGACGCAATGGGATTTCTTCATTTTTTAGCTCATCTATCAGTACAGCAATTGGATACAGAGGCTCATCGACCATAGCCATCAGGCTTATCAAGGATTTCCACAACTGTAATGTAAGAGAGAACATTAGGACAATGTAACCATTATAACTGAATATCATACTACGCTTGTGTGAACAAAGATAGAGAGAGTTCCTATAATACAGACTTTGCCAAGTTAGAAAAGCAGAGAGGAGTTTCACTTGCATCATCAAGATTTCCTCCCATTTTCAGGTGTTAAAAATAAAACATATCAAACCATTACACTGGCTTTGAAATAGGCACCAATACACAAATATAACCATTAGTTTCCTAGTACTATACAAATAAAAGTTGTAAAGAAACATCACATTTGGTGAGTACTTTTGATGAAATCAACAAATATTTCATATGACGCTTTAACTTGCGCGATCAAGACAAACGTGTGATCATTTCATGTTGAACATGATCATCAAAGAGAACCACATCGTAGGCCCCTAGATGACCAAATTTAAGAGGTCAAACATTTAATGCACATAACTTATGAAATTAACACTAATGTATGTCATTACACCAACATATGCTTCACTTGACCCAAACAGACAAGACAGGTGTGATCCGTTCACGAGGGGATTTGCACATTTGCCACACTTTAGTTTGCATAACAATCAGTGTTTGTTAGTAATTTTCTCCAATGTCAAACAAATACATCATTTATTGTCTACAAATGGTTTCAGGGGCGAACAATCCTCATCATGTCAACACTTTCTACTCTCTAAGCTCCAAAAGGTAACTTCGTTACCCATATCAACCAGATCTATAACCAAGGCTGAGAACAGATAGCTTCTGTGATTGTGCCAGTGGATCAAAGCAACTCGTATGCATCAATATAATCTCCCCAACATCCAAAACACTATCAGCAATTTGTCTCTAACTGTTTATCTCAACTTTAGTGTTCCTAACAGCGTATTCATCACCACATGTTCAGAAAATTCTCAAGACGAGAAGTTCTTGTATTCTAGAACCACCTGATTCGAGACCACAATTGTACAACTCGTAACTCATTGGTGCAAAACAGTAATAGAGGAAATTCCATCTTAGGCAACCGCACCCATCTACAATCGAGATTAGTAACCAACCGATCCAAACGAGCACAACCACCACTCACAGAGAGCGCGAACAAGGATCCAAGCAACAAGCCACAAAAGTATCACAATAAGAATAACTGCACCACAATCAACCCAAAACCGCACTCCCCAACCGGAACCTCTAAATCCTTCCCCAGTCTGGCGCAGCCCCAGAAACGGCGAAGATCTGGGCAGCGTACCACGGATGCATAAGAAAAAAAAGTTCCTGTAACGCCGTACGGGAGCGAGAGATGTCACCTGAAGGGATCAGATCTAGCTTCGTAGGTGGAAGCGGCAGCGGCAGCGGCGCCTGAGTGGGGGGAGGGCGCCGACGAGGTCGCGAGTCGTGGCCGGTGGAGATAGAGAGGAGGAGGTGGAGGAGGAGGGGAAGGGAGGAGAACAATGAAGAAAGACCACACTGTGGTGGGCTGGGCCGGGAAAACAGCCTGCCTGTCTGCATTCACCTCTGCGATCAGCATGGACGTTTTCCTTTTCTTTTCGGAAACAATGATTACCGGGCATAGGTGTCAGACTTTGTGGCATGGTGTTTGACACAGTCAGTGCATGGTGAGCAGGCTCAAACACCTGAACGAACTGCTGCAACGGTGATTTCTGATCTGATATCGAGTTAGGGCAGCACATTCGGCCAAACCAGAGTTGAAGATACGAGAATGATCTAACTTTCAAATGGTATAATTAACTTACTGAGCAGATCAGTAAGCTGTATCAAGCAATGAACAATTGATCACTGAGGTCTGAAACAGTCAAGAGTATGAACAAGGACCGAGGATGCACAATCCGTGGCTGCAATTAACCAGTGTGAGTTCATAAAATTCACAGTAATGATCTTACACTTGATGATCTTGGCAATAATATTTCTTCCCAAAGCTATAGGAAACAATATGTATTGTCTCAAACATGTTGGAAGATTATTTGTCATGGAAAATTCTTTTGACAATTTGGGGAGATTATTTAAAAGAAACCATAAATGGCAACAGTACAATGGAGAGATCTTTTTAATGAATCACAAGTAGAACACTTGGTATCCCCTGTCTCTGATCATTTCCCAGTGTTCGTCTTATGCAGGAAGACAGGAGTAAGCCCCGCAATCTATGCCGCCGCTATGAGATATGGTGGGAACGTGCTGCGGAGCTGCCTGAGCTAATAGCTGAAGCATGGGAACAAGCATGACAAAAGAATGATCTTGGTGATATACGTAAATGCCTAACGAATGTAATGCAAGTACTACAAGGCTGGAGTAGGAAAAAGTTTGGGAACCTCCTGAAGGAACTCGATAAATGCCGGACAGGCCTGGAGAGGCTTATGAGCACAAGCGCTGACCGGGCGGAGATACGGCGAGTTTCGGATCATATGAATGAGCTCCTGTACCGTGAAGAAATGTTATGGCTGCAACGCTCGCGTATTAACTGGCTGAAGGAAGGAGACCGAAATACCAAATATTTCCATCAAAAAGCGGTGTGGCGTGCGAGGAAAAATAAAATCAGGAGGCTAAAAGATGAAGACAATGCTTGGAAGGACGTTCCCTCGGACATGGAGCGTATGGCTAGGTCCTATTTTAAGGAGCTGTTTTCCCGTGATCCTAATTTAAATTTTCATAATCTGTGCAACTTGTTGCAGCCGCGAGTTACAGGGGACATGAATGACAACCTCTGTAAAGAGTTCTCAGATGAGGAGATTGGTGATGCCTTATTCCAAATAGGACCGTTGAAAGCACCTGGAATTGATGGATTTCCCGCGAGGTTCTATCAGCGGAATTGGGACATAATGAAGGTTGAGGTAATAAATGCAGTTAAATTGTTTTTCCTCACTGGCAATATTGATTCCAAAAGTGGATCACCCTGAAACGCTCAAAGACTTTAGGCCGATCAGCTTATGTTCAGTGGTGTACAAGATAATTGCCAAGTGTCTGGTGAACAGGTTAAGGCCCATCCTTGGGGAGATTATATCCATTAATCAGAGTGCCTTTGTACCTGGAAGACTAATCACAGATAATGCTTTAGTAGCTTTGAATGCCTGCACTTCATTGAGAATAACACAAATTTGGAAAATAATTTTTGTGCATATAAGCTTGACTTGTCAAAAGCATACGACAGGGTGGATTGGGCGTTTCTCAAGAAAGCGATGGAAAGATTGGGTTTTACTCACAGATGGGTGGACTGGATAATGGCATGCGTCACCACTGTGAGGTACTCGGTGAAATTCAATGGAAACCTTCTGGATTCGTTTTCTCCTTCTCGAGGTCTTCGACAAGGTGATCCCCTATCCCCCTTCTTGTTTCTCTTTGTTGCCGATGGCCTATCAGCTTTGTTGCAAAAGGAGGTATAGGATAATAATATCAGCCCACTGAGAATATGCAGACGAGCCCCGGGAGTGTCTCACCTCCTTTTTGCGGATGACAGTCTACTTTTCTTCCGCGCTAAAGCAGAGGAGGCTGCAAAAATCCAAGAGGTACTCACCATTTATGCAATGAGTACGGGTCAGCTAATCAATCCGAGCAAATGCTCAATTCTGTTTGGAGAATCCTGTAGCCATGTTGATAAAGAGGGCGTCAAGCAAGTACTGCATATCACACAAGAAACCTTTGAAACAAGGTACCTCGGCCTTCTGACTCCGGAAGGGAGGATGAGCAAAGGAAAATTTAAGAGCCCGCAAGAGAAATTGCTAAAAAGACTGCTACAATGGGGAGAGATTTATTTGTCTCTAGGAGGAAAAGAACTACTGATTAAGGTTGTTGCACAAGCCATCCCGGTCTACATTATGGGCATCTTTAAACTACCTTTTGGTCTACTAGATGAGCTAACAAAAATGATCCACGGCTTCTGGTGGGGTGCAGAAAATGGAAAGAGGAAAATGCACTGGGTTTCTTGGGATAGCATGCTACGACCAAAGGAACAAGGAGGCCTCGGTTTTAAAGACATGCGCCTCTTCAACCAAGCGTTGCTCACGCGTCATGCGTGGCGACTATTGCAGCAGCCCAATACATTATGCGCCCAGGTCTTAAAAGCTAAATACTACCCACAAGGCCTCCTTGATGACACCGTGTTCATGGGTAATGCATCATCAACTTGGAGGGCACTTGAGTACGGGCTAGAGCTGATTAAGAAAGGGTACATCTGGAGGATTGGCAATGGCACGAGCGTCCGCGCTTGGCGAGAGCCGTGGATCCCTCGTGAGTCATATCTGAGACCATACACTAAGCAAGGTAGGTGTCGCCTCAGGTGGGTCTCTGATTTTCTGAACCCAGATGGCTCCTGGAACACGGAACTATTACAGCGATGGTTCATGCCGATGGATGTATAGGAGATTTTGAAGATCCGATCTTCTAGGCGCAATGAGATGGACTTTATCGCATGGAACTCTGAATCTTCGGGTATGTTCACTGTCAAAAGCGCATACCGCCTGGCTTATGAGGTGCAGCTGAGAGCAGAGGGATGCCAGGCTACGAGTGCTCAACCCCTTGGGTCACGACCGGAATGGAAAATGATCTGGCAATGTCCGGTGCCCCCGAAGATCCATACCTTTGCATGGAAACTAGCGAGAAACGCTTTGGCCACCCAGGTAAACATGGTGAAGCGAGGCATTACCATGCTGCCGACGTGCATAATCTGTGGCAATGAGGATGAAACCACCTTCCATGCCCTGGTGAAATGCCCCCACCCGCGCGGGTTGTGGAGTACCATGAAGGAGATCTGGGACTTACCACCTGATCATATGCTTTTCCAGCGCAACCCTGACTGGTTCATGCACGCCCTGGTACGCCTAGATAAGGATCAACATGCCGCATTCCTAATGTTACTATGGAGAATTTGGCACATCCACAATGAGATTACACATCAGAAAACCCAGGCCCCAACTGCTGTATCGCGAAGATTCTTGGAGAGCTATCTGAACTCGCTCATACTGGTCCAACAACACCCAAGAACTGATCTGGAAAAGGGCAAGCAAGTAATCAATGTGGGACGTGGCCTGGGAAGAAAGAAACACCATATGGATGAGAGGCCGCGGGTGAAATAGAAGTGGCGGCCACCAAATGAGGGAGTAACGAAGCTAAATGTTGACAGCGCCTATTCTGACGATGGTAGAGTTGGGGCAGGTATGCTACTGCGTGACGCTAATGGTTTGGTCATTTTTGCAGCTTGTAGACAACTCCGATCGTGTGCTGGGCCTCTGGAGGCAGAGCTTGCAGCGATGGAGGAAGGACTTGGCCTCGCACTTCACTAGACACAAGCGCCTATTATTCTCGAATCTGACAGTGCTGAAGCAATTAGAATGGTCGACGAGAGAACCCCCAATCTATCGCGCTTTGCTAGGAGAATTAGTGTCATTCGTGAGAATATCAAGGAGAGAGATGTTGTAATATGTAAGGTGAACCGTGAAGCAAACTGTGCTAGTCATGGCTTAGCCTCTTTAGGTAGAGTACAAGAGAGAACAGCCACTTGGCTGAGGAACTCACCGCCGAAAATCACTGATGTGATCAGGGCTGACTGTACCCCACCTATTTGATAATTAATTCTCTTTCCTGGCAAAAAAAAATTCATTTCGATATTATTGTTCTCCAATATATTCATTTAAAAGTAAATTCCATTAACTTTACTCTCGGAATTGTGTTGCCTCACTTCCCCTCATGAGTGTGTCGTCTTGAAGAGTGTGTTCCCATGTGTGCTGACCTATTTAAAGCAAATGGACAAGTTTTGTGTCTAGTATAGAATTTTTCTCTAAATTAGTGTTGATACGTTTATTTATGGCGGTTCTTTTTGGCCCTCTTCAACTAAAATCTAGCACGCATTTTCTCAAACTAATGTACCGATCTTAAACGATTTATCCTTGTGGGGCTGATGGTATCACATAAGTATGCATTACAAGAAGTTTGGCAACACTTTGCTTAGCCTTGTTTGCTATGTTTTCACATGTTTGGGTGGCCAACTTATGTGTCTCTTAGAAAGAGATTGGGTTTATTCAACTTATACGTACTCTGATACGGATAATTTGATGGAAAGAATGAATAGTGACAATGACTTCGGAACTCTGATATTTAACACTAGATGATGGTCTTTACCTCAACATTTGGTCTTTGGTCATACATTTTATATGAAGGTGCGAGGATAATGAAAAAAATGTGGAATAAACATGCGAGTTAAGATTGCAATGTCATTAGAACACCAACCTAGTTGGAATTGGACGTCGGATATAGATATACTAGTACATGGTACAAAGTCACATATATCTTCTATCCCCATCTTTGGTGTTGACCACCGTTGTCCCAGCCTTAAACTGAAGAAATTATTGTCGTCCCCTCCTTCACCCCAACTTAGATCTTGGCACTGCTCCATCATTTGTCCTCGCCACAATCAGCTGGTCGAATTGTTGTGCCACTTGGCCACCACGGGGAACCGGTGGTCTTTCCTCAGATATAGGGGATTTTAGTGACTCACCACCCAAAACCCAAAAGCTTAACCCGGCTCGCCAGATAATACTAACTTATTGAGGAGGAGATGAAGCGGCACATGAAGCTTAATTTATTGGAAGATATCTCTAGTCGGTTGAAATTCGAATGAGGGATAGCTACTTAGGGAGGTTCCCTAATGCAACTTTTTTATGTAATATAGGGAGTATGGGTGCAAATATTATGTACATATTTAAAGTCTCTAAAGTTTATGAACATCTCAAGCCTTGTGAGCAATCAAAAAACTATGTAGTATATTTGTTTCTTCATCCTATAACCTAGCAAGATCATCTCATGCGTGTAGTTTTGGCGCCATTTTTATAAATTGGGGCTTCATTCTAAAATATTAATTTATTTCTTATAATCCATACAGTGAATTTGTTTTTTGAACAGAAAGATCGTGTGCAGTACCAAAGAGTGATGCACTATCATTAGAAGTTGTTACGCATATTTCTTTACTACATGACATATGTTAAAAGCTTTGCAATGGTAAGAAAGGGAATAATGCACCGGTTATAAGTTCAAACACTCTTTTCAACATGGATCAAATAGTATGATCAAGACGAACATTTGTAGAAAATGGAGCCCAGCCAAACCCCTGGTTTTGACAAACTAAGACCAAGTACATAAGTGGCATCGTTTGGCATTTGTAACATTTGATATCATATTTATTCCATTACCTGATGATAATGAAACCAAATCTAGGGAGGTTTGAAAGGATAGAGATGTCGCCAAGAGGGGGGTGAATAGGCAATTTCAAAACTATTATGGTTTTGGCTTGATAGAATGCGGAATTAAACTAACGTTTATTTTATAAGCACAAAACCTAAATACACTAGGCTCAACTAAGTGCATCAACAACAAGTTAAGCTAAGCAAGATAGCACAAGATAAATATACCACACGGGATAAGCAAGATATAAGTACTTCAAGCACGATGGCTATCACAAGGAAAGTAAGCTCGGCTATAGAGATAATCGAGGCACGCGGAGACGAAGATGTACTCCCGTGTTCCCTTATAAGAAGGTACGTCACGTTGAAGAGGTATGGGATTCCACGAAGGATTTCCGAATGCCATGAAGGCTCACCTTCTTCTCCGAGTCTATCCCACGAAGGAATAGACCCTTTCCTTATGGCTAGCTGATACATTGCAAATGTATCTATAATTTTTGATGTTCCATGCTTGGTTTATCCACTTTCTTGTGTTTTGTTCCAACTTTGGAGTACTTTTATTATGATTTCTTGGACTAATCTATTAACAAGAGCCATAGTGCCAGCTGCCTGTTTTCTGTTGTTTTTGGTTCCAGAAAAGTCAGAAAATAAATATTTTCGGAATTGGACGGGACAAAAGCCAAAGTGCCTATTTTTACGGAAGGGATCAAGTGCTAGAATACGAGACGGAGAAGGGCTGGGGGCCGGCCATACCACCTGGCCGTGCGGCTAGGCCTGGCCCGCGCCAGGAGGTGGTCTGGCCGACCCCAGCACCCCCTCGGCCTCTCCTTCCGCCTATAAGTTGCCCTCGGGACGAAAACCCTAGGTACCCGATCAAAAATCCACGAAAGAGTCTGTAGCCGCCGTCGTTTCTATCCCTAGATCGGGAGGGATCTAAAGCTCTTCCTGGCACCCTGCCGGAGAGGGGAATTCACCCTGGAGGCCTACTTCATCATCATGCAAGCCTCCGGTGTGATGCGTGAGTAGTTCATCCTTGGACTACGGATCCATGTAGTAGCTAGATGGCTGGTTTCTCCTCCTTTGTGCTTTCATGTTTAGATCTTATGAGCTCCGTTTATGATCAAGATCATCTATTTGTAATTCATACATGTTGTGTTTGCGGGGATCCGATGGATATTGAGATGTTATTTCAGATTGATTATTGATTCTATCATGTCTTTGTTATTTGAGATCTTGCATGCTTTCCGTTGTTAGTAGCTATCTTGGCCAAGTAGATGCTAGCTACTCCAAGAGTTAGTATTTATCCTTGATAGTGGGTTCATGCCTCTGGTAATCTGGGGAAGTGATAGAAATCTCTAAGGTACTAGATGTGTTGTTGCTACTAGGGAGAAAACAACGATCTTTTGTTCATAAAGCAATCATATTGTTTACTTTACACGCAGTTTTCGGATGATGACCTGAAGGTGGATTATTAGTCATAGATGCAGTTGGATGGCGGTCTATGTATTATGTTGTAATGCCCAATCAAGTCTCAAAGGAGTCAAGATGATTAGTATATGCATGTATTGCTTTCTCGGTGTTTGTCAATTGCCCCGCTGTAATTTGTTCACCTAGCATGTTTTCTATCTAAGGAGAGCCACCTCTAGTGAACTATGGATCCCGGTCCTTTGTCTTTACATACAATCTATAAACTGTTTCTGCTTTGTGTTTACTTTCTACAAACTTTTACTTCTTTCCATTCGATACGTTTAATCCTTTGTTTTCCACAAAACACGGTGAGATTGACAACCTCATCGCAAGTTGGGGACAAAGTTTTGTGGTTGTGTTGTGCAGGTCTCCACGTTGCTACTAGCACCAGTAGTGCGCCCTGCCAAAGCTACGCTAGTAACACCTTTGAGGTGTTTCCTTGCTCCTACTGATTCGATTAAACCTTGGTTTCATAACTGAGGGAAACTTGTTGCTGTGCTCATCATACCTTCCTCTTGGGGTTCCCAACGAGCTCTACATCAACACCGTCATCAAGCATTTTTCTGTGCGTCGTGCATAGAGCCATCAAGCATTTTTCTGGCGCCGTTGCCGGGGAGTCAAGGACATCTAAACAAGGGGAGTCCCTCATAACCAATCTCTTTACTTTGTTGTTTTCGTTTTGCTTAGTTTTCTTTTTGCTTTGTTTGCTTGTTTTGTTCTTCAAAAAAACACAAAAAAATTAGTTTTACTAGTTTGCTTTCTTATTTCAAAAACACACAAAAATTAGTTCCTTTCTTAAGTTGCCTTTATGACTAGCTCTGCTCCAATCACTATTTCATTATGGATAGCTCACTCAGTTTCCTATTTGGGAACAGTTTTATGATTGCTAAGGTAATAGATGAACCACCGCCTGCTAGAACCTCCATGGGAGAAGAAATTGCTGAACCTGAAAGCTCATTAGATGAAATAGAGGAGGAGAGTGATGGACAAAAGGAGGAAGAATGGATCGAACCATGCCGACCTTCTAATGAAATTAACTCTTTATCCCTTACATTATTTGATTGTCCCCCATGCTTATCAAAGGAGGGTGAATGTTATGTTCCTGATGATTCTTTTGAAAATGTTTATAATAAAACTCTAGTGCTTGTATATCATGAAAAGCATGCCTTATGTGATAGTTATATTGTTGAGTTTATTCCTGAGGCTACTGAAAATTATTATGAGAGAGGAAAATATGGTAGTAGAAGTTTTCATGGTATTTAAACACCTCTCTATGTGCTGAAAGTTTTGAAGTTATTCTCGTTTTATATTCCTATGCATGTCACTTTGTTCTTTGTGAATTTATTTGCATACGAGATTCCTATGCATAGGAAGAGGGTTAGACTTAAATGTGCTTTGAATTTGCTTTTTTTTATGCTCTCTTTTACTTCAATTCATATTTCCTATGTGACAATCTTCTCAAATTTTCATGCCTAACTTAAAGGCGTTAAAGAAAAGTACTTGTTGGGAGATAACCCAAGAGTTTTAGTTGAGTCTTGGAAGTTATTAACTCTGTAATAACCTCTCCTTATCCTTTTTCTTTTCTTTTTGTGCCAAGAGTTACCTCTAATGAGAGTGAAGTAATGATTGGGAAAGTTGCTATCCCGAAACAGATTTCTATGCCTCACCGTAAAGATTCCTGAGAGAGCTCTGTATGTCAGATTGAGCTGTAATTTTTTGTGCTTCTGCCCCAGGTTGTTATCTAACTTTCTTTAGTTCAAAACTTTTTGATTTGAGCAACATAAGGTATTCGAATAAATTTGTCTTTACCTGCTGGTCTGTTTTGATAGATTTCTGCCATTTTCTACATTTGCTTCTTATTAGTTCCTTCCTGAGTTCCTTTGGGGAATTGAGTTTTTTTAGGGAAGTGCTACAGTAGCTAGTGTTCTAATGGAAGTTTATTTGGTGTTAGAACTGAACCTTGAGACTTATTTATCTTAAGTGTACTAATGTTGCTAATGAGATTGTGTGAAGTTTTGTATGAAGGAAAATTTTCAGATGTATGGAAGGAATGAGTAACGAGATGAAGGATGGACTAAAGCTTAAGCTTGGAGATGCCACGCGTGTCACCCCAAGAAATATCCAAGAAGTACAAGCGTCAAAGCTTGGGGATGCCCAAGGCATCCCTTCTTCATCAATAAAAATTCTAGGTTTTTTCCAAACGCTTCATTTTTTATTGTTTTGTGCACAGTTGTGTTTCTCTTGGAGCGTCTTCTTTTTCGTTTTCGTTTTGGTTTTTAGTTTGCTTGCTTTGCTTAGTTTTCTGAATAAGTTGGTTGGACCCCCTCTTTCATACTTTGGTTTACAAATAGTTTGGTTTGGTTTGGAAAAGAGTAGGAAAGTTTATGCTTATGTGGTAAAAAGAGCTCGTTTTTTACTATGGCTATGCTTTGTCATGCCATGCTTGATATTGTTTTGGCTTTATGCCTAGTATTCTTTGCTATAGCATGACTTGTTATAAACAATTGAGATTGCTTAATGTGCTTTGGATGAATCATACGTTGTTTTAGCATATTAAAGCATAGTATAGTAGTATTCTCCTTTGATGCTTTATTTGGGTTGACTTGGCACATGCTCACACCATGTCATGACTATCCAAAGTCACCATAGCCTTTATGATCCTTTAGTTTTTGACTTGTAGTATCATTTTATGCTTTGATCAATGATGTTTTGTCGCTCTGCATTATTATGGCCATTATTGCTCTCTTAGTTTGTCGCTCCCAGTCTTTTGCTAGCCTCCACAACAAAGTATGAGTTCCACTCATGCATCCAACTCTCTAAACCAAGTTATTCCAAAGAGTCCACCATACCTACCTACTAGCTTATGCTATTCCAAGTATATTCATACTTTTGTTTACCTTCCACTTGTTATGAGAAAACTAGTGATTAAAGCTCTCACGAACTTGATGGCACACTTTACTTTATTGCCTCTAATAAACTTGAACCATTGGGTCCTTCTTTGTTATGTATATGCTTGCGTTTTATAAGTTGAAATTAGCAAAACCATGTTTCATGGGGAACGCTTTCAACATTGCACTTGTACTTTGTACCCCGTTGATATTATGTTCTTTTGCTTACGGATCCCGGCGGTGTGAAATAAATGTGGAACTTGTAAGATCATGGAGTTTGTATGTGTGTTAGAGAAACGCCTGGGCCGCTAGCCTAAGCCATGCCTAATCATGGTGGAAACTTGCAGCATCACCATAATGAGCACTCTATGAAGCATTCTCAATAAAAACCTATGCAAATAGCAAATAAAAAGATCGCTGAGATGCTCATTGTCTGCTTGCCTTGTCATTTTGATTATGGGAAAGCTCCCGTATCATGTGCAAGGGGTACCCCGTTGGCGGTTCTTAATGATACACATATACTTACAATGACAAGAGCTTACTCGTGACTAAAGTTGAGTAGCATGAGTATCGGTCTTCGTAAGTAAGGGGCATGAGATTTCGGTTTATAACTTGTCAAGCATATCCTCTTAGTTGTGTCACTTTAACCTTAATCACCTTCCAGATGCTTATGATAGGGACAATGAGAGCTGAAAGCTTTAAGTACCATAATTTTTGGAAGCTCTTTATGAGACTTGAATCCCTACTTCCTTTTACAAAAGGCTTTTCTTCCACCTTTATATTGAGTCTCCACCTTCTATCTTTATGCACTACTTTGAGAGCATAGTGGCCATTCTTAGTTCTATGTGCATTGTCCCAAGACTAGTTGATTGATGCATAACTTGTTATTGCTTGTTTGAAACTATTGTATCTAGTCACTCTTATGAACTTTGAAGGTGTCCTATGCATTTATATTTGCTACTCTATTGAGGGACAAGCTGAATGCTATTATGCTATGTTTTCTTTATGTGAAACAAACAAACGTCGTGTAAAGCATTTTTATTGATGAATCTTTTGTTTGTGCCTTTTCATGTTGTATCATAGTTTCTTTGCTTATTGCTAGAACTTTGTCTTTCATGTTATGATTGAAGTACTATGATCCTAGCTTTGAGTTTTTCAAATACTTTGATCAAGTTTTGATTGTGCATGTCACCTCAAAAATTATTTCTTTTTATCACTTACCTACTCGAGGACGAGCAGGAGTTAAGCTTGGGGATGTTGATACATTGCAAATGTACCTATAATTTTTGATGTTCCATGCTTGGTTTTATCCACTTTCTTGTGTTTTGTTCCAACTTTGGAGTATTTTTATTATGATTTCTTGGACTAACTATTAACAAGAGCCACAGTGCCAGCTGCCTGTTTTCTGTTGTTTTTGGTTCCAGAAAAGTCAGAAAATGAATATTCTCGGAATTGGACGGGACAAAAGCCAAAGTGCCTATTTTTACGGAAGGGATCAAGTGCCAGAATACGAGACGGAGAAGGGCTGGGGGCCGGCCACACCACCTGGCCACGCGGCCAGGCCTGGCCTGCGCCAGGGGGTGGTCTGGCCGACCCCAGCACCCCCTCCGGCCTCTCCTTCCACCTATAAGTTGCCCTCGGGACGAAAAGCCTAGGTACCCGATCAAAAATCCTCGAAAGAGTTTGTAGCCGCCGTCGTCTCTGTCCCTAGATCGGGAGGGATCTGAAGCTCTTCCTGGCACCCTGCCGGAGAGAGGAATTCACCCTGGAGGCCTTCTTCATCATCATGCAAGCCTCCGGTGTGATGCGTGAGTAGTTCATCCTTGGACTACGGATCCATGTAGTAGCTAGATGGCTAGTTTCTCCTCCTTTGTGCTTTCATGTTTAGATCTTGTGAGCTCCGTTCATGATCAAGATCATCAATTTGTAATTCATACATATTGTGTTTGCGGGGATCCGATGGATATTGAGATGCTATTTCAGATTGATTATTGATTCTATCATATCTTTGTTATTTGAGATCTTGCATGCTTTCCGTTGTTAGTAGCTATCTTGGCCAAGTAGATGCTAGCAACTCCAAGAGTTAGTATTTATGCTCGATGGTGGGTTCATGCCTCTGGTAATCTGGGGAAGTGACAGAAATCTCTAAGATACTAGATGTGATGTTGCTACTAGGGAGAAAACAACGATCTTTTGTTCATAGAGCAATCGTATTGTTTACTTTACACGCAGTTCGTAAAGCAATAATCTGTTGCTTGCAACTTAATACTGGAGGGGGTTCGGATGATAACCTGAAGGTGGATTATTAGTCATAGATGCAGTTGGATGGCGGTCTATGTATTATGTTGTAATGCCCAATCAAGTCTCAAAGGAGTCAAGATGATTAGTATATGCATGTATTGCTTTCTCGGTGTTTGTCAATTGCCCCGCTGTAATTTGTCCACCTAGCATGTTTTCTATCTAAGGAGAGCCACCTCTAGTGAACTATGAATCCCGGTCCTTTGTCTTTACATACAATCTATAAACTGTTTCTGCTTTGTGTTTACTTTCTGCAAACTTTTACTTCTTTCCATTCGATACGTTTAATCCTTTATTTTCCGCAAAACACGGTGAGATTGACAACCTCATCGCAAGTTGGGGACAAAGTTCTGTGGTTGTGTTGTACAGGTCTCCACGGTGCTACTAGCACCGGTAGTGTGCCCTGCCAAAGCTACGCTAGTAACACCTTTGAGGTGTTTCCTTGCTCCTACTAGTTCGATTAAACCTTGGTTTCATAACTGAGGGAAACTTGCTGCTGTGCTCATCATACCTTCCTCTTGGGGTTCCCAACGAGCTCTACATCAACACCGCCATCAAGCATTTTTCTGGGCGCCGTGCATAGAGCCATCACTAGCGTTTCCTCCACTCCGGAGATGGCAAGCTCCATAACCACTTCAACAATATCCACGAAGGAGAATCCCGGGTCTCTTCACAATCTTCCACGAAGAGGACACCACGGCACCAACCACCAAACCAACTAGGAGGTCACCCTCCAAGAGTAACAAGCTCACGGTCTCTCACTCGAACAAATCATAATGGAGAGCTCAATACTTATGAAATAATGCAAAGCAAGACCACCAAGGGTGCTCAAATCCTTCACTCTCAAATCCCACCAAAGCAACAAGTGCTAGGGAGGAATTAGAGAGGAAGAACAACGGTGAAAGTAAATCAATGACTCCAAGATCTAGATCCAAAGGGTTCCCCTCACTTAGAGGGGGAATTGATTGGTGGGGATTGTAGATCTAGATCTTCTCTTCCAAAGCCCTAAAAAAGATGCAAGAATCATAGGAGGGAAGGGAGAGGAAGCAAGCTCAAGAGGTTCAACAATGGAGGTCAATTTCGTGGTCAAGAACACCCAAAAAGTTAGGGGAAGAACCCCCTTTTATATAGAAAAGCAAATATGGCCGTTGGAGAGAAAACAACGAAAACTCAGTTTCAAAGTCGGTTGGACCGGCCCTAGAACCGGGAAACTCGGTCCCCAGGCTGGAGGACCGGCCTACAAACCGAAATACCTCTGTTTGCCAACTCAGAATAGACTTGGCCGTGAAAACCGGAAAATTCGGTTTTAGATCCGGTCTAACCGGCGCTGGCGCCGGACCGTTCGGTGTGGAAGTCGGTTGAACCAGACCCACAACCAGGATGAAACAGACTTCACGAAAAACGCAATAACTTTTGCATCCGGGCTCCGATTTTGATGATCTTGGGATTGTTTTGACGAGGACAACAAGATATAAAATATGGTGCATGAAAACAACATAGTCCAACAAAGGAGGGTAGAACCAAATGAATAAAGGTATGAAGCCTCCCTATGAGAAGAACTGGTAAAACCTTCAAACTCAAAAACGCCATAGAAGATGCACACGAATTCCGTTTTCGATGAACTTGGGCTTGTTGAAGAGCTAGCAACAAGGTCAAGAACCTCACATGGAGAAACACCAAGAAGAAACAAAATAGAAATATGCAAAGGATGCAAAGGATTGAGCTTCCTAAGACAATGTGATCAAGCTACCCAACCGAAAGTCCATCTTGATAGTGCGGCTATCTATCCTATAACCCCGTCTCCCAACAACCACCTTGAGACCGGTAAAAGGAAAACCTAGCAAGGCCATACCTTTGCCTTGCGCATCCCGCTTGATCTTGATGACAACGCTTCAAGCTCCATCCAAGCCGGAATGCATCACTTGATCATTGTTGCTTCGTGAAGACTCATAATTTGCTCCCCCATACACCAATGTGGGATAGCTTCATTAAGACACGTCTTCACAGTACATTATCACTAATATGGAAGGCAAGCTTCAAGCAAATGATCTTCTCGAGATGCTTATATTGGACTTGCCCTTCTCAACCTTGATGACGATCACCACTTGATGTTATCCTCTCATGGGCTATATGAAATCTTCACTTTTGAAGCATCCCCGTGGAAAGATACCTATCCCATATAGAAAACACAAATGCACATATATAATGGGTTAGTTCATGATGCATAACTGACAAGGCTTACCATACCACAAGATCCATGTGGTACATTCTTTATGCTTCATTTGTTGACCAACTTAAAATCACTCTTCACTCTTTGTATTGGTCAACCAAGTATCTTCTCATGCTCCATCTCAATATCTTGAGGTACATAAAGAACTCTTCATTTGATTACATGCTCTAAATCATAGTCAACATAGCTCAACTAATGAGGCTATCATGACACCGACTTAGAGCCATATCTTGAATTCTTCTATTGAGATCACACTCTCAAGATCTTAATCATAACGTATTCTTATCTTCAACTCGATGATCTTGATGCCAATACTCAAGGTATATCCTTATCTTCATTGCATCCATACTTGAATACAACACATGGACTACAAGCATGACCTATAGAATATTCTTTCATATAAAACTCAATTAAAATATTGGTTCATAGGGATTGTCATTAATCACCAAAACCACACATAGGGGCAATTACCCTTTAAAGGTCTTATAAGGAGAGACAACGAGACACATTCTACATGGCTCGAGACACTTGGAAACAAAATCAAGTATGTGGTCATATGTTGTTCCAACTAATGTTGTAGGGGCACACTTTGTTTGCAAGGTCTCTTGCAACAACAAGCAGATACTTCTTTGTTTTGCTTGTCATAAATATTGAATTCTATTACATGTTTGTCTAGATCTTAGAAAAGTAGGGAGTACTCGGTTTTGACTCCACCTTTGATGATGTAGGTACTTCATAAGAAAAATGAGGTTGCAGGCCAGTTTTTACCATTTATATACGTTTGATGATGTAGGTACTTTATCATGTCATGTTTTATACGTTTGGTAGTTCTACATATAGATATGGAGAAATCTAGCTAGATCATATTGAATAATTATATATGTGTGTTTAATAAAGTTACATATCATGTCTTAATTATTTTACTCATCAAGGTCGTGTCATCATTATTCCGCCCCCATCCAAGACACTTGAGTATAGGCAAAGAAGCAGAAATGTTGTGAAACCCTAGCACAGTACGACCTTCAGGTGTCACCGAATGAAACTCTAAAGGATTCAATGATACAACTGACATTCATGGGTATGTGAATCTTATAAGTTCTCTTCCATGGGTGAGACTGTAGCTCAGGAAAGGGATGGGCAACAACCAACCTAAATCGATCTGATTCTTACGGAGTGGTCTGTGGACTAATAATTACTTAGTGGGTGGATATTTGTGAACTTATTCCACGTGCTCAATTGGGCAAAAAAAATGACGTGCTCCATTGAACAAAACTTTTGACGACAACAATTGGAATCACAACGAATTAAGCTTTAAATTTGGCAGAATCAAACACCATACCATTGTATGATGAGTATTATTCTGGTAATCATGAAGGGCCAACATCTATCTCCATGTGCGATTGAGTGGTTAGTGACAAGATGGTATGGCGTGGCTAATCTTCAGCGATGACAATCTAAGGCACTAGCATATTCTTGAGTGTATTTGTGGACACAGGCTCTTAGCAGCTATTGGTGTATCTATAATTTTTCTTCCTCCAAAATCCCACTCAAGTTTCTACAGCATGCCTAGAAAACAAATCATGTTTTGGTTCATAAGCTATGTTGCATTTCCATTTACAGGAAAAGATAAGGGAAAATATATACACAAGAGTTTTCATCCGAGAAACTCCAAATGCATGACTAAAGATCAGATGTGCAATGGTATCCCTATGATTGCATTCGTTCTCTTCCCCAACTATTTATTGGGTAGTCCACTGGTCATACTTTGCAGTCACGGGCCTACTCTTTGCAGCTTCTTTAGCATGCTCATGTTTTTGTTTATAATCGATACGGTTTTATTGAGGGAATGAAAGATAGGAAAGGTTACAAAACATGTTAAATAAAGACTTTTGAATGCAATGTTGATTTGCATAGTTTACTCTCCCTAGGCACAAAAGAATGCACATCACGATTCACGAACTACCTTCTAGTAGCCTAGCATACGGTCTCCATAATAATCTGCGAAGTATCGCAATAGCTCTCTAACGATGACCAGGTTTAGTTCTTGGCACTCAGACGTATGGATCATGGAGTCACGGTAACTCATGTGTAGCAGGATTAACCAAATACAACTCTGACAGGTGACAGTTCATAAAATGTAGTTTGTAAATCCTTGTGTGAAACGGTCAAATAACACCGAAGCAAGATTAAAATATAATCGGTCTCCTTTGATCAGTCGTTTCAGGTGTGTTCCATACATCATACAACGTTGATTCAAGTGAAATGAATGGAGCAATCATCCCCTGATTTCCATTTGGAGGTTCTACGTTGTGCGAGCCGCACATGCACCTGCAGAGTCGTGTGGTCGGTGTGCTCTTTTTTAGCATGAATGGAGAAATTTTATAATGTGGAAAATCTATACATGCACGGAACAATAACTACAAAACCAAGTTCCATGTATGTGGTGTTGTGCAATACCGATAAGGGTTTAACTATCATGCAGCCAGTCGGCGGCCAAATCTCATCCTCTCGAACGACGTCGAGCTAGCCCCCTCCTGCACCACCCGTGGCCAGCATAGAGCTCGCCGTCATCTCCGCACACCCAGATGAGCGAGATAAACGTAACACACAAGTTGTTGCACATTAGAATTCCTCGACAAAAGATAGTCCTTTTTTTTCAACTATGAATGCCAGATCAAGTCCAAAGCCTAACATTTTGCTTCATGTGTGGCCATTTTGCTCTTACATTTTGTCTACATGGATCTAATATTATTACTCGTTCTTACATTTGCAGAAAACAAAGCCAGACCAAGTCCAAAGCCCTAATACCATGAATTTACGTGGCATCGTCCAACACTTGTAAGATCTGGTAGGAGTGGGAGTATTGGATTTTGTCGGTGCCAACTGATGATAGTGAACCCAGCCTTAGAAGGCCACACATGAAGCAATAATGAAAGACTCTACGTGGTCGAGCTAAGTTCACACAGCATACAATTTAAGAGAAGGAGGGAGAAATGACTGTATCTTCTGTGGGTTAGGATGTCCGCCTCATTCTAAATGGAATTATGGAGATAAACATAGTCTTGACATTTTATTATATAGACTTTTCGAAGCACTAAAGGTCAAACACTACTACTTATCAGACTCACACATAAACAATCAGATGGTATTCTGTACAGCTACACGACCTTTCCAGCTCCGGATGTGTGAATGTGGCGAAGCACTTTTGCACCATGTTTCCTATGCTTCATATATTTGCTGTTTGTTTTGCTCCAATTTCTCACTCAAGTTGGAATAGCACATGTCTATGTAAACCAGGACTTGTTGAACATTTGCATGTTATAATATAGTCTCAGGAAGATCTAAAGGCAAGTCATCATCCATTCATTCAACAATACATTTCTCGTTCATCTTCATCTTAGTTTGGCTTGTTTCGGACAGTATTATTCTTACAGTCACACTTTCCTGGTTTCTTTATTATCCTATTTGTGTGCACAAGTCCATTTTGACCAAGCAGGCCCTACCAAGCTAAGCTTCAGAAAAAACATGATCTGACCAATGCAAATCTAAAAAATAGGATAGTACATAGACATGTAAAAAGAACACAAAGGCTATTCACGCACTCAACAGAGCTCAATCAGGTCTTGCCTGTTAACCCTAACCAAGAATACTGGATTTACATATTGAAGGCAGAATATCAGCTCGTAGATAACATCCACTCACATAATCCCTATCATCGTTTGCAAGGCATGTCCCTACAAGTCATTCACACTCGAGAAACATTAAAGGTAATTCAGAAAACTTAAAGGAGCCAAGTATTTCAGTTTCAAAAAGCATACTGACGCATTACAAATGGATCTTCTAATACAGATATTCCCAATCTGTTACTCAATTCCTGAAAATTAACCCAGCTTGATGATTTCTCAGCTCAATGTTTTGCTGGTTCCATTGTTTCACCATCCTTCGTTTTACAACGGAATAGAATTTTCAGTATCACAATTTTGATCTACAGACTATAGGTTATTCACTGTTCAGCACTCTTGGCACTTTGATGTATGGATCGTCATAACTAGGAAGGGCCTCAATTATGGCATCTCTGCATTGATGAAAGCAGAAAATATATTCAGCATTCGCTGCAAAGCTTGACAATAGTTCACTCAAAGAGATGTACAGAGTAATGCATTGGTACCTGTTAGCAAATGGTTCCGCCTTATCTTCTCTCAAAGAACTACCCACTGCAGTATCTGCGACGGAGATAGTCAAGCATGAAAACAATTAATATAGAAGGTGGACAGACAGAACAAATGTACCAGGCAACCTAATTGCTTAATTGAAACTACTAGGAATCCTGAGAGCTCAAGAAAAGATGTACTCCCTCCGTCCCAAAATAAGCGGCGTGGATTTTGTTTAGATTCGAATGTATCTAGAGTTCTAGACGCGTTTTAGTATATAGATACATCTTAATCTAGACAAATGCAAATCACTTATTTTGGGACGGAGGGAGTACAGCATATGCAACGTAGGGAAGTAGGATTATTATAGTATGATCTCTCAACGAAAAGAAACTTATGTAGATGAAGGCAACTTATTTTGTCCAAAAATAATAATTTAATGACCATGCACAGAAATTGATCGACGACTGCCCTATGCGTGCCATTCGAGTTAGATGCTGTGTGGCTCAACAACAACTCGGCTGCCTGTGGCTAGTTGCATGCTTGTGGATCAACTATCGCATGCTTCCACATAGTTTCGAATGAAAGCATACGGAGTTAGAAACAATTAATTAAATTAATCAAAGAAGAGAGGAAACAGATCTCATGGCTCGCAATAAAGATGACTCACTGCCTTGTTTTGGTACACATTACAATTCAAAATGAATGGTTCTGAACATAAATAATTCATGAGATTGTGCTTCTTTAGTCCTTTTATTTCAGGTCTGTTCCCTAAATCATACAATGTTAATTCGAGTGAACTGAACAAAGTCACCCTGCACAGTAAGTGAACCTGGTACACACATTGTCAAGTGTGGTACTACCGAACACATAGCACCCACATACTCCCTCCGTTCCAAAATATAAGATGTTTTAGCTTTTGTGAAACGAATGTACCTAGACATCTTTTAGTGTGTAGATTTGGAATGAACTAACACACTAAAAGGCATCTAGATACATTCGTTTCACAAAAACTAAAACATCTTATATTATGGAACGGAGGGAGTACATGTCAAGAGCAAAATGCATAAATGCATTGTTAATACTGAATGCATTTATCTAATCAACATGGCTATAGAATATGAGTTCGAGGACTGCAGGAAAAAGAGCCTAAGCGATTCCCGAAGAAAATGTGTAACCCTAAGTAATAGTTAAACAGTACTACCTGTGTCCTAGCCTACCAAAACGTCTTATGATTTGGAACGGAGAGAGTACAAGGCATTCTACTTCGTCATATATAATTGAGTTCCCTTCTTGGCATCTTGATATACCATATGACAGGATTAAGGTTCAGTATTTTATTCACATGAATCAGCTCAATCATACCGAATTTCTTTGGACTAAGAGGCAGTAACACACAAATAAGCAACCATCCTACACGGAAATGGGAAGAGTTCACATGGATGAATACCAGCTCTAAGTGAAGGCTCAATTGATTCAAGATCAACCGCTTGAAGCTGCCCAAACCTGTAAAGGGAAGAAGGCATAATAAGCACGTTTAACTATTTCTGATGGGATGCATAAACATGAGTTCAGTCCCACAAACAAGCATGGTTTGTTGCAGCCCACCCAAAGATCAACCAACAGAAGGAGACATAACTTGGTAGCCTCGAGTCAAGCATGAGCGAAAATGGTCGTAACAGGATTTCAGGAACCTTCAGTTTGCCATGAGGTACTAATTACTCGATGTTCCAACCACCATCCGAGTCTAATTTAGGCTTTGTTGTTACAGACACCACAGGTTCCAAATTTCAGTTGTGCAGACAGAGAAAACAGAGAAGGGGTCATAACTTACCAATCCACCACCTGCTGAATCTTGGGGGCGAACTCCTCGGCCTAGCGGTTCACCACACAGACAGACACAAAGCAAAGCATCAGCTTCACCACAGCGGTTGGAAATTTAGGTTCCAGTGGGTTACCATCGAGAGAAAAATGCGTGCTGACCTCTTGCTGCGAGAGGGATATGCGGGCAGATTTGGCGAGGCGGGGAAGGTCCGGCGGCTCCAGTGGCCCCGGCCCCGAGGCCGCGGCGGCGGGCTTCACGTTTGGGGAGGAGGAGAGCGGGCGCCTCCGAAGCAGCGACGACCGAGTTCTCGACAAAGCGTTCCGCGGCGGCGCAGCACACCGGAGCCTGGGGATGGCCGAGGCGGCGGCGGAGAGCATGGCCGTCGTTTTCCGCTGTAGTTTCCCTCCAGGCTACAAGAGGGGGAGGTGACGCGACGGCGGACGATTTGGCGCGGGGGGGAGGCCTGGTGCTTAGTGGCGGCCGGGAAACGCAGGTGCCTCGGTGGAGCTGGAGGTCATGCAGGCCGGGCGAGATCGTCTGCGGGTCACCGGCCGTAGCAGGGGGACGGGAGGCGGCGGCGGCGGCGGGGTTGGGGCACGGCAACAGCCCACCGGGGCACGGCGGCAGGAGGTGCGGGGGATGAACAGACGAAGAGGCGCGGGGGAGAGAAGATAAGGTGTGAAATAAATCCTACCAGACCGGGTCTATCGATAGACCTGACACGTGTATTCTAGCATTTTTTATCTGTTAATTAACTTTTTTCTAATCATTATGCAGGAAGGTGAAATATAGATGGGTCTTATAGGATTTATCGTGCGTCATGCTTTGCTCTCACGGTCGGTCCTGGCTCGTTTCTCCGCTCTGGTCTAGTCACGGTTAGGGTTTCTTAACTCTACTCCTATAATCATGGTAACCTTTAATACAGTTTGTCGAAGTTGATGGCAACATATATTTGGTTTTTTTTTAATCGTCATTTTGGTCTATTCAGATCTAGCGAGATCAGTTTCTCAGTTTGTCGTCGGCGACTGTTGTGGTAACAACGACACTGGCGGCCGGGGCGAGGTGATTTCTTTGGAGCGCGGATGTTGGTCTGGAAGTGGTGGATTTATCGTTCTTCTCCGACTTCGTCGATGGGAGGAGGTGGATCTTAGTCCAAGACAACATGGGGACGTCCTCAAGTCGACGAGCCACACCGACATGTGCCTCTCTGCGTGCAGTAGGTCTGTTCATCGATTCACAAAGGCTTGGTGGCGATAGTGTTATTTTGAATCTTGCAATGTTGGAGACTCGGTGTCTCTACCGGCGTGCATCTCAGCGGGGCTGGCTTCGGTGGTTGTAGAAAATTCTAGGGATCGTTTTGTATTTCTCGATCTATTAGAATTTTATATGCAAAGCTTTTAGGATAATTATTTTATCCTACTCTGTCTTTTAGTGTCCACATGTGTTACTTCATGTAACTTGATTTTGATTAATAAAATATGTGGTTGCTCTAAAAAAAGGTTGTTGACTGATTTTATTCTTACCAATTGTTGTTTTCCCTATTATTATTTATTATATTCTTTTTGAAATTCGATAGATTCGTTAATAATCATCAATAGTACAAAGAGTTTTAATAATAATAATAATAATAATTACTAATAAGTTCCTAGACCACCTAGCGACAACTATAGACAAGCATGAGCCGGCAGTGCACCGTTGTCCTTGCCCATCCATCATCGGAGCAGGGCAATGCTTGACGTAGTAAAACTTGTTGTTGTAGATATCCAGGAAGTCACCATGCTTTGGCTCCACGAATGCTGAAGATGACAACCGTAGATCGGAAGAGACTAACTTTAAGCCACACCAGTGAGCACGAAAAACGACCAGATGCCAAGAGATTCACATGATAGATGCACCACGGGAACAAGGATAGAGCGGGATGACCTTATTCCGACTTTAGGATATACCCACCGCCTCAATTTTCCCAAGAAGACACTAGAAATAAGGCTAAACAAAGAATAAAAGCCCTCCTGACAGTCTGCCCAAGGCCCCAATGCCACCGGAGGCGGAGCAGACCGATGGTGTTGTCAGTGAGGGACGAAACCCTAGATGGATTTAGTCCGTCGAGCCTCGAGCCTGGCTAGGGCTGTTGGCAACACGTGCCACGTCAGATCGCCGCTCCCGTTGGCACCATGCCAAGTTGGCTGCCACTCAAAGTTATTTATGACTCTGCACATTTACCGTACACACCCATGTGGTTCTTTGCTGGGTTCAGACACCACCTTGCGCATGGCAGCTCATCTTCCGACGAGCCAAAATAAATGGCGGTGGCCATTGGGCCTACCCGCGGTGCCCATAAAAGGGCCCTTCTTCACCGACGCACAACCATCCATTCCTCCTTCTCCCTCTCGTCCTCTTCCACTCTCCACCGATGATGAGCCATGTCCCTCAATGACCACGAGGCCGACAGCAGCAAGATCGGCGGCGCAAGGGCATGCAACCCGAGCCTCGACGAGTCAACGGTGCTCTACGAGGTGAAGCTCCTCGTGCTGCCCGACTGGTGCCTACCGGGTGGGTGGAACATGGCCCATGACGGCAAGGCCATCCTGCCCTTCCCCACCGACGATGTCTTGCAGGACACCTACTTCCCTACTGCCGTCGATCACCCACCAGGACCCCGACTGGTAGGACAAAGGCTGGTGGGCGGCAATTCTCCTCTAGGAGCGTGAGGACACGGTGCACTGCTAGGCCATGCCCTACGAAGGGCCTTACAACAGGGATGAGCCATGCCCTATGATGGGCATTACATCAGGGACGGCCTCCACGCCTACTAGGACGGCCTCTACATCGACGAGGTCCTCGACCGGCATGGCTACCACCCTCTTCGTGTTCGCAACCGGCCATGGCCCACTCCTTCGACAGGCCACGGGTGACTGCGCCAACACCACCGCCATCTCCTGCTCGTAGTCGTGGCGCGACAAGGACGCAACCGCCGTGCAAGGCTCGCGACATCTCCTTCCACCGCACAGTGCTACCGCCACAACCGGTACGCATTGACGAACACACATACCAGGAGGGCCTCATGGCCTAGGCGGCGGAGCTAGAGAACGCCGACAACAACCAGGAGGTGAAGGAGTAGGAGGAGGTTGTGCCCTCATGCCATCGGAGCTCACCGAGGATGAAGCATTCGAGTTGGCCTTGCACGAGTCGCATGCGCAACATGCGCTGGAGGAGGAGGTGCGCTGGGCCGATACATTCCAGATGCTGCAAGCCTCCGTGGCCGCAAGCGCAAATGGCGCCGCCCGTCCAACACCAACAGCAACATTATTGGGGGTAAGCCTCCGTGGCCGCGAGCGCAATTTATTTTTGTATGTTTTTCAAAACTTAATAGTTAGGGGGAGGGGGGGGGGACGATTGTTGAGGACGCCGGTGTGGTGTGATGTTTCTAAAACCGCCGACAGTTTGGACAGGATGCCTAAAACCAATTGTCGTCCCCGTTCACCGGTTGGGGCCACCGATTGGAGATGCTCCTGAGTTTTGCATTTTGATGAGCCTCCTTTCAAGGAATTCACGGAATAGTCCATTTTTAGGAGCGCACGAATGGGCGTGCAGCGGCAGGTCCGCGCGCGTTGCACGGCTGCCTGCATGTGGGCCTACGCAAAACGAAAAGAACGTTCCCGGGTCGAGTCCTGGCAGAAGAGGACGAAGGTGAGATGTTTGCGGTAAAACGGCCGGAGTTCAGATGTGTAGCTAGCGCCGGTAATAATTGCAACGAACCATCGGAAGGATTATTGCAACTGGAGTTCGCACCGATGAAGTAGTAGCACTGTAGTAGTAATTTGGATTCTACCGCGGGAACGGGATGGTTTCCCTTTCCGTTCTACAGTAACCGGCGCGCGCGCCGTGGGCAAAACGTTTTCACCGCCGACAGTGTGTGTCCCACTGATGTCTCCTGGTCGCTCTCGCCGTTATAGCGTCGCTTGAGCTACCACGCCGCGCGGCCCACCTGGCAGCCACGGTCTCTGGCTCGAAGCAACAGCAGAGCACTACCCCTGTCACAAGTACGTCTTACACACACATATACCACGGCCTCTCTCTCTCTCTACGTAACAAACCCTGACACGCACCTCTATCGCTGTATTTAATCGCAACCCGATGCCAACAATATATTCATCGCCCGGCCATGTATTCCTAAATATGCAGGATCATGTTCTGGAGGTCTCGCTCTGTTGTCACGTACTCTCCTTACACTTGTGCACTGACGGCACTGACCTGTGCCTTTGCCGTGGCATACGGCCTCTGGAGTGGCACGGTTATAGTGTATGCATGCCATCAATGGTATTGGCGTGGCGGCTGAGGGAACGTATGTCGTGCTTTTTCTGATCAAGTCTGAAGCCGCGGACAGTCGACGTTGGTGGTTGATCCGTGTTCTCATCGGCGAACTGGTGCTCTTGCTTTTTGGCATCGTCCTCCTCTTCGTCAACATCGAGCTATACAGGGTCCTGCGTTCCGTTACTGGCATAGCCGTGGCGGCCGCGCCCCTCGTCAATGTGGTATGTAAATAAATGCCCGGCCTTTATGAACCATGGAGTACTGCACAATGTTTCATTCATCCAGTTACAAAATGGGGTCAACCGCTGTTCCATTCCATTCATTTCCTTGATACTATATGCAGCCATCCGTGTTCAGAACCGGCAGTCTCGCTAGCCTGACTCCCATCGCCCTCGCTGTGGTGTCCCTGTTCAACGCCGCCATCTGGACTGTAAACTTCAAACGGTTTCAACCTGATAACTATCTAGGAGTGAGGGCACTAAACTCTGACTTTCTATCCTCCGTTTACTGCATGCGAGTTCGACTGTGCCATGCATAACTAGCTAGCTCCACTGTGCGAATGCTTGTCGTCTATGCAGGCACCCAACTGGGCAACCATGGGATGCACCATCTTCCAGCTTACGCTCAGGGCTTTCTTCTGGTGGAGGCCGCGGCAGCAGCTGCCCATCGCCGGCACTGTGCACGAGGGGCTGCTGGCTGCAAGCAACAATGCGCCGCCGCCGCCACCACCGCCTCCGCCGCCGCGTGCTCCCAAAGTCGTGGACGGACAGCAAGAGGCCGAAGCCCGCCACGCGCCCGTGCCACACCAGGAGGTTTCTGCACTCGTGAAGAATGCGCCGGTGCCAAAGGGGCAGCTGCAGCCCCCGCCGCGTGCTCCCAAAATCATGGACGGACAGCAGGAGGCCGATGTCCACCACGTGCCCGTGGAGGTTTCTGCAATCGTGAAGGCGTCCGTGCCAAAGGGACAGCTGCTGCCACCACCGGCGGCAAGCCAAATCAACGACACGCCGGAGCCGGAGGGACCACTTGCCGGGCAGCCGCAGCAGCCGGAGCGCGCGCATACTGACGAAGGTAATGTGAACGCGGCCAGGGTGGTCGCCGATGGGCAGGAGCATCCGTAGGGTGGTGAAAATACGGAGTATGTTCTGACAGTTGAGAGTCTCTCCAACTCATACTTGTGACATTCACTCTGCCTGTAGTGTACTACCTTTATTTCCTAGTATAAACATCGTGGGCAAGCCTTGTCGACAGAAGCAACTCGAGCATAAACCAAAGAATAGGGCGCACTAGATTTTCTGTAGATTGGAGAGGAGCTTCCTTTAGAATGCCGGAAAAGTTTCATGAGCAAGCGAGCGATTGGATGATTTGTAAGGCTGGGAATAGTTTGGATTGAAATTGTCGTTTTGGTTTCTTCTTGCGCTTGGTTTACCTTGGATTATTGGTCTGAGTGGGTTAATGTTGTGGAGTAGTAGATTGGTATGGTCTGGGCTTTAGTCTTTAGATTTAGATAGCGTGACCCAGGTCTGGCTTACACCGATGGCGATCCAACGGCGCGCAGCAATTGCACCGCCCGCAGCCTACATGGCGTGTACGTTCCACATAGCTACACTGGAACGTTTCAAATTTCAGGACCGCGAGACGTCGAGGGACTTTCCCCAGATCCGTCTACGAGGCTAGTATATGTGTATTTTTTTAGGCTAATTATTCAGGCTTAATAACCAAAGCAATTTACGAGATTGATGTAACTTTTGTGTAGACTGTGTATTTGTTTTAGATGGAAGTTTTCATATATGTGTTTTAAGCGTCTGTTAGGCTTCACACCACTCTACATTGTTTGAAGGTTTCATACAGCCCAATGCAGATGTAACGTGTGTTTTTTGGAGTGAGGTTGATATTGGTGGAAGCTCCATCTTCATTGAATATGTTTAGTCGGCATGGGAGTTTTCTTTTCATAGGAGGAACATATCTTAATTCTTTATTAGAGACATTATAACTGGAACAAAAGGGAGCACTCTTACTTATTGGACTTTCTTTGCCGTTCGATCTAACTGCAGGATAGTTTCAGTCGTTGGATCCTCCAACACTTTCCAAACTGGGCCAAATGTCTCTAGGTAACGCTATTCTGGAGGTAAAATTGGTCCGCTGTGGTTAACTGGCCAACAACACGCTAAAGCCCATCTAATGAAGGCCAACCTGGCTCACCGAGTGTACCATGTGAGATAAAATAGGATGAAGGTGATGCCTCGTGGCAAGGGAGGAGAAGACCGGCAACTGTGGCACTGTGGTGTGCGTGATGGAGAAAGCTACGAGAACTGTAATCTGTACTTTCCAATATATATTGCACTACGAAGCTACGGAGTGTGTCATGTTTAACTACCACGAGATAAGCGAACAATCTTTTTTTTTCAATGTGGTACAGCTAATTAAGTTGCATTACAGGTTCATTTTTCAGTCAGGTCACGGACAGCGGCATCGAGATGCAGGATGTGGAATGCATGAGGTGATGCGAACAGGCAAAAAAGCAATCGAAAATGGGTCGCGCATGCTGGGTTGGACACCAGCGTGGCAAGCTAGCCAACAAACCAGCTTGGAAGTGTAACCAGTACGTTTGTACGTGGTTCAATACACCTTCTTCAAGTCTGAACCCAGGAAAAGATGCTGACTTGCTAAGGGCTAAGGCACTAATCAACAAACTTTTGGTAACTCAAAGACTACGTATCACGAAAAGGTGGGGAGGATATGCTATGGACCGGGGAAAAAAGCTTCAATTGTAGCTTCATTATTATTTTCTTCGTGATATTGATCTGTTTAGGATTGTTACAAGTTGATGGAAATAATTTCTAATTAAATTTACATCTCTGATTAACTTGAAGTTTGTTAATAATTGATAAAAGATTTTTAAACCCCAATACATTTATCGATTCCAAACAATTATGGATCTAATGGACGGGCGCAGTAACGCGCGTCATCGTGATCTAGTAAAGATACAAAGGATGGTAGTTTCGGCCAACATGGGAGCCCCCCCCCCCCCCCCCCACACACACACATGATGTGGTTTACCTAGGTGGAACATTTTTTTAACTTTTTAACAAACAAAGGATGGTAGTTCTTAAAGTGCATGGGATTTTTCTTCCCACAGAATTAACATGATGTGGTTTTACCTAGATGGAACATTTTCTTAGCCTCTTAACATAAAAGGAAGGTAGTTCTTAGAGAGCATGTGATTTTCCTCCCAGTGAAGTAACATGATGTGTTATACCTAGGTGAACATTTTAGTTACTTTGTAACATACACGGGATGGTAGTTCTTAGAGAGCATGGGAATTTTTTCCTCTCATAGAAGTAACATGATGTGGTTTACCTAGATGGGACATTTTTTTAACTTTTTAACATACACGGATGGTAGTACTTTAGAGAGCATGGGATTTTTTCTCCCACAGAAGTAACATGATGTGTTATACCCGAGTGGAACATTTTCTATACTTTTTAACATACAAAGGATGGTAGTTCTTAGAGAGCATGGGGATTTTTCCTCCCATAGAAGTAACATGATGTGTTATACCTGGGTGGAACATTTTCTGTACTTCTTTAACTTACAAAGGGTGGTAGTTCTTAGAAAACATGGGGATTTTTTCCTTCCATAGAAGTAACATGATGTGTTATACCTTGATGGTACATTTTTCCTAACTTTTAAACATACAAGGATATGAATTATAGATGAAAGTTTTTAATCTTAGATAGGTGGATGTTTTTCCTGTAGGATATGGACTATAGATGGAAGATTTTAGTGAAAGCATACAATGTGGATCATCAAACTATGTTATGACACAACTTCCATGAAACAGTTTAATGACAAAGCCTAGCAGAAGCAAGATGCATCAATCAGTAAAACGAGTTTCCAAATAAACCTTGTTGCAAAGGGTAGACAACAGGGTCATGGAGAAGGCTAGTAATTGGCTAGTATTTAGACTAGGCCTCAGACCAAGGAAGTCTGAACGGGAATATGCATGATCAAGCTATCCCCGGTTGTGTAAGAAGGCTAAAAACGTTGTGGTTAAAGTAGCACAACTCTCAAGAGTGTACAAAATATGACATGTTACTCCCTGTTGTGGGAAAGGATTATGATCACAGCATGGAAAGTAACTCATAAAGTTCTTACAACCCATGAAAACTGACAAACATATTTTTCCCTACAAAGAGATTACGTCTCCTGGGTTGCCCGAATCATCTCCGCGATGATAAAATTCGGATGCCGCGCTTACGGCGTGAAGGTAAGACCTGAATAAAGGCCTGACAACGCATTTAACTACGCACTACCAAAAACATATCCGTGCCTACAAGCACGATGAACATGCCTTGACGGACGCGTTAAGTGCTCACACCCATATAACTGGAATTCGACTCCTGTAAGACCTCTGCGGCCTGAGTCGAATTACGCCAACACTTTTCTGGATTCGAGTCCGGGGACTCGAGTTCGAGTAGATTGCGTTGTTTCACCCTAAGGTGGTTAACTGATACCGATACTTCGGCTATATCAGGCACGCATATCAACAATCCCTATGACATAAATGAAAGCAGTTGGAAAACGTACTCATTCAGGCACTCGAAGACTTCAAAAAGTACCCAGTCGAATCTGCGATTCCACTGGATACTCGGGGGCTACTGACATGGGTATACCCTACATGTACTCGAGCTTGGTATATACGGTCTAAATACGTATAGGCCCACGGTGTCGCCAAGGCCCAGACGAAAGGACTCGAGTGACCTGCGGACTCTCGATTGCTTGAGAGGCAAGAAGAAGCTAAAGATAGAAAGTTTGAAGGGGAGAACCCTAACTTGTAACCGACTCGACCTGCTACCCGAGACCTAGCCTATCTATATAAAGGCTAGGAGGGGCGGCGAGGAGGACACACGCAACCCTAGTTTCCACAACTTTCGCCAGATTTCATCTGCGCACCATTGTAACTTTCGACTCTTTCGATAATTCCACGAGCAGACAAGCAGGAGTAGGGACCTCTACGAGGCCTGAACCTGGGTAAATCCTTTGTCCCCTGTGTGCTTGTTTGCTAGCCGATAGCTGTCTCCAGCACTCCCTCCTTCTCCAAAACCCAAGTTCATAATAATGGGCATTGATGAGTTAAACCCTCGTCACCTGTTATCCAAATCGGCAGCTAAATCTGAATCCACATAGCCTGTGAGTCCCTCACCAGTCTTGCCAAACTTTAAGCAAGAATTTGATGTGCCACGGAGGTACCTAAAAATCCACTGAACAACTTTTCAATGTTCTTTACCAGGATTATCCATGTAACGACTCACCAAACTCATACCATATGATAAATCGGGGCGAGAACAAACCATGACATACATCAAGAAACCAACAACACTAGAATAAGGAACTCATGACATGTACTCAATATCTTCATCAGAACTAGGACATTGCAATGCTGATAATTTAAAGTGATGAGTAACGGGAGTACTAACAGACTTTGCATCATGCTTATTAAAACATTGGAGAACTTTCTCAACGTAACTTTGCTGACTAAGAAATAATAATCTAGATTTTCTTTTCCATTTAATTTTCATACCTAGGATTTTCTTAGCGGCACCAAGATCTTTCATCTCAAATTCACTACTTAGGTGTGCCTTCAAAGTAGTGATTTCTTTCATGCTCTTGGCAGCAATTAACATATCATCAACATATAACAGCAAGTATATAGGTGATCCATCGACAAATTTAATGTAAACACAGCTATCAAACTGAGACCTCTTAAAACCTTGTGAGATCATAAATGAATCAAACCTTTTGTACCACTGTCTTGGAGATAGCTTCAAACCATAAAGCGACCTATGCAATTTGCACACAAAATCATCTTTTCCAGGAACTATGAACCCTTCAGGTTGATCCATGTAAATTTTCTCCTCTAGTTCACCATGCAGAAAAGCAGTCTTTACATCTAGCTGCTCAAGCTCAAGATCATGCATAGCAACAATACCAAAGAAAGCACGAATGGAACTATGCTTCACAACCGGAGAGAAAATATCATTATAGTCAATACCTGAAATCTGGCTGAAACCTTTTGCTACTAACCTTGCCTTAAACCTTGGAGGCTCATTAAGAGACAAATCTTTCTTCTTGTATATCCACTTACAGTGGACGACCTTCTTTTGTTTAAGAAAGCGCACAACTTCCCATATGCCATTTTTATTAAGCGATTGTATCTCTTCTTGCATAGCAGAAACCCACTTCTCGCGGTCAACGGATGCAACAACTTTATTGTAAGTAGCAGGTTCAGCATCATGCTCCACCTGTTCAGCGCAACTCAAGGCATAATAAGCAAGATTACATTCTTCAATTAAACGACGAGGTAGAACTATGTTACGCCTCGGTCTATCAACAGCAATAGACTCATGTGGTTGCCCAAGCCTCCGGCGACGGGTCTCGCTCCGCTCCGTCAGAAGTTGGTCTTTACTTTGTAGAATTTGGATCAATATATAACATAAATTACCCTTTTATGTGACCTTCTCTATTTGCAACGTCTAACATTGCCACAAGGGGATCTGCCATGAAATCGAATAGTATAGGGCCCGAGAGATAGGATCACCTTGATGCACTCCACTCTTATTCCTAATACAGGGGTGCACCTCTCCATCGATGCTAATCCTAGATTGGCCTCCCGTTATCAAAGCCCGTGGATAACTCCAGACCCTAAAGCCCTTTCGAGTTAGGATGTCGCGCAAAATTGCCCAACTCACTCTATCTAGGCTTTCTCGAAGTCTAACTTTGTGATCACATCTCTCATATTTTTTAGTTTTGGTCTTGTGCATAATTTTATGGAGGGCAAGAGCCCCGTCATGAATTAACCTCCCCCTCCCGCATGCGTGATACAAGTCGCTTTGGGAGAAGGAAATCATACAGTGCACTAACGATGACAACCTTATCACGCATATCGAAGTAATCAGGTGAAATTGTTTGATACACTCCGCTCCCAACACTTTGGGAATCAGAAAGAGAATCCCGAAATTCAAACAAGAGATATTTGGCTATTGGAGCGGCTATCCGGTTAGATTATTCATAGTGGGAGTAACATATGTGTAATATGTATGCCACCTAAGTAAAAAAAGAGTGATGTTGCAAGTAATTAACGAGGAGAGAGACAAATGGAGTAACATTACCATCACATCACACTTTTCAATGTAAAATGAGTCTTTGAATTAATTACTAATAAAGTTTGTTATGTTACCATACACACGACACTTCTCGCTACGAAGGTTGTAACTTAATATAGTAACGTGAGTTATTAGTCTAAGTTACTCCCAAACCCGCCATAACTTAAAATTAAATTTATACAGTATTCCTTTTAGCTATTGGAGCGGTGGCTATTGAGGTGGCACGCATCTTGGGGTTCACCTGATCCACTCGATCGGAAGCCGACTGTATCGAGGTTACTCACAGTCCTATGCAACATAGTGGACCAAAAAGGTTACGCCGACGACGTGACGGGCTCTAGTAACCTCCGCTGCTGCTCTCTTAGATTGGCGCGCGCGCGCGCGCGAGTGCTCTGCCCACGTACTCAATCCGTCGGTGCGAGGAGAGGAAAGGAAACCCCGTTCCATCCGTCCGTTGTTTCGTGCCGCCGTGCTAGCAGCCTGCGGTAATCATCATTGTGTTGGCCACTGATGACAGACCAATTCCGTCAAAAGCACCCGCTCCAAATTAATGACCGACCCATGAGCCGCGTGCAGGTGGGCCCAGGCCGCGGCTAATCCGCCCAGAGTGCTCTGGCTACCGCCTACTGCCTGCTCTCAGCCGCCATAGCTCGCCAGAAAGACAAATCGTGTCAAAATTTAACGTTTTTCTCTTAGCTCCCAGGTCCCGCCACTACGTGACATCGGCGACTACTACACGCTGGATCGCTGGATGACAGCCGTCAGCCGTGTGACTGACTACGTTAGCTAGCCTGCGTTGCTGTGTGTTCCGCGTGCGTCGGGACGAAAGCCAAGCCAAGCAAGCAACGTAACCACGTAGTAGCAGACATCCGAATGAATCTCCCGAAAGCCAGCCAGCCTCCAGCCTCTGTCCCTGGGCCGTGGGCCTCCCGGGTCGGGAGAACCCCGTGGCCTTTTTGTTACGCGGAACGGACAGCGGGAGGGAGGGAAGTCCACCCAGCTCAGCTCTAGTAGACCAGAGCAAAGTTTTGTTTCGTCCGGAAGCCCGAGCCGAGACGAGGCGCCGTTCCCCGAGCGAGCGCGTCTGCGTCTGCGTCTGCCTCGGCCGCCGCGTGGACGCCGCCGCCCGCAACCCAGCCATTAAAAGCGCCGTGACTGCGCCTCCTACCCCACCCCGATCCTCTGCTGTTCCCAGTCTTCCTCCGTGCGACTGCGTGCGAGGGCTCTGCTCCGTGTCTCCTCCTCCTCCTCCTCGAGGGCGGGCGGCCGCCGCCTTGGGACGTCGATCCTGCCCTGACCGCCCACGCATGCAGGTACCGAATCTTCTCTTCTCCCCACCGCCGGCCTTCATCGAGTCCGTCTCGCGTTTTTCTGCGCATCTGCGCTTCCCGTGCGGCGTCCGTCATTTGGCAGCCGTCTTCCTTCCTTTCTTTCTTTCTTTCTTTCTTACGTGTTCATCACGAACAACTGATCTAGGATTTCGTGATCCATCCGTTGCGGCGCGCGGCGACCGTGACAGGGGAAGCCGCTGTCCTCTTCTGCTTTTAGGAACCAAACCAAATCAAGGGGCGTGGTTTCCTAAGGTTTCAGAGTTTGCTTTCAGCGAACCCACAGCATCTCTCCCTACGGAAAACAAACACCGTGCGTGCGTCTCCTCCAGCAAGTGCGCTGCGGTTCCATGGGTTTAATCCTCGTTCGTTCGATTCTCGCAGGAATAGATTCGCGCGGTCCATGTCACATTGCGTCATGTGTGTCCTCCTAATGTCCTACTATATGCTTCCATGTTGCCATTTCTCATCTCTCTACTACTCGTCTGAAAAGTCAAATGCCCTGCCTCCTTATCCACTTTGCTTGATAAAGAATTTTTATTCTTGGAACAGGACAGGGATGTTTCGTAATCTAGCTTGGTCTGGTACCTCCCTCCCTACTACACTATATTGTTTTTAGATTCAGAGTCAGCGATCGTCGTTTGTATTGTTTAGGATTATAACCAGGTTCACTTGGTGAACGATTCATCTGTCACTTTCTTGCAAACCACTGTTCATAGGTCTTCTCCGAAAAGTCCGAACCCACCTATCATCTGACTGACCACATCACGATTTGACATATCAGAGCGAAAGATCATGGGCAAGTGTAATTCTCTAAAACAGTCGTCCGCTAAACCCTTTCTCTTCTACTAGCATTTGTCTGCTTCCCCAATTCCGGTGAGATTAAGGACATATTATCAGCAGCACTGCATAATCTCAAAGGTAGGGATGGAAGACTCCAACTGCAACTGCAGAAGCTCCAACTGTTTGCAGCAGCACATGACCAGTACTAATGCTGTGATAGTGATACTGCACTGTAAATACACACTTACATACCCGGAAGGTTGCTTGATTCCTGGGGCTGGTTTGGGGTGAATGTGGGATGACTTGGCAAGCCTGACGATATAGGATCATTGAGGTGACCATACAATAGGGCCAGGACTTGATTGCCGCTGGGTTGGCACGCCATATAGCTTTCAAGGTTTTGGTTGCTACCAAGAACAGTAAAAAATAGGAAGAAGGAGAGTTTCGTTCTGACACATCACTGTTAAATCTTGATTTGGAAAAAAAATAGTTTAGCTGGTGGGTGTACATATGATAATTTTTTTTAGATTACAAGCTTTACATTTACACCCAAAGTTTTACTACTTTTTTGCTAAATCAGGCTAAGCTTTTGTCAGAATGTTATTTCTGAAGAGGTGCAAGTCCTTGTTAAGATGTGAAGATATGGTTTCTCTTTTGGTTTAAGTTCATGTTTTTTTAGAGCAACCGACAAGAGGTCTGCCTATTCATTAAGTAAAAGAGAATTGGACGGTTAATGAGGAAAACCGACCGAAAACCGATAAGTTCGTGTTTCGGTAATTAGATTTGAAAATCAGAGGATTCAGTGAGATAGTTACTGCATTGTTAAAGAGTAAAGCTAGAATATCCTTCCTTGGTATACCAGAGATGATATCACAACTAATTACATTCTGTATTTTATTTTAATATCTTCAAGAATGCATGGCTCTTACTAATTTTCAGGTTTTGTTGGAGGCAAGATGAAGTTTGGTTCAATATACGAGGAGTACCTAAGGGTGGAACAGGACAAGTATCTAACGAAGTGCTCCCATGTAGAGTACAAACGCCTCAAGAAAGTATTAAAGCGATGTCGAGTTGATCGCTCACTGCAAGCAGATGTTACCAATGCTGACCAGCTACAGGACGGAAGCGATGCATCTTCAGACATTTGCGAATGCAATTCGTGCACATGTATGTTCAGCCTCTAGTGTAAATAGGCAGGCTATGTGCCATTGTTTGTGTTGTGCTTTCATCTTTGTTTGTGACATGAAAATTCAAGTTATCAGATTTTCCTTTTTGTGCTCTATATCTCAAGTCTTCTCCAGGATGTGATTTGACAGAACTCAGAGAAATAGTCATATGTTCTGTACTCTTTGTTAATGTTAATCTTAATAGTTATAACCTACAAATTAGAATCACTCAAGAAAATAACAATAGGCATTCTTCCCTAGTGTCTGAGATTATCTTGTTTGAGAAATGTATCGAAGATTAGGAGAGTCTAATTTCTATTTATACAATCTGGTGTTCTCCTTTTCTACCAGTGGATGATTAGGAGAATCAAAGTTCACTTTGTAGAATATCTGGTTCTCTGTTTTTCAAATTTCAATATTTCATAGGTTTTGGAGGTGACGTAGTATAGCTGTGGAGTATTATGGATACTGGTGATTCTGTTGTATAGCCAGGATTAGTCATGTTGACCAAAATAATTTGTTTTCATCGATTTTCATGATATTACACTGAACTATTTTCGTGTTTTTTTTCTAAGAGTATACTGCTTGTGCTATTGATAATCCTGACTTGTAATATTTCTTTTTCAGTGTGTGACCAAATGTTCTTTACAGAACTCAACAAGGAGGCTTCAGATATAGCTGGCTGTTTCAGCTCTAGAGTACAGCGTCTTTTACATCTTCATGTTCCTTCAGGACTACAACGGTATATATGGCGTGTACGGCAGTGCTTCATAGATGATCAACAAATCATGGTTCAAGAAGGCCGAATGCTAGTCAATTATGTGACCATGAATGCTATTGCTATCCGAAAAATTCTCAAGAAATATGACAAAGTAAGTTGTTTCATCTCTGAACTGTCGCATACATCTTCAAGATCTTCATTCTAAAATGTTGTTGATTTTGCAGATACATGGTTCTGTGAGTGGTAGAGATTTCAAGAGCAAGATGCAAACTGAGCATATTGAACTGTTGCAGTCACCTTGGCTTATAGAGCTGGGCGCTTTCCATCTGAACTGTGATAGTTTAGATATTGATGAACCTGTCGGGTTCTTCAAGAATGGATTCTTCAAGAATTTTTCCTGTGACTTGACCGGAGCACAGCCAGTAATGACTATGGCCATTTCTGAAACTATTAAGTATGAGTACAGCCTGAACTGTCCAATTTGCTTGGTGAGATGTTGTTTTTCTTAAGTTTCCCCATCTTACTCTATTGATTATCTTGTTCCCAAGTATGAAACTGGAATAGCTAATCTACTATTTTGGAATAGCACGCATTATTTTGAGCAGTTGATAGTACCATCAGTACATATTTGTTATTTCTTCTAATGTTATTGCTACTACTTGTTGCTGTTTTTGTCCAGCCACTGGCCAGCTTAAATTGTAGAAATAGGAGTTTACGTGGCTATCATAGCCAGTTGGTGCTACTTGTCTGAACTCAAGCATGTATCTAGATTCGGATGTATCTAGACAAGTTTTAGTATATAGATACATGCGAATCTAGACAAACTCAAGTCACTAATTTTGGGATGGAGGGAGTACTATTATTTTAACAAAAGTAAAAAATGATTGCGAAATGATATTTTACAAAAATATAATCAATATTTACAATATTTGGCTTACGATTTGGTTGTTTGCGCAGGACACTTTGTTCAACCCATATGCACTCAGCTGCGGTCACCTCTTCTGCAAAGGCTGTGCATGTGGTGCTGCATCTGTCTACATCTTCCAGGGTGTCAAGAGTGCACCTCCGGAGGCCAAGTGTCCTGTATGCCGAGCGGTATGTGAGCTATCCTATATACTTTCATGCTCGTTGCCCGTTGATTTTCTGATTTTTCCTGGCCATCTAGTTTCTTTCATACCACCTATTTTTTTCAGCGGTAGCCAGAATATCTTAGCTTTTAGTCTGATAGTTGGTTGTATACTTGAACTTGCTGCTAAACAATACAACTTCACTATAAATAAGAATGCAGCATTGCTTCACCTTCTTCCATAATGTTTTGCATCTGATGACCTGCAGGTTGGTGTCTTTGCCCATGCCGTGCATATGAACGAACTCGACCTGCTCATCAAAACAAGGTACCAATCTTTAACTGACCCCTCTACTGCAACAAGAATTCTGCAAATGAAACCACCTTTATTTCTGACTCTTTTTTCCATGTATGGCTTCCATCAGGTGCAAAGATTACTGGAGGTGCAGGATGCGCGAAGAGCGGATGGAGATGGTGAAGCAATCCAAAGAGTACTGGGAGTCCCAGGCGATGCTGTCGATGGGTATCTGAATCCTGGACTTGCAACTGCAGCAATTCGTTGCTCAATTGGTGATTGCTAATAATTCAGCCGTCGAATCTCAGGCGTGAAGAGTCCTTAAGCAGATTTGATTTATTGACGGCTGCTCTGCTACTACTCAGTTGCAAGAACCAAGAACATCTAGCAAAAGATAGCAGAGAATTAACATAACTGAGGAGAGCTGCCGACGGAGCAGATTTCACTTGCTTTTCATTGTCCACCCTCCTCGGATCTGGAAAAAACCCGGATCCAACCAATTCCTTTGTTCGCTTCCCTTGTTGTCGTTTGGAATGATGTTCTTTCAGGTTAGCTGTTTTTGCTCGCCTGTCTTCTGCCGTGCTCTTTGATTTGTAGAGAGGGGTTGTTGAAGTGAACAACTGGAATCCTGTGCAGCTTCTTCATATTCAGGCATCTTGCCAGTTGATTATCTGTATTGATTGTTTATATTCATCACATGCCATTTTTGCTAGTTTCACATGTTCATTTACATATAACAGCTTCAAAAAAAACTAGACCAACAGAAAATAGCCCCTGTTTATCATAAGTATCTGATTGTGCACCGTTAGTGTAATCGTGTGGGAGTATGCAAATGGAACTACTGAGAGCGTTAGATAATGTACTTGGTACCTGTGTCTGGCCTCAAAGAAAGTTTTTATCTTCTCAAAAAAGTTCCGCACTGGTGAACAAGATGACTGATTCCATAAATTTCACAACTAACAAGCATAGCAAGGATTGGAACCACAATACTCCCAGAACACAAGCGTATTAGATGACATAGCAATTAAACATGCATAACAAAGAAACATGGTATTAGATGACTCCCAGAACAAATACCTCGGTCGAAGATAATCATGGTACCATAGGGATAATCATGCTCCACTTACATAGCATCCTAACGAATCCACACAAGTTGAAAACTAGAACTGCTACCAAGGAATATAACAAAGACAACTAGAACTGCTACTAATGGATTTGCAGCTCGCTACTCTTCCTTGGTGAGACCCTTGTTTCTGACCATCCAAAAGCTTCCTGATATCCTTCTTCACATGGCATTCCTGGTTCAAGGAAACAGAGGAAGGATCATGATGCAGGTAATTCAGCATCAGAATATTTGATTATCTCTTGCCACCTTATGCATCAAAATATCAAATGGACTAACAGAAGTACCTAGTGCAATGATAGTCATGCAAATGTTATGTGTGCTCAGATATCAAAACAATGAATTTCGTCCTGCAATATAGGTTTCTTTTTCCAAAAGCTACAACAGCCTATTCAGGTTAAATGCATCCCTATCACAGACAAACATGCTTCCATGCTATAGTTTGTATTGCAGTAAAGCAAAAAATCTGATCATTCGAGGGGAACCGCCTGACACACAAACACAGATTACCCGCTATTAGCTTGGACCAGCCACTAGTCATATAAAAGGAAAATTTTCGTGGTGATATGCCTGGATCACAAAATCATATATAAACTCAAGCATACCCGGCTGCATAAAATCTATAATACACTTATGTCCAACAAAAAGAAAAGACCAACTAATTAAGAAACATTCAGAGAAAAAAAGAGTATTAACAATTTCATTGATTTTTTTTTTAAATCATATCTTGAGGTTCATAGTTCATAGGTAGATATTAGAAGTTACACCACAACTATGTTTAAGAAATAGGAAGCTAATATTCCAGGTCTGGTGTATTTGTGATAGTTTCAGGAAAAGAGAATACAACGGTCAATACGGTAACAAGGCTACGCACTTTTAGCTCTTATACATGTTGTTGGTTGATAATTTTATACGTCATGGACGTCCACCTTGTAATATTACCCCAGCACACAACTGATGTTGCTTAACTAGTCCTGTAAGAATAGCATAAGGAACCAATCATATACCTAACAGGGTAGCACCATGCCACCATTCCACAACAATACCAAATGTGCAAAGAACGGTGCATATTGCAAAACTATGTAACACGATTTAGAGGACTATACATATCATTTAAAGGCAAAAAGGCTAACCTTATAGGACCATCCTTGAGCGCAGGGAATGTGGGAGGCCAGATCATCATAAAGGGATGTATCTTAGTGTAAGGGTGAACATTTCCTGCACCCCCATGCACCTTACGCATTGTTCTGCTCTTCACATCTAGATAGAGAGCGTGTCCACACATTTTGAAGAAAACAAACTCAGCATTATCCCCCGCCTGACATATGTAGGGAAAACCATCACGATCATCTTCAAGCGGGTGATGTAGCATCCCCAAATTAGCCAACATCTCATGCAAACAGATGTTATGGACCAGCAACCAGTTGTCCCCCTTGTGGAGCCAGATGTGAAGTTTTAGCTCATTGACATGGAGATGGGTGAGATATACACCGGAATCATCACCAGCCCGTGACAAGGTGGATTTAAAATAGAGATACCTCACTCCTCGTGGGAGTGGAACTATGGATAAACTTGAGGCCGTCAAATCGAAGACAATAATATTATCACTATAGGCAGAAGCCATATAGATTTTATTGCCGACGAGCATAGCTTTTGTTGTGGATAGCGGATGAAAGATCTGCTCTGTGGCCGAGGCACGCATGCACCAGACACCATCTTGCAACACGTATACACACATCCTAAGATTTCTTGCCTCGCCGATCCACTCCGCCAACACATACAGGTAGGACAAGCCACCTTCTTCTTCTTTGGAAAGGATTTGAGCACAAACTTGTTTGACTGGGTCCTGGGCAGATGGGAGTGGTGGTACGATGCACAAGCCTGAATTAGGGAACAGCGGGCGGTACACTCCATGTACCAATGCTCCTCCTTCGGGGCGGCTGGTGAAGATGTTGCCGTTCCGGCAGTCCAAGATCCATAGCTTCTTGTGACCGCCAGAGTTGTGGCTCGCCACGCGGCGGACCACGGTAGCGAGCTCTGGGGACTGAGGCAGTATCGGGACAAACTGTGGAGTCGGCCCATTGTCAATGTAGATGCCGATGAGGCGGGGTGGGTTAAGCTTGCGGAAACGGCTGAGGAACCTGCGGTCGGAGATGTGGCAGAACCAGTGCTTGCAGACAAGGGCGGCACACACGAGGGTGGTGGAGAAGCCAACACGGACGATGATCTCCCCAAGGAGGTTGTCATCGTCGAGAACCTCGTATACCGCAGCTGCCATGGATGTTGGGGAACGTGGCTGTGTCTGGCCATCCACACATGGTCTCTTCTCGGGATTGACACTGGAAAATCAAAATCAGCAGCCGCAGACGAAGTGCAAACCAGTGTCAATTGCAACGTAGTACTAATTCCTTCTACAGTACCATCCAGCACGGTGTATGCAAACAAACCCCACGAAATGAAATGTGGGGAGAATCGGAAGAGATGGGGAGATTGGATCTTACCGCGGGGCACCTCCTCAGCCTCACCCATCGTCTGAGATAGATTTCTGAATATGCACTGAACGCACAGTTTCCATTATCCAGAGTCAGGTACATATACAACAGGAGGAGGGTATCGTGCCCACGCTCATATGCGATCGTGCCGTGAGGAACGGGCACGTCCTACGGACTAGTTCCTATCGGTTTACAGCCGTTACAAGTATTACAAGAGTTTGTACAACACAATATACATGTTTGTTACGTGTCCTTCAACAACCCCCCCGCAGACTGAACACCGGTAGGGACGATGTTCAGGCTAGACCTGAACTCCATGAAGACCGGCGAAGGGAGTCCCTTGGTGAAGACATCAGCGAACTGCGACGTGGTGGGGACGTGGAGAACTTTGGCCTCGCCGAGCGCAACTCGGTCGCGGACAAAGTGCAGATCGATCTCCACGTGCTTGGTCCTCTGGTGCTGGACAGGGTTCGACGAGAGGTACATGGCACTGACATTATCACAGTAGACGACGGTGGCACGAGTGGGTGGCCGGTGCAGCTCGACGAGAAGTTGCAGCATCCAACAGGATTCCGCGATGCAGTTCGCGACTGCCCGATACTCCGCCTCCGCACTGGAGCGGGAAACGGTGGGCTGGCGTTTGGAGGACCAAGAAACAAGGTTGCTCCCGAGGAAGAGGCAGAAGCCGTAGGTGGATTTGCGAGTGTCGGGGCACCCTGCCCAATCAGCATCGCTGTATGCTATTATCTCATGAGTGGACGAGCGGTAGAACTGAAGTCCAAGATGCGATGTGCCACGCAAATAGCGCAAGACGCGTTTTATCAACTGGAAATGGGAGGTTTTCGGGGCATGCATGAAGAGGCATATCTGTTGCACCGCATAGGCTATGTCCGGCCTAGTAAGAGTCAGGTATTGAAGGGCGCCGACGAGACTGCGATAAAGCGAGGCATCGTGGAACGGTAGGCCATCGCTGGCAGAGAGCTTTGCACGGGTGTCTATGGGAGTAGAAATTGGATTGCAGTTAAGCATATTGGCACGGTCCAACAGTTCAAGCGCATATTGTTGTTGCGACAGAAAAAGCCCGGAAGAGTTGCGGTGCACGTTGATGCCAAGAAAATGATGGAGTTCACCAAGATTGGACATGGAGAACTCCGACTGTAAAGAGGAAATAATGGAGCGAAGAAGAGTGGTGGTATTGGCTGTTAAAATAATGTCATCGACAGATAAAAGCAAATAGGCTATGTGTGTGCCGCGACGGAGGATGAAAAGTGAGGAATCACACCGTGAAGCAACAAAACCGACAGAGAGGAGGTAGGTGGTGAATCGGTGGAACCAAGTACAGGGTGCTTGTTTGAGGCCATATAGGGATTTATTGAGGCGGCACACATGATTTGGGAAGGTGGCATCCGAGAAACCAAACGGTTGGTGGCAGTAGACTGTTTCTTGGAGGTGGCTATGTAAAAAGGCATTCTTGACGTCAAGTTGATGGATATCCCATCCATGAGATGTAGCAAGAGAGAGTACCACTCGGATGGTTGCCGGTTTGACAACCGGACTAAATGTCTCGTCGTAGTCGACCTCAGCTTGTTGAGTGAAGCCGCGGAGCACCCATCGAGCCTTGTACCGGGAGAGAGTACCGTCAGGGTTGGTTTTATGCCGAAAGATCCATTTCCCCATCACCATGTTCACACCTGCAGGACAAGGAACCAATGACCAAGTGTCATTCCGCAACAAAGCGTTAAATTCATCAAGCATTGCTTGTTGCCAATTCGGGTCTCTAAGGGCTTGTTCATAGGAAGAGGGGATGGGAGAGACAGTAGTGGTTTCGGCAGAGAGATTAAACAGACATTTTGGCAAGAGGAATCCTGTTTTGGCTCGGGTGCGCATCGGGTGTGCGTTCTCGGGTGGCTCTACTGGGACAGCGTTGGGAGGCAGGGTTGGGTGACGTGGCTGTGGAGGAGTGGTTGGGGGAGAATCTGGCGCGGAAATAGTGGAGCTGACAGAGGAGGATCCGATCGACGCAGGATAGGTGTGCGGTGGGGAGCTCGAGGTAGACCCGGGCGACGCGGTTGGGTGGGCAGGAGAATCTGGTGGCGGTGATCCCGAGGTGGATGTGCGTGCAGAGGATATCGGACTAAGGCGGATCCCGATGGGGAGTTGGGCCGGATCAGGTGTGGCTGGCTTCGGTGGTGGACTCGGTGTGGCCTGCACAGGAGACACGTAAGGAAAAGTTGATTCATCAAATGTAACGTGTCTAGAGATAATAACGCGGCATGTGGCGAGGTCAAGACATCGATACCCTTTTTGCTCCTGTGGGTAACCAATGAAAACGCAATGTGTGGACCGTGGGGCGAGCTTATGTGGTGTGGTGGCATAGAGGTTGGGGTAGCAGAGGCATCCAAAAGTACGGAGGTGGGAGTAGTCTGGGTGTTGGCCGAGGAGGAAGTGGTGAGGTGTGTCGTGATGGATGGCACTGGAGGGTCGTAGGTTCAGAATGTGGGTGGCGGTGTGGAGGGCTTCGACCCAAAAGGGTGGGGGTAGATTGGCCTGAACCAAGAGCGCGCAGATGATGTCATTAGTTGTACGAAGTAATCTCTCTTCTTTACCATTCTGGGGCGACGTGTGTGGGCACGTGAGACGGAAGGAGACACCATTGGCCGAAAGAAAGGAACGGATGTCGTGGTTAATAAATTCGCCGCCGTTGTCGCACTGGAGGCAGCGAATGATCACATTGAACTGGGTCTTAATGAAGGCAAAGAAGCGTTGTAGAGTGGAAGATGTGTCGGATTTGCTTTTCAGAGGAAATGTCCAAGAATAATGGGAGTAATCATCTAACACGACAAGGTAATATTTATTTCATGAGAAACTGGACACGGGCGAGGTCCACAAATCACAATGAATGAGCTGAAATGGGGCGCTAGTAAAACTAGAGGATGTGGAGAAAGGGAGTCTTGGTTGACGCCCTAATTGGCAAGCCTCGCAAAGAGGAGACGATCTGACGCCATTATTACATGATGATTGCAAGAAATCAGAGGAGACAATTTTAGAAAGACTACTATCACTAGGGTGACCAAGCCGTCGATGCCAGAGATCATGTGTCGAGGTGGAGACGGAAAGAGCGGCAGCTGAGTCCACCGGATTGCCATGAAAGGGGTAGAGGTCGCCACGGCTATTGCACCTCAGAAGAGTTTTCTCCGTTGCCAAATCCTTCACAGAGAAGCTATACGGGTCAAAAGCGATAATACACGAATTGTCGGTGGTGAATCTACGGATAGAGATTAAATTTTTAATGACAGAGGGAGAGACAAGTACTTGATTGAGGGAGAAGGGGGTAGAGGGAAGAACAGTAGAGCCAATGGAATAGATAAGAATGGTAGACCCGTTACCAACAACAATGTGACGAGACTTAACGTTTGTAGGGGAATGAGACACGGTGAGGTTACCTGAACTGTTGGGACATGCGTGGTAGCACCGGAATCCATTATCCACTCGGGGGCGGGATGTGAGTTGTTGAAGCTGGGCGCACTTTGGAACATGGAGTAGTCGAAGGAGTGTGGCGCGGGTGGTGTGTACGCGGGTTGCATGGTAGGCGCCGATCCCGAGGAGAACATCACCGAATACGCCTGTGATTGCATGCCGGGACGAGGTCCGAGCACCCCGGCAGAGTTGGGCGCCACCCAGTGCGGGTGGGGTTGGTGTTGCTGGACATGCGGAGCGCCGCTGTACCCCTGTGCTTGATGCCCGTAGCCGGGATTGTATCCGCCGCGCCCTCCGTTGTAGCCGCCCCCGCGGCCGCATCCACGGCCGTTACGGCCGCCGCGATCGGCGCCGTTGTAGCCGCCACGGTAGGAGTTGCCGTTGTAGCCGCCTTGGGGGCCATACCCTTGCTGGCCATAGCCCTAGGTGCCGCCGCCGCGGCCTTGATGCTGAGCGTAGCCGCCACCACGGCCCTGGTTCGGACCGTAGCCACCGCGTCCGCCCGTCGGGCAGTTCCTGGCCAGGTGGTCGGCCTCCCCGCAGGTGTAGCAGTTGCCCTAGAAGCGTGGGGCAGGGGCGTTGTTGTTGATGTTGAGGATCTGCGGGGTGGCCTTCTCCTTGGATTTGAGCTTCTCCTCGGCAAGCTGCAGCCTAGACTGCGCCTGCATGAACGACGAGAATGGTTTCAATGACTCCAGGAGCTCACCTTGCATCTTAAATTTGTCCCCAAGCCCATCGATCAGGCGCATGGTGAGCTTCTTGTCTGAGACCAGAGCGCCGACGTCCCCCAGCTGGTCAGCAACTCCCTTCAAGGCGCGGCAGTAGGCGACGACAGACATGTCGCCCTGAGAGAGGTTCTGGAACTCCTTGTTAAGCAGGATCTCGCGCCCTTCGGCGTTCTCGGTGAAGAAGTGCTGCAGAGTTTGCCACGCCGTGAAGGCGGTGCTGTCCTCCACCAGGATCACGTCCTGAAGTTCGTCGGAGATCGTGGCGTAGATCCACATCACGATGTCGACGTCCGTGGAGCGCCACTCGTCGGTGGCGAGGTGCGGCGAGGTCTCCTCCTCGACGTGCTCGCGTGCGTTGTACTTGGAGAGGACGAACAAAAAGAGGTTTTTTCCACTTGTGGTAATTGCCGGAGGTGGAATCTAGGCGGAACTTGATGTACTTGGTGATATCAACGCCGTTGGTGGTGGGAGGGGATGGCAGCAGCTGGACATTGCCAAGTTGGGAGGAGAGGGGCAGAACATCGGAGAGGCCATTATCGATTGGGAGGGAGGTTTGGGAGGCGGAAGCAGATACTATAGCCATCGGAAGGGAGGAAGGCGAAAGCAGGCTCTGATACCAAGATAGATTTCTGAATATGCACTCAACGCACAGTTTCCATTATCCAGAGTCAGGTACATATACAACAGGAGGAGTGCATCGTGCCCACACTCATATGCGATCGTGCCGTGAGGAACGGGCACGTCCTATGGACTAGTTCCTATCGGTTTACAGCCGTTACAAGTATTACAAGAGTTTGTACAACACAATATACATGTCTGTTACGTGTCCTTCAACGGTCTGTCTATCTCCCCACTTGAGCTGAGATCCCCGGGCTGACCCGCTGCCGCCACAAGTAAATTGTTGGTAGAGTTTAGGGAGAGGAATCTAGCTAGGGTTTCCCGCAATAGAATAGAAGAAATGAAAAGAAATCGGGACTGTGTGGGGAGGAGAAGAGGTCACCTCAATTGAATCAGGGGATGTGGGAGAAGAAGCGTCGGTGGCCGCCGGCGAAGTCGGTGGGTGAAATTGCCGGAGGCCAGAGAGCTCCAGTGCGGCAAGTGCTGTAGAGCCGAGCCGAGCTGGGCGAAATCTCTTTTTTTTTTTGAAAAGAGAGCTCCTTTTTTTTAGGGTTTGGCAAAGAGAGCTGGGCGAAGTGAAGTGAAGTGAAGCGAGGAACCGACCGTTGCGTCGCCTTCGTGCGCCTGCTGTGAAGGTCCGTTCCATCCATTAGGGTCCAATGCAGAATTAAGGGTGACTTTCATGCAATTCTTTGGGGCTTCTTCGAGAAACTACCCTATCTCTTCTAGAAAAGTTTTTTTTAAAAAAAAATAGGTTTCTAAAGTGGTTAAGACTAAACTAATTTGAAAGCCTCACAAAATTTTGGAACCGGCTTCCCCGGAAAGCTAGGGTTGCTAAAAGAACTGAGCCTTCTTTTGGGCCTATACATATAAGCCTGCTTATAGATTTTGGTGGGGAAAAACTGTTGTGCGTAGAAACTTCTAGAAATTGTGGGAGACTTCTTTTGGACTTATGTTGTTTTGATTTGTTTGTTGTGATAAGTTGTGAGATGTCTATTAGCCCCTGTAGTTGATCTGTCTACATAATAAAACGATGTATGCACATGTGCTAGTTTTAAGTAGAAAACGATCTAGAAATAAAATTAAAGCAACATGAAAAGATACATGCTAATAAAAAATGGAGCCGTAGTAGAATTCAGTACGTGCCAAAATATCTGCACAAATTGCCAAACTTTTCTGCGGAGCAGCATGCCTTGGTTGCGTCCGTGCGTGGTGTCGTTGTCAGCCTCCCACACGCGTGATGCCTCGATGAGTAACTGTGCAGCGCGAATTTCAAAAGGACTGCATCTTGCTCGATCGCTTTACAGGATATTGTCCTATTTTGGAGTGATAATTGTGCTACTGAACTTCCAACGATAAAATTCTCAAGATTGCACTTTTTTGCTATTGACAAACTTGTCTCAATAAAAAGTATTCTTGATTTAGACAACCCATCTATGCTTTTCATCTTCCTCTATCTACCCAAGCTTTCGAGGAGTTTCATAAATTCAACCAACTCATAGTTCAAACCAGATCTACTAGAAACACGGAGGAAACGATCTATGGTCATATAACTGGGGCAATCATTTCTCTGCCAGTAAATTTTACAAAATGAACTTCGATCATATTGAGGTTCTAACTTTCTCCCCATGGATATGGAGTTCTAAATGCACAGCTAATAAGATAAAATCCTTTTTCTTACTCCTCGCGAATGATCGCCTAAACAAAAAGGACATGCTCCTAAGGAAAAACTTCAATCTAGATGATAATGACATCTGCAAAACTTGCGATAATGGGTCAATATAAACTAGATACCATCTTTTCTGGAGCTACAATTTTAGTACGCAATTAGGCAATCTATCAATATAACTCTAGACGACACTCTGGAACTCTCTCAAATGATCACCGCTACAAGAAGCAACTTTAGAAGACCTTTTTTCTTCTAGGTGTTTGCCATTTCATGCTGAAATATTTGGAAGCACATGAATGCTCTAGTTTTTGACAATGTAACTCCTTTCTTCAGTGCTTGGTCCTACTCGTTTAAAAGGGACATTTTCCGTCTTTCTTATAGAATGAAGGATGATCTATAAACCTCCCTAGTTACTTGGCTAGACACTCTGTAGTTTCTCTAGGCTACACCCTGGGCTAAGCCCTCTTGTATATTCTTCAACCCCTCTTGTATATATTTTCTTCCTCTTAATAAAATTTTACTGTCGAGGCCTTCTCTACAGTTTTCAACTCAAAAAGTAATTGTGCAACAGCCAGTACCCTACGGTCAAGTGCATCCTCGGGCCATGCATGCATGCGCTACTAGCTGCAGGCCAGCGGTGGCATTTTTCTTGTAATATTTAGGAACTACATGTCTAATTACTGAAAACACTTAGCATTTGAGTGGAGAAGCTTGGGAAAATGGTCTAGATCAGTTTCTTCCCACTACATGTACCTGGGCTTTTGGGGCGTTTCTCGGTGGGGAGAATCTGGAAACTTCTTTTGTGCTTATGTGGTGGGGATCTAGAAGCCATGTTAGAAGTCCAAAAGAAGTCACCCTAAGTGGACTATCAAAGCCCACCATAAGTGCAAGCGATATTTCCCTAACTAGAGACTTTTGCATTTAACACCACTTGTGTCGGGGTATACCCAGCAGAACGTTTCGAGTGGGCTATGGTCTTTGTGAGTGGGCCTGCAAGACGGTGACTTGAATGCGACTGAGAAGAAGCCTGGCGACTAGAAGCTGGAGGCCCAGAAGCGTAGTAGAAGTCCAACCGGATTAGGTCAAATCTTTCGAGTCCTTAATTGACTCGGCTGTATATCTGTAAACCTAGCGAGGTATCTCTATATAAAACTCTCTAGGGTACTCTCCGTACTTATGTTCCATTATACACCCCTTAAATCTGAGTTAAGAAAGGGTGGTCTTGGAGACCATACTTTGCGATGAGAGCCGACCAGGCCGCCTCAAACTCCTCCACCGTGATCGTGTACTCCAAAATCTTGTGGAACTCGTCATGAAAACCGAAAGGTTTCGAATACAAACGGCCCCATGCATTCCTTTGCTTTGCCCTATACGTGCCACTTGCACCATTTGTGGGTTGTCTCGGGGAGAAGAGCAGCAATGGCAAGCTCCATTGGCCGACATTGATATGGGTTTCAATTCATCGTATCCAGAGTTAGATTGTTTCCGGATTTTAACTACTGCTCCCTCCTTTCATAATATAAGATGTTTTAGCTTTGTGAAAGAAGTATATCTAGACCTCTTTTATGTGTAGGTTCGGTCGTTCCGAGTGAATCTACACTAAAAAGGTATATCTCCTACATACTAAAAAAGTGTAGATACACTCATTTTACAAAGCTAAAATATCTTATATTATAAAACGAAGAGAGTATATACTATCAACACATTAAACAATACCAAATGACAGTGATGTGGTAGATGCTTTCCTTTTGACCTTACCTGTCAGAATGGTAACTGGAGTTTTTCCTTCCATCAGAGAAACGAATTCCTTGAACACCCACTCGAAGGTCTCTGTTTTCTCGTTCGTCAAAAGAACACCAGCTAGGATTATACTCTGGAGATGGTTATTAACACCGATGAAGAGTCCAAACGGCATGTCATACTGGTTTGTACTCCCTCCGTTTTAAAATATAAGACGTTTTAGCTTTATAAAAGGAGTGTATCTATTTTTAGTGTGTAGTCGTATTTAGGTTTCGAGTAAACCTACATACTAAAAGGAGTCTAGATACCCTTATGTCATAAAGCTAAAACATCTATATTTTGAAACGAAAGGAGAACTTCATACGGCTCTTCCCGTTTGTCCACAAGAGTGCTCTGATCCTCCCTTATACAGTATCTACTAAGCAGCTGTCACGAAAATTGGGGTCCTTTATCTTCATTTCTAAGAAAATGTCACATTTTCCTTCACGCCGTCCTCTGAATGGTCCCTGCTGATGCTTGCACACAGTGGTGGAAGCAAGAAATTCGGTTTGGAATTATAGTTATATTTATTTACTGTAACACTAACTCAGAGTTTTGAGCTATCTCTTAGCATGAATTTATCTTATATATATACATATTTCTCTTTTTCCAAAAATAATGGGTGTACAATGTACAACCATGTCCTTAACTGCCGCCCATGCTTGCACACAGCGTTCTTAAATAGCGCTTGTTGAAAGGGATATTTTCCATTGATACGAAGAAGCTTCCAATTATTTTCCTTCCAGCAAAAAATGTTCTACTCCCTTCGATCCAAATTAGTTGACTTAGTTTTGTGTAGATTCAGATGTATCTAGCACTAAAATAAGTCTAGATACATTCGAATCTGGACAAATCTAAATCGACTACTCCCTCCGTTCCAAAATAAGTGACGTGGGTTTGTCTAGATTCGGATGTATCTAGACACATTTTAGTATATAGGTACATTCAAATCTAGACGATCCAAGTCACTTATTTTAGGACGGAGGGAGTACTTACTCCATTTCAAAATATAAGATATTTTAGCTTTGTGAATGAAGTGTATCTAGACCTCTTTTAGTGTCTAGGTTTATCTAGGTTTGGAGTGAACCTAAACACTAAAAGGAGTCTAGATACACTTCTTACACAAAGCTAAAACGTCTTATATTTTAAAACAGAGGGAGTAATTTGTATCGAAAGGAGTAATAAGAAGATAGTATTTTCCTTCCAATAATACTCATCATGACGTCACTCGAGAAAACAATGAACTGTTATCACAGATGGCTTGTAGCCTGTACAGATGCTCGGTAGATAGCTGCTGAAGCTGGAACGGTGAGAGTAACAGTGTGAAGTTCGGAACAGAAGCTCTGAATCTGAAGCTGGGACACCGTTGCCTGACATAATATAGGCTTCTTAGCGAATAGAGACGATCAGCCAAGACATTTTTTCAATGCATGTCACTCAAAAGATAAGATGATAGCATCAAGCATATATAAGCGGCAATTGCATGATAACCCAGATTCACCGATTCAGCACTCAACAGATACTGTCATCACTACCAAAAAGGAGCACATCAGTTACAGTTTGCACAAATGTGCAGCTAACTTCCTGGATATTATCTCATCAGTCATCAATCTGAGGCAAGAAAGAGAACGGCCAACAAACACCACGCGTCACACGCGCACTATACATCCATACAGCTTTTGCTGGTGAGAAATAAGCAAAAGCATCACAAAAACCGCCCCACATTAACAATGCTGGACCAGCATAGCATAAGGATACTCATCCCCGCTGGGGTCAAAGCGAAATCAGCAACTAAAGAATTAAAACAACTGGCTCCACCCAACCTCCAAATAAGATAATGCAATTTGATGCAGATTTCCCAACCGACGGCTATGTTATTTACAGCATCAGCAGCTTCTTCAGACAGGTTTTACTTTCTTCTCACGAGAGTCTTCTGAACCCGGGGGTACTTGTCCAGGAGTAGGAGCAAACCAACATTGTTACTTGACAAGCCAAATGTATACCTATCAACAAAGCAGATAAGCAGTCAATATCAGCATATGCTTTATGGATATAATAAACAGGTAGTATCATGAACTAGATTCCCAGGGAAGCCTCTTGTACCTGCTTGGCGATGGCTTCTTTTTCTGAGAGCAAAATAAAGTGAAGACCCACTGCAAAAGATGGCGACAAACAGTTAGTGTACTGCAAGAACCTCTTTTATTGTCCTCAGGAACAGTGGAAACAGAGTAAGAGTAAGTATATGGTTGACTCCACCAAGGATCACAACAAAGCACATTCATATCAAGGTGCAAAATAGCAACGCAAGTAAAATAGAAAACAGCCACAGTAGATGAAGCACGAGGGCACACACATGCAGCCGCACGACACCAAAAAAAAAAAATCAGACAACCATTCAATTCGTCAGAGATTCTACAATAGTATCCTATTTTGGTTTCATACTGCTGTGTGACTCCAAAAATAATTGCATCAAATATTAAGATGTTAGCAGAGTTAATCACTTGCCAACGGTATGAATCTGCTAGTATATTGGAAAAATTAATTAGAACTAGCACAAAGACAGGACACCAACAAAAACAGCTAGAATTTAGGCAGGATATTGATTGAAATAGATCGTGCTGCCAGCTCAGTTGCCCCCTTCTCCATGTCGTCCAGCCATGCCACCATGGACCATTCAATGCGCACTGCCATGCTGTGCCAATTGCGATGGTACAGAGAAGGTGCAAGTGTTCGCATGGGGGAGCAGATGGCGATGGGCACAGGACAACTAGGGTAGTCTCATTGTCTATGTGCATTCCCTCCGACCCTATTTACATGGCGCCCATATATTTAGTGGTTCAACTTTAGCCATAAAATTGACCAAAAAGCGTGGGTTACATGCCAACAGAATTATATCATAGAATTTGTACTGTATTAAAAAATTCCAACAGTATAATTTTTATGCTATTTAACTCGTATACAAACAGTCAAATTGATGGTCAAAGTGTAAAAAGGAAAATACAAAGGCGCCGTGTAAATAGGAATGGAGGGAGTATATCGGAAAGAACATACAAAAACTTAGTTCCATGGCTAAGCATTCACTTACCCAAAGGTTCTATCTCCTATGTCCTATCCTATTTCCACTTTGTACTAATTTGAAACTTCGAAAACAGGTTTACAAAATTATTTAGCGATTAGTAAGCAGAATTAATCAATTGCGAAAACTCTGAAATTTCTAAATTTTATCTATTGAAATTAACTAGAACTGGGTCTCAGACAGGACAGTACCTAACCGGGGCTAGGACAGAACATTAATTTTCATGACACATAACTCATATATTATTAAAGAGACATTCCAATGGTACAATTTTAATGACAAATAACTCATATACTATCAGTCAAAAAATGATGGTCGAAGTTTAATAACAAGATAAGAAGGCGCCATGTAAATAGGAAATAAGGGAGTATATAAGAAAAACCATAAAAATAAATTTACTTCCATGGACTAGTGTTCATTTATCCAAAGGTTTTACCCCCTATCCTATTTAGGTTTTGTACTAATTTAGAAGTTAAAAAACAGGTGCACAAAATTATTTAGAGACTAGTGAGCAGAATTAGTGAACTGTAAAAAACTCTGAATTTGCCATATTTAGTCTTGATTGAAATTAACTAAAATCAGCTAGGACCGGGGGTAGGACAGGACATTAATTTATGGCAACAAATTAGGCAGCAAAATTCGACAACAATCATTCCAAACCTATATCGCAGAATCTATGCAAGACTAATGATACATAACATTTCGTATTTGGAACTTGCTTTACTTAATCAACACATCAGCACAGATGCTCCACATTAAATTTAGAAAGAACCACTGATGCTTCAATTTCATGAATTATCTAATACTTGAACCTATCAGACTAAAGCAAAGTCTAATAAGCAATCTTGAAGACTCAGCTAATTCAGTAACAATTTGTATAGGTAACAACTGGGGCGTGCGTCAAGTTTTTTTCGATATAGGGAATATATTAATGCCAATCAGCATAAGCGTCATGTCAGCACAAAGGATCATCATACCTTAAGCAACGCAGCCGATGAGTATGTTCTGACAACCGCTGTCTTCTTGTCTTCCCTAACTCTCGTATCTGCAACCCCCAGAGCTTGCTTCCCGCGCAAATGGTGCACGACTGGAACAGACCCAACCCCAGCACCACCTGGAGTGGCATCTTTGGCTAGCTGCTGCGCGATCTCACGAAGAAGCATAAGCTGAGCCTTCTCAGTGCGCATACCCACCAGCGCTTGACGCATCGATTCTCGGTCAGCCTCCAGTGCCTCCAGTCTCATGTATAGCTTCTTAATGTCTGGCTCTACCATCTCATCCTCGTACTCCTCCAGGACCCTGGCTGCAGGAGCAGCCGCACCTTGATGCACCTTGTCAATCATGTAGACTCTGTCGCTACCGCTGCCAACATCATCGCTATCACTTCCACCCTCTTCAACGCCACATCCAACAATTGGAGATTCTGGCAATTCCTCACCTTCATTGTAGAGGTGGTTCCTTTTCCCCACAGTCTCATCAGGCAAGACCACGTCAGAAGGAAGCCTGTTCGTTTCCTGTGCAGCCGACTCCGGCAATGCCTCATCTGCATACAGGTGGTTTTCCTCTTCCTCCAAGGGCGGTTCACGCAGGTGACTATCTTCGGCGTGCTCGAGAAGGCAGATCCGGTGCTCCAGATCCACCACCACCGCATCCTCCTCGCTCTCCTCCTGACCGTCGTCGTAGTAGTACTCCCCGTTGTAGCAGCGGAGCTCGGGGTAATAATCGCCGTCCTCGCCCTCGAGGAAACCGCCGTCCTCGTGACCCTCATGGCCCTGCTCCTCGACTTCATCGCCGTCGGCAAGAGGGATGCCAAGGCGGAGGCACGTCTGTTGGTAGTCGCGGAGCCTGGAGCGGACGCGCCCGAGGTGCCGCGCGCGGCGGGCGATCAGGGCGCGGAGGTGGTCGATCTCGGCGGCGTCGAGGGCCATCTTCTCGTCGGCGAAGCGGCGGAACTGGCGGAGCTCCATCTGGACCTCGGCCTTCTCCCTCTGCAGGCGGAGCATCATGGCCATGGCCTCGCTGGCGGCGCTGGCAGCGGCGAGGCGCTCCTCCTCCACCTCACCCTGCAGCGCCGCCACGGTGTCCTGCGCCGCCCCCAGAGCCTCCCGCAGCGCCGCGGTCTCATCCTCCGCCTCCACCCGCGCCAGCCCCGTCGCCCCCTCCTCCTCCCCGCCCCCGACTCGCTTCTCCCCGTCCAGCTTCCGCTTCACGGAGCGCCGCCACGTAACCGCCGCAGACGGCGACGAGCAACAGGGGCATGGGCCGGCGCCCGCTGCGGCGGCGTATTCGGGGTCGCAGTCGTGGTCGTCCTCCTCCATGACGGCGGCGACCGGGGCTCGAGGGTTTGGGGCGGGAGCAAATCGCAGTCCCTCTTTCTTCTGCTTGTGTGTGTTTCGATTTTGGGGAATCGGCGATGGTGTGTCTGGTGGCGTATGGCGTTTCGTGTTCTTTTTTTTTGAGAAGGGAAGGTGGGGCTCCAAGAGGAGACAACGAAGAAGAGTGCGACTCCTGAGGATTTTATCTGGATTTTGATTTTCCACTTCCTTTATTTCAAACGCTATGCGTGAGAATGGTAGCCTTATACGAGTACTACCTAACAACTTACACTTTTTTTCGGGGTACCTAACAATTCACAGTTGCTAAATAAAAAAGAAAAATGGATATATATTTGGCGCGAACTTTAGAATGTGGTTCTCTAGTGCGATGCGCTCCGCGTTGTCCGATGTGTCGGTTCTCCAGCACGATGTGCTCTGCGTCGTTCGATGTGTCGTACAACAACGCTGTGAATGGCGTCAGAGTTGGCACTTAGGTTATGGGGAGGTGATGACGGGAGAAAGTATTTTCTTCACCGACAAGAAATTCCTCTTTGCGGATGCAGATAGCCATAAGATGCGGCCACTCAGGGATGGGCGGCTCGAAGGGGGACGGTAGATGTAGTGGTAGCATATGGCAAAGTAACAAGAAACTAGATTGGCCGAGTGGGCATGAAAAGGAAAGAGGTGAACAGTAACACCGCGAGGGATCGATTTAGAACTTAGTTATGTGATGGTTGCTAGAATACCGCAATCACTTGTAAAATTAATTTTTATGTTTGTATGCTCTTTTTTTGTTTTATTTTATTTTAGCGGTACGGAAATTGACATGGTCAATACTAACAAATCGGTTCCATGGTGTCCGGTCTGGTTGATGATCAAACATTGCTCCTTCTTTAGAGGGCGACGGTAGATGATTATATATTGCTTTTTTTTTCCTTGGAGGGTGATGTCTTGGGATATTTATGGATGTAGACGGCTAAAAGCTTTAGGCGACACACCAAGTTGGGTCACGGTAATCAAGCTTGGTTGAACTTTCTACATATTTCACTATCTGGATGCCTACTTTTAGTATATGATCTATTGCAAAAGTAAAATTTACATCCCACTAAACACACAAGCCATGCCCATAGGAGTATGATATGATTTAGTCCGATTTAATCTTGTTTGCCGAAGACACTAACTATTTCATAAGCTATGTATGGGCACGTCGGCGGCTCCTTTCGGCAGCGATAGTGGTCCTTTGGTGGTCCAGGGACCTCAATAGAACTTTTATTAGTTTTGGGGTGCTTTATACTTCTAGTGGACCTTAATTGATTCTGGTACTTTTTCACACAAAAAAAAACCCTAAATTCATCTGTTTTTCAAGTTGACCCCTGTTAAACAAGTACTACTATTTTAATTTTTCTTATCGTTGCAAAGATTGTTCTCGCCCGTTAGTACAACAAACGACAGGCTTGGAATATCATGTGAATAGCTCTCTACCAGCACCGTATCATTCTCCCCGGCTGGCACATTATTATACTATAGTAAGGATCTTGGAATTACATTGTACGAAAACGAGTCCAAGATATTCTTCTCCAAAGAAATTAATGATTTCAAGATCGTTTTCGCACAGAGCTACATATATACTTACTAGCCTCTAGTAGACTGGAGAAGAAATGTTCAATTACAAATACAGTACCATTTCAACGCCGATATATCAAAATCATGGAATTAAGTAGTACCGGATAGCGATCAAATTAACACACAATCTGACCAGATCTCCCTCCCCTCTGTCCGGCCGGGGGCACTACATACGGCCAAGTCCAAGGAGAGTTATCCCCTCACAAAAAAAAGTCCAAGGAGTTACGGGCGCGCGTAAAGAGCAGCAACTGTCAGGTTATTATTACAATATTACTTTCACACAGCTGTTGATATTTTTTGGGGATTTTATACAGCCGTTGCGTTGAGTTGAGCCCTGCACGTCGCCTGGTAGCGAGAGTGGCAACGGAAGGATATGGCTGGCGGTGCGTGTCCTTTATGCTCGCTCATCGTCATCGATCGGTCGATGTGGGTCAGCACTCAGCACTCAGCACTCAGCACGTACGTACTGTACGTACTCGGATTCTTTCGGCGCACCGAACGGATAGCTGTGTCACGATCGGTCGTTCTGTTTCTGGTGGCGACGTTGCACGACGGCCACGGACGGGCCCCGCATATGCATGTACTACCGAAACTGATGAATGAATTGCATTAGCACGACTGATTGGCGTTACCCCGTAAGAACCAACGGTGCTGGTCATAGTGGAAGTATCATATTACTAGAATCATACATATGATATTAGTGTATGATACTACCTCTCTACTGGTTAGTATCATCTAGTAGTATCATACTATTTGTATTTAATTTTTTCTACAATCTCAATGCAATTGTGTGTATGAGATGTATTGGTCATTAAAATTACTTAGTTTCACGTGCTATGATACAATATCATTTATGAGGCTGGTCATAGTCAGAGTATCATATTACTAGTATCATGCATATGATACTACCTCTCTAGTGGTTAGTATCATCTAGTAGTATCATAGTACCATCGTATTTAATTTTTTCTATAATCTCAATGCAATTGTGTGTATGAGATGTATTGGTCATTAAATTATCTAGTTTTACGAGTTATGATACGGTATCATATTATGATACTACTAACACCTCTCTCTTTATTAATTGTGGTGTCACATCAGATTTTTGCCAAGGTGGCATGCATGATACTCCTTATGACACTCCCACTAGGGCTAGCCTGATATTACTAACACCTCTCTCTTTATTAATTGTGGTGCCACATCAGATTTTTGCTAAGGTGACATGCATGATACTCCTTATAATACTCCCACTAGGACTAGCGTCAACGAAAATCATAATGATGATACCATTCGTTTTCAGGCAACGCTTCCCCTGTGCATGAGCCTTCTATCTTTTCTTCACTGTAAACATGTGACCTGCACCGACACCGTCTCTTTTCATGGTGGCGAGTCAAACATATAGAAGGTCTCCAAATTTAGGTATTTTGGGCTATTTTCCCTCGCAGCTCACAAGCATGGAACGGAAAGTACATGTTTAATGTTTCCTAGAGATCGGAAAAGTACATGGAGTTGGGTTTATGTATTTTCTATCGAAACTTGCTAGGTTTGTAGTTTGAAACCTCTAGTTGGAAGTTGTTGATTCTCCGGTGAAAGCCCACATTTATTAGTTGGTAATTAAGGATTCCTAAGTTCAAAGTTGTCAAAGTTGGGGGCTTTTCCGGTGGAAAGCTCCAATTTTGTGTGTGCTATATGAGAATTTAGGAGTTGGAAGATTTTATGCACTACTATAAGCTTTATGATTGTATAGTTATGAGTTAATTGATCTTGAATTGAAAGTTCCGGTCGGTTCGAGGTTGCAAATGTGTTTTGGTGAAAGTTGTTTTGTCTTTTTTTTCTCCCACGCACTGGTAACCATATTGTTTAGAAAACTGGACCGTCGACCAAACCAATGAGGTCCTTGGTTCGCAGTTCACTGGTTGGACTGCCGATTCAAACCGGTTCAGTGTTGGCTTATTAAGGGGGAAAATGTGGAGGAGAAAATACTAATCTTTTTTTAAAAGAGAAAAAACTAATCTGTTAGAAAAGAGAAACATATTTAAAGTATCCGTGAAGGATTTTGACACGAACACTGATCGGCCTAGTTGGCTAGCCCTCAAAGACTCTGTTGGCTAGCCCAACCTTAGCACGATTTTTTTTTCTATGGACGGCAGACCGGCGACCGGTTTTCCACTAAACCTCCAGTTCGACCGCTTTTTGTCCGATCTTTCCTGGGTCGTTAGCTGGATGGTCCAATGCGCCTAAAAACCGATGAGGCATATGGTTCTGGGTTTTTCCGGTTTAACTAGTGAACCGGTCCAGTTTATAAAACTATGCCGGCAACCTGCATGATCGGCACAAATGGGTGAGGGGGAAGCCGAGAAGAACGGTTGAAAACGGGAGGGACAATCTAGTTCCTTCCATAAAGGTTTTTTTTTTGCGAAACCCAGTACAGACGCAGACGCTCACAAATACACACATACACTCACCCTATGAATGCAGGCACTTGCACACCCTGTCTGGCTGCCTATATGAGCACATTCGAAAGACTGAGTCTTGAGATTGATCCGACACCTTGGTTAGACAATTTTAAGCCGATCATAGGAACCATCATTCGCAAATTTGAGGCGACCCACATTCATTCATAAGAATGTAATAATGTGGTTGATTACTATTAATCGGCAAATTGCTCCATAAAATTTTACTCTCAAGAATTAAGATATATGTGGAGTTTGCACTCCAACTGGCTTTCTTTGGTATAAGTTGTGTGCACATTGATAGATAGGTATATATACGAAAGCGGAGTGTAATAATGTGGTTGATTACTATTAATCGGCAAATTGCTCCATAAAATTTTACTCTCAAGAATTAAGATATATGTGGAGTTTGCACTCCAACTGGCTTTCTTTGGTATAAGTTGTGTGCACATTGATAGATAGGTATATATACGAAAGCGGATAGCGAACAATGAACAATGAAAACTGAGACAACATGTCACATTTCAGACCGAACTCTCACTAGTAAGAATTTACAAAATTCAAACATGAACATGAGCTTTTGCTCGACTTTACTTGCCTTTTGGGATTCCTCCATTGCCACGGGTGGCGGCGGGGGGGTCCTGTTGCACATCAGCGATGTTCCATCCGCGAGCGGATTTGGTGCACGGACGATCGCAAGATCTACCTTCTTATTGGTGCCAGCGGCCGCCGCGGACCCATTCTTGCCCTTGGCCGGTGGTTTAGCAACTGCAGCGACACCCTGGATCGTATTCCCGGCACCGACAAGCGGCCGGGGTGCTGCGAAGTTCGGGCGGGGTAGGGGTAGTGACATAGGGTTCGGATGGGTGCCGACGGCGACTTCTGGGACAAGGGAAGGGGTGGAGTCGGCGGCACGAGGGCCGAAATGAGGGGGGGGGGGGGTGTACTGGCCATCCATGGTCTCTGGTAGCCAGCGGCGAGCGGTCTGTAGTGGAAGGCGGGAGGCAGGAGGCGAGCGGAAATTTTGACCGCGGCAGTTGGACGAGCGCTTGTGGTTAAGGCGTTTTTCTGCAGCGCGCATCTACCCAAATATTGGATATGCCCAAAAAAATTAGGGCGGGAAGATGTAGAGCAACCATTATAGGGTGTTTTTAGCCCATGTTGCCCTGTAAACAATTTATTGGCGAGAGTTGTTTTAGGGCACCCATTAGAGATGATCTTATATAGTAATTTGGATCAAAGGGAGTAGAATTATGTTTATTTTTTATTTTTTTTTTGCAAAAATTCTACCGATCTATTAATAATCATCAATTGTAGTTACAAAGAAAAAAAATAGGTCAATGGACCACCTAGCGATGACTCAAACGCTAGCATGAGGCGAAGGCACCGCCACCGTTGCAAGTCCATCAATGGAGCAGGGCAAAGTTTGTCATAGTAGAGTTTACTATAGTAGACAGACAAGCCGTCGTCGTGCTAAGACCCCAAAGGACTAGAACAGTAGAGCTACAACCATCGCCAATGATGACATCCGTTGGTCGGAAGAGGCTGGCATGAAAACACACCAACGAACACGAAAATCAACGAGATCTGTGGAACACATGAGTCCATGCACCACCTGCGCTAGGATAGGCCAGCAGGAGCTTATTCTGACTTTGGGATGTAGCTGTCATCCCACCATCTTGAAAAGGCACGGAAAAAAAGGCTAAACAAAGAACCGAAACTCCCCATGGTGAAGGGGTCTTGGTCCGCCACACCTTCATGGCTCCAAGGCCATCGAAAGCGGAGAGGACCGACAACATCATTGGCGAGGGGAATAGAACCCTAGATAGTGTTTTCAGCCGCCGCCACGATCGCCTCCTCTCAATTCACGTACGGTTTCTAGAATTAGGTCTATTTAGGATAACAAATTCATAAAATCACCCTTTTAGTTCTTAGTGGATTGATATTTTCTTTCGTATGCCTGAATCATTTTTTTTAATGCAATAACTTAGTTCAGTAGGAAGTTCAATTGGTTGAAAAAAAATGCAAGTTGTACATTTTCACTGAACTTAAGTCCGTCGTAGTAGTAGTACACTTCTCAGGATCTGTCGGGACGTAAGACTCTGTCAAGCGATTAAGACGACGATGGCAAAGCCATGGAAGGGTGCGTCGATACAATATCCAAGAGGGAATAGTGTCTTCAATATCCAAGACGATGGCAAAGCCCTAGTAGTAGTACTGAAACAGTATCCGACGGAACGGAATAGTGTCTTCACTAACCTTGCGTACGATCCTCTGCTGCTCCTCACAAGAATGTTGAAACGTTGTCAACGGTCAAGTACATTAACCTCGGATCGTGCGCGTACCCACCGTATGTACTGGGACGGCGACAACGCAGGGAGGACATTCCCTCTCTGCAATTCCGGTACTCTTTCCTCTTTTTGTTTAGCTGAAGAAGAAGAAGGCGCGGTTGGTCGGTCACGTTGTGTCTTTCTTTTTCTGCAGTGTGGCAGCACGGGTTCCTTGGACCTGAACGAGTCCTGGGCTCTCTTTCGGTCACGCGCTAACCAACGACCTGCCTGTGGCACGCGCACTTTCGACTACAGCTTCGGGTCCTGTTTGGCACCTCGCCTCGCCTCCTAATTGCGTGCCCTCCCGCTCGAGCTTCGTCCCAACACGAAGCAACGCCGAACTGCAGTGATAAAACGATGGAGAACAACATGCCGATGTCCCTCTCAGCACTCATCAGCCAACGAACTCAGATAAAGTATTACTACTACTCCCTCCGATCCAAATTAATATTTTCGGACTTGTCATATTGGGATGTAGCGTATTTATGTATCCCAGGAAAACGAAAAAAAAAAGAGAGATTACTTTCAATCATCCGGTAGAGCGAAACGTCGATCCATATCAAACCGACCGATCGGGACCAAACTGTTTGGAGGATTTCTTTTGGAAAGAAAGAAAAGGCGAGGTGGTTCTATCCACCGGAGCTGACAGCGTCGACCGCACGTAGCGTCGCTGGGCCGGCGGGCTGGGAGATCGATTCCTGGTCCTCACGTGCTACACCTACAGCCCGCAGAGAGGCCAACGGTGGTGTGCAACATCGGCATGTTCCTGCCGGCCGGCCGGGCCAGCAACGTGCCGCCTGCAGTACTGCACGTCTGCACATGACCGAACTACTAGCAGCGGTAAGAACTGTCTACAAGTGTACAAGAGGAATTTTTTTCTTTTTGAGAAACACAGTACAAACGCAACGCTCACAATGCGCCTTTTCTTTGGAAAAGAAAGAAAAGGTCAGGACCATGTTGGCTGGACATGCACCTAATGGCGGCGATTAGCACAACACTTTTAGCACCTGTCTGTTTCCAGCAGAATGCCGCCTCTGAAGCTGATCGGCCGGTGCAATCGTTCACGACATTACCTTATTTTGGCTAGAAGTTTCTTTCTGTTAACCTTTGTTCATCATGTTAATTAGTCGAGTTGGCCACACCCATAACTTCAGGACATTGCATGCACCATAAACCGAATGAATTACATTAACACGATTGACTACACCCTCAAAGAATCATATGGTTCTGGTTTTTCTTTTTTCTTTTTTGAGCAGTGGTTCCAAATCTTCTGATGGTAAAGATCATCAGAAATTTGTCACATATTGAGCAGCAGTGGTTCCTAAAGATCCGCGGCTTCGATTCTCCTTTGAGAACATGGAACGCATTGTCCCCATCGGCACCTTCCCTAAAGGTGTCTGTCTCCTTCTTTCCTCTCCGAAACTGACAACGGCAATCGCACGTAGCGTTGTTTGGGTCGAGGTCAAGGGCACGATTCCGGCGTCTCAACGTGCTGCCTGGATCATGGGGCTAAGAGCAGCTCTAACGAAACCTGTAAAAACATGAACTGGAAAACGGCTTTTATAATTTCCAAACAGTTCATGCAGAACGGGTGCCTGTAAATCGGAACTGTAAATTTGAAAATATGCAAACGCGGGTAAATTGAACAACCAACACGTGTTTGATCCAAGTTCCTGATTGCGATTCATACATATATTTACATAGATTAGCAGCGAATCAAAAGCTGCACGACTGGGGATTAATATGTTGATTTTGTTAGGTGGAATGATAGCCCCTTTCGGTGACTTCGGTTGCGTGTTATAGGACAAGGAAGACCCCTGCGTGGCATATTACAGAGTTTGGTACGTATACGAGTGGTGTACTACACCATCTCGTATACATTCCATATTACATCTAATACCCCCCCCCCCCCCTTAATCGAAACCCGGGAGAGGTTGAGATTACGTTTAAACTCATTTAGTTTCTTATTATATAAAGTCTTGGCGAAACCATCTGCAATCTAATTCTTGCTAGATATAAACCTGACATCAAGTTGCCTAGAAGCAACCCTTTCTCGAACAAAGAAGAAGTCAATATCAATATGCTTGGTTCGAGCATGAAAAACCGGAATAAGTTCAGCAGTAGCATTAGCTATTGCTTTGTATTCCGCCTCTGTATTAGAATGGGAGACTGTAGCCTGTTTCCTGGCACTCCAAGAAATAAGATTAGGACCAAAAAATATAGCAAAACCACCTGTAGATCGTCTATCATCAAGATTGCATGCCCAATCAGCATCATAGTATGCACTAAGAAGAGTGGAGAAAGACGGCTGAAAGGTGATTCCAACCTATTTGGTGCCATTAATGTACCTTAAGATCCTCTTTACTGCTGTCTAGTGATTAGTAGTAGGAGCATGAAAATATTGACAGACTTTATTAACAGAGAAACATAAGTCTGGTCTTGTCAGAGTAAGATACTGAAGAGCTCCAACAACACTCCTATACTGAGTGATGTCCTCAGGACCAAGGGGAGTACCCCCAGTTAAAGACAACTCGTCGTTTACTACAAGAGGTGTAGGACACGGCGAGCAATGCTTCATGCCCACACGCTGAATTGTATCATTTGCATATTTTTCCTGATTCAACAAAATTCCATTGGAGTGCTTATGAACCTCAAGACCCAGGAAAAAATGCAGGTCTCCAAGATCTTTGAGAGCAAAATATGTACTAAGAGTATGTAGAAGTGCTGATATGGAAGAACCTTAGGAACTTACCACAATAATGTCATCAACATATATAAGAAGAAACATAGTACTACCTTCCTTTTTGAACAGAAACAAGGAGGTATCAGCTTTGGATGGTGACGAGGTTTTAACTCATCAATGCCCATTATTATGGACTTGGGTTTGGAGAAGGAGGGAGCACTGGAAGCATCAATCGACTAGCAAACAAGCACACAGGGACGCAAGGTTTACCTAGGTTCAGGCCTCATAGAGGTCCCTACTCCTGCTTGTCTGCTCGTGGAATTAACGAAGGAATCGAAGATTACAATGGTGCGCAGATGCAATCTGGCGAGGGTTGTGGAAACTAGGGTTGTGTGTGTCCTCCTCGCCGCCCCCTCCCAGCCTTTATATAGATAGGCTAGGTCTCGGGTAGCACGTCGAGTCGGTTACAGGTTAGGGTTTTCCCTTCAATCTTTCTATCTTTAGCTTCTCCTTGTTCCGCAAGCAATTGAGAGTCCGTAGGTTACTCGAGTTCTCCATTTGGGCCTTGGTAACGCCGTGGGCTTCCGCTGTATTCAGGCCGTATATACCAAGCTCGAGTACCTGTAGGATATACCCATATCAGTAGCACCCGAGTGTCCAGTGGAATCATAGATTCGACTGGTGACTTTATGAAGCCTTTCGAGTACATGACTGAGTATTTTTTTGACTGCTCTGTTTGTGTCATAGGGATTGTTGATGTGCGTGCCTGATTTAACTGATGTATCGGTATCAGTTAACTACCTTAGGGTAAAACAACGCAATCTACTTGAACTCGAGTCCCCGGACTCGAATTCGGAAAAGTGCTGGTGTAATTCGACTCAAGCCGCGGAGGTCTTACAGGAGTCGAATTCCAGTATATGGGTGTGAGCACTCGACGCGTCCGTCAAGGCATATTCATTATACCTGTAGGCACGGATAATTTTCTGGTAGTGCGCAGCAAATGCGTTGCCAGGCCTTATTCAGGTCTTATCTTCATGCTGCAAGCGCGACATCCAAAATTTTGTCATCGCGGAGATGATTCGGGTGACCCAGGAGACGCAGTCTCTTTGTGGTGAAAAATATAAGGCGGTGTCGCCATAGACTTCGAGTGTGGATGTACAAATAATCATAGGGTGCGCGACCAGTGCTCCCTATGAGAGTAGCCCCCGAGTGCTTGGTTGAGTCGAGGACTCAGGCAGGGACTAAAGAACTTTTTGCGACTGCTGTCGTCTTTTGTTGGTTTGTTGTAGTCGAATTTATTTCCAGCGCTCCCTATGGGAGTAACCCATGTCCATAATCGAATCGTAGACTCGAGTGGTTGGGTATGCTTTAAATGTTCAAGTTCCTACATAAAAATAAAATCGTAGGGTGTGCGACCAGCGCTCCCTATGGGAGTAGCCCCCGAGTGCTTGGTGGAGTCAAAGACTCGAGCAAGGACTAAAGCAGTCAAAATTTTCGGTTGTTGACGATGATGACGTCAGTGCTGATGATGTGATGATCTCAGTGGCCCGCGTGAGCGGCTTTGACGTGACGTGACGAGCGGTGGGTCCCATTTTCTGACCCTGATTTGACCGGGCGTGCGTAATCTTTGTTTTAACCGCGCCTCCTCGATTTCCACGCGTAATGCAGGTAGTGGGAGATGGTTCGTGCTTCAAGTCCTCCACGTGTCGATCACGATGTGCGCCACGCGTCTGATAGGGTTTCTGCTGGCCGTTGGATTACATCTTCCAGGGGTTAAGTAGCAGCGCTGCGGTGGTAATTTTCCCATCTGCTCTTTTCTCTGCCTTTACCTCCATCGCTATTGTTGCTGCTCCTCTGCTCCCTAGAGTTCATCCTCTTCGCGGCGCTGGACCAGCTCCGCGTATTCCCTAGTTACTTCCTCCGTTCGCATCGCCACCGCGAGATGGGGAAGAAGAAAGGATGTGTCACCGCTGAGTCCGCCGCCATTGCTGCTGCCAAGAAGGGTGGCTCCACTGTTGCGGGCACCAACACCGCCGTCGCCGGGAAGAAGGGCGCGGGCACTCGCGTCACCAATGGCGCATGGCACGCGTCCATCATCAAGTCATTCGAGCTCCATCTTCTGCACCAAGACAGAGTTCTGTCTCCCGCGGTCGATGACTCGCGAGTCCCAGGTGGTGAAGTAACCCTTGTCCTCCTGCTGGTTTCCGGGTGATCTTCCTAGCGTTCATCATCCGCGGTCTTTCGCTGCCCCTGCATCCTTTCTTCAGGGGCCTCCTTTGTTTCTATGGGCTCCAGCTGCACCAGTTGTCCCCAACTCTATCCTCCTTATTTCTTGCTACATTACGCTTTGCGAGTGCTGGCTCGGAATCGAGCCACACTTTGGTCTCTTCAAGCGTCTCTTCAAGCTGAAGCGTCAGTCGGCGTCTGGCTTCATAGTCTATGATGTAGGAGGCTGTGATGTACTCGACGTTCGACGTAGAGCTCGTTGGGAACCCCAAGAGGAAGGTACGATGAGCACAGCAGCAAGTTTTCCCTCAGTTATGAAACCAAGGTTTAATCGAACCAATAGGAGCAAGGAAACACCCCAAAGGTGTTACTAGCTGAGCTTTGGCAGGGCGCACTACCGGTGCTAGTAGCAACGTGGAGACCTGCACAACACAACCACAGAACTTTGTCCCCAAATTGCGATGAGGTTGTCAATCTCACTGTGTTTTGCGAAAAACAAAGGACTACACATATCGAATGGAAAGAAGTAAAAGTTTGCAGAAAGTAAACACAAAGCAGTAAAAGATTGTAGATTGTATGTAAAGACAAAGGACCGGGATCCATAGTTCACTAGAGGTGGCTCTCCTTAAGATAGATAACATGCTGGGTGAACAAATTACAGCAGGGCAATTGACAAACACCGAGAAAGCAATACATGCATATACTAATCATCTTGACTCCTTTGAGACTTGATTGTGCATTACAACATAATACATAGACCGCCATCTAACTGCATCTATGACTAATAATCCACCTTCAGGTTATCATCCGAACCCCCTCCAGTATTAAGTTGCAAGCAATAGATTATTTCTTTACGAACTACGTGTAAAGTAAACAATACGATTGTTCTATGAACAAAGGATTGTTGTTTTCTCCCTAGTAGCAACAGCACATCTAGTACCTTAGAGATTTTTATCACTTCCCCAGATTACACGAGGCATGAACCCACTATCGAGCATAAATACTAACTCTTGGAGTTTCTAGCATCTACTTGGCCAAGATAGCTACTAACAACGGAAAGCATGCAAGATCACAAATAACAAAGACATGATAAAATCAATAATCAATCTGAAATAGCATCTCAGTATCCATCGGATCCCCGCAAACACAACATGTAGAATTACAAATAGATGATCTTGATCATGAACGGAGCTCACAAGATCTAAACATGAAAGCACAAAGGAGGAGAACCAGCCATCTAGCTACTACATGGATCCGTAGTCCAAGGATGAACTACTCACGCATCACACCGGAGGCTTGCATGGTGATGAAGAAGGCCTCTAGGGTGAATTCCCCTCTCCGGCAGGGTGCCGGGAAGAGCTTCAGATCCCTCCCGATCTAGGGATGGCGATGACGTCGGCTACAGACTCTTTCGTGGATTTTTTATCGGGTACTCAGGGTTTTCGTCCCGAGGGCAATATATAGGCGGAAGGAGAGGCCGAGGGGGTGCCGGGAGCGGCCACACCACCCCCTGGCGCGGGCCAGGCCTGGCCGCGTGGCCAGGTGGTGTGGTGGCTCCCAAGCCCTTCTCCGTCTCGTATTCAGGCACTTGATCACTTCCGAAAAAATAGGCACTTTGGCTTTTGTCCCGTCCAATTCCGAGAATATTCATTTTCTGACTTTCCTGGAACCAGAACCAGCAGAAAACAGGTAGCTGTCACTGTGGCTCTTGTTAATAGGTTAGTCCAAGAAATCATATGAAAAGTACTCCAAAGTTGGAACAAAACACAAGAAAGTGGATAAAACCAAGCATGGAACATCAAAAATTATAGATACATTTGCAATGTATCAACATCCCCAAGCTTAACTCATGCTCGTCCTCGAGTAGGTAAGTGATAAAAAGAAAGAATAATTTTTGAGGTGACATGCACCATCAAAGACTTGATCAAAGTATTTGCAAAACAATTCAAAGCTAGGATCATAGTACTTCAATCATAACATGAAAGACAAAGTTCTAGCAATAAGCAAAGAAACTATGATGCAACATGAAAAGGCACAAACAAAAGATTTATGAATGACAATGCTTTGCAAGATGTTTGTTTGTTTCACATAAAGAAAACATAGCATAATAGTATTCATCTTGTACCTCAATAGAGTAGCAAATATAAATGCATAGGACACCTTCAAAGTTCATAAGAGTGACTAGATACAATAGTTTAAAACAAGCAATAACAAGTTATGCATCAATCAACTAGTCTTGGGACAATGCACATAGAACTAAGAATGGCCACTATGCTCTCAAAGTAGGTGCATAAAGATAGAAGGTGGAGACTCAATATAATGGTGGAAGAAAAGCCTTTTGTAAAAGGAACTAGGGATTCAAGTCTCATAAGGGGCTTCCAAAAATTATGGTACTTATAGCTTTCAGCTCTCATTGCCCCTATCATAAGCATCTTGAAGTGATTAAGGTTAAATTGAACAAACTATGGTGTACATGCTTGACGAAGTATAAGTCAGAAATCTCATGTCCCTTGTATACGAGAGCCGCTCCTCATGCTACTCCAGTTTAGTCACCGGTAAGTTCTTGTCATCGTAAGTACATGTGTATCATAGAGAACCGCCAACGGGGTACCCCTTGCCCGATGATACGGAAGAATTCCCATATCAAAATGACAAGGCAAGCAGACAATGAGCATCTCAGTATTCTTCTTATTTACCATGGGAATATGGTGCTTTTTTTCTCTCTTTCCTCTTTTCATAATATCTCCTTTTTTCTCTTTTTTTTTTCTCAATATAGGACTCTTTTTTTATAAGAAGGATGCTTCATAGACAGCTCATTATGGTTACGCTACAGGTTTCCACCATGTCAGCATGGATTAGACCAGCAACCCAGGCGTTTCTCTAACACATATACATAACTCCATGGACTTACAAGCTCACCTTTCATTTCACACCGACGACATCCATATACAAAAGAGCATGATATCAACTAGGTACAAGTACCAAGTGCAATGTTGAAAGCGTTCCCCATGAAAGCATGGTTCTGCTAATTTCCGACAAATAAGTGCAAGCATATACAACATAGAAGACACAATGGTTCAAGTTTATTAAGGGCAAGAAAAGTAAAGTGCGCCATCAAGTTCGTGAGAGCTTTAATCACTAGTTTTCTCATAACAAGTGGAAGGTAAACAAAAGCATGAATGCACTTGGAATAGCATAATCTAGTAGGTAGGTATGGTGGACTCTTTGGAATAACTTGGTTTATGGAGTTGGATGCATGAGTGGAACTCATACTTTGTTGTGGAGGCTATCAAAAGACTGGGAGCGACAAACTAAGAGAGCAATAATGGCCATAATCATGCAGAGCGACAAAACATCATTGATCAAAGCACAAAGTGATACTACAAGTTGAAAACTAAAGGATCGTAAAGGATATGGTGACTTTGTATAGTCATAACATGGTGTGAGCATGCGCCAAGTCAACCCAAATAAAGCATCAAAGGAGAATACCACTATACTATGCTTTAGTATGCTAAAACAACGCATGATTCATCCAAGGCACATTAAGCAATCTCAATTGTTTAAAGCAAGTCATGCTACAGCAAGGAATACTAAGCATAAAGCCAAAACAATATCAAGCATGGCATGACAAAGCATAGGCCACAGTAAAAAACAAGCTCTTTTTACCACATAAGCATGAACTTTCCTACTCTTTTCCAAACCAAACCAAACTATTTGCAAACCAATGTATGAAAGAGGGGGTCCAACCAATTTATTCAGCAAACTAAGTAAACCAAGGCAAACGAAAACCAAAACGAAAACGAAAAAGAAGACGCTCCAAGAAAAACACAATTGTGCATGAAACAATAAAAATGAAGCGTTTGGAAGAAACGTGGGATTTTTATTGATGAAGAAGGGGGACGCCTTGGGCATCCCCAAGCTTTGACGCTTGTACTTCTTAGATATTTATTGGGGTGACACGCGTGGCATCCCCAAGCTTGAGCTTTAGTCCATCTTTCATCTCATTACTCATTCCTTCCATACACCTGAAATTTTTTCTTCATACAAAACTTCACACAATCTTTATTAGCAACATTAGTACACTTAAGATAAATAAGTCTCAAGGTTCAGTTCTAACACCAAATAAACTTCCATTAGAACACTAGATACTTTAGCACTTCCCTCAAAAAGCTCAATTCCCCAAAAGGACTCAAAAAGGAACCCACAAGAAGCAAATGCAGAAAATGGCAGAAATCTGTTAAAACAGACCAGCGGGTAAAGATGAATTTTTTCGAAAACCTTCTGTTGCTCAAATCAAAAAGTGTTTAACTAACGAAAGTTAGATAACAACATGGGGCAGAAGCACAAAAAATTACAGCTGAATCCCACATACAGAGCTCTCTCACAATTTTTACGGTGAAGCACAAAAATCTGTTTCGGGACAACAACTTTCCCAATCATTACTTCACTCTCATTAGAGGTTACTCTTGGCACAAAAAGCAAATAAAAAAGATAAGGAGAGGTTATTACATAGGTAATAACTTTCAAGACTCATCTAAACTTTTGGGTTATCTCCCAATAAGTACTTTTCTTTAACGCCTTTAAGTTAGGCATAAGAAGCAAAGAAAGAATCAAGTGTTCTCAAATGAAGAAGCATTAAGATCAATACCAGAAATATTTTCAACAAGGCAAGGTATATCATCCAAGTAAGTTCTAGAGGATCCTTTCTCAATGCTCTTGGGTTCACTATTCTCATCAAAAGGGTTTGCAGGAACAATCCAATCAAGATTCTTTTCTATGGCATCATGTATTGCTACTAGTTTAAAGGGTATTGGTATCCTAGGTTCCTCCCCATTAGGTTCGATTTTGTTCATCTTTTCTCATGTACCAACAACATCTACACATGATCCTAGCATATTGAAACGTTCAAAGACTTTCCTAGCTTCTTTGGCAACATCATAGAACTCTTTAAACAGAGTTTCTAGTATAAAATCCCTCTTTTCAGGGTCTTCAATTTCCTTAAGCTTAAGAAACATTACTTGCATTAAGGGGTTGAGATTAACAAACCTAGCTTCTAACATGTGAATTAAAGAAGCTACAGGAATCTCATAGTTTGGAGCAAGTTCTACGAGGGACCTATCCTCAGTATCTTCATGCTTACTAACATGATTAAAGAATTCTTCAATCTTATCTTTCCCAATTATAGAACCACTACCAATTGGAAGGTCTTTCAGGATGAATGTAGGGATCAACATGGTGAGCTAAGGGAGAGGTGACAACTAAAGGAGACTTAATTTTTTTGTGTTTTTCAAATAAGAAAGCAAAAAGGTAATTTTTTTGTGTTTTTGAAGAACAAAACAAGCAAACAAAGCAAAAAGAAAACTAAGCAAAACAAAAATAAAAGAGATTGGTTATGAGGGACTCCCCTTGTGAAGATGTCCTTGACTCCCCGGCAACGGCGCCAGAAAAATATTTGATGCGCTCGACGTTCTACGTAGAGCTCGTTGGTAACCCCAAGAGGAAGGTACGATGAGCACAGCAACAAGTTTTCCCTCAGTTATAAAACCAAGGTTAAATCGAACCAGTAGGTGCAAGGAAACACCCCAAAGGTGTTACTAGCTGAGCTTTGGCAGGGCGCACTACCGGTGCTAGTAGCAACGTGGAGACCTGCACAACACAACCACAGAACTTTGTTCCCAACTTGCGATGAGGTTGTCAATCTCGCCGTGTTTTGCAGAAAACAAAGGATGAAACGTATCGAATGGAAAGAAGTAAAAGTTTGCAGAAAGTAAACACAAAGCAGTAAAACATTGTAGATTGTATGTAAAGACAAAGGACCGGGATCCATAGTTCACTAGAGGTGGCTCTCCTTAAGATAGATAACATGTTGGGTGAACAAATTACAGCGGGGCAATTGACAAACACCGAGAAAGCAATACATGCATATACTAATTATCTTGACTCCTTTGAGACTTGATTGGGCATTACAACATAATACATACACCGCCATCCAACTGCATCTATGACTAATAATCCACCTTCAGGTTATCATCCGAACCCCCTCCAGTATTAAGTTGCAAGCAACAGATTATTGCTTTACGAACTGCGTGTAAAGTAAACAATACGATTGTTCTATGAACAAAGGATTGTTGTTTTCTCCCTAGTAGCAACAGCACATCTAGTACCTTAGAGATTTTTGTCACTTCCCCATATTACCAGAGACATGAACCCACTATCGAGCATAAATACTAACTCTTGGAGTTGCTAGCATCTACTTGGCCAAGATAGCTACTAACAACGGAAAGCATGCAAGATCACAAATAACAAAGACATGATAAAATCAATAATCAATCTGAAATAGCATCTCAATATCCATCGGATCGCCGCAAACACAACATGTAGAATTACAAATAGATGATCTTGATCATGAACGGAGCTCACAAGATCTAAACATGAAAGCACAAAGGAGGAGAACCAGCCATCTAGCTACTACATGGATCCGTAGTCCAAGGATGAACTACTCACGCATCACACCGGAGGCTTGCATGGTGATGAAGAAGGCCTCCAGGGTGAATTCCCCTCTCTAGCGGGGTGCCGGGAAGAGCTTCAGATCCCTCCGGATCTAGGGATGGATATGACGGTGGCTACAGACTCTTTCGTGGATTTCTGATCGGGTACTTAGTGTTTTCGTCTCGAGGGAAATATATAGGCGGAAGGAGAGGCCGAGGGGGTGCCGGGAGCGGCCACACCACCCCCTGGCGCGGGCCAGGTGGTGTGGTGGCTCCCTGGCCCTTGTCCGTCTCGTATTCTGGCACTTGATCACTTCCGGAAAAATTGGCACTTTAGCTTGTGTCCCGTCCAATTCCGAGAATATTTATTTTCTGACTTTCCTGGAACCAAAAACAGCAGAAAACAGGCAGATGGCACTGTGACTCTATAATAGGTTAGTCCAAAAAATCATATGAAAAGTACTCCAAAGTTGGAACAAAACACAAGAAAGTGGATAAAACCAAGCATGGAACATCAAAAATTATAGATACATTTGCAATGTATCAGGCTGCGGTATCCACATCGACTCCTCCGTCATATACTTTGATATCAAGCTCATGGCGTTCCTCCAAGGGTGGAGGGACAAGTGGATGAGCTGTCTCTGCTTTCAAGACTCTGTGACCGCGTTAAGCAACTGGAGGGCGAACTGCCCATCCTCCGTGGTAACACGGATGTATGGAAGTCATGGGCGGAGAAGGCTACTGCTCGAGAGCAATATCTGCTAGAGGAGGTGGCACAGCTGGGCGACCAATTCAAGTGTTAGCTTTCTGCTTCCTTATATTTTCTTGTAGTCACTTGCGGTAGGTCGTTGTCTTCATACTTTTCGCCTTTGCTTGGTATAGTTGTCAGCGCGCGTCATCCGAAGGATGAGAAGGACATGATCTCCATTCACATGAATGACCTGACCCAAGAGCAGCTTCAGGCGAGTGGGTACTTCTAGGTGGATCACGATCATGCAATCGCACTGGCGACCCTGCAGGATCGTGTCTCGCGAGTGCTTCATTTTCTGAAGAAATCGCAATCGTGCTTAAGGAACATCTATCAGACGATGTTTCCGCTGGACATCGTTCCCTCGAGCCTGCTGGCTCTTCTTGCGAAATTTCAAGACTTAAGTGGAGTCTGCGAGTGTGTACGACAACTGTTAGTGGCTGGTGCCAAGGCTGCTCTGTCGCTGTCACTGGTGCGACTGCACAAGCCTGATGTGGATGTTGCAGCGATTGCTGCTGGACTGCCGGCGCCTCCAACGGGATCCACCTGGAATATGGTTCCTCATTACCAGGCGGTGGATCGCCCTACGGAGGATATTGTCGACTTCTTCGAGGAGCAGACAAATGTTCTTCTGGTGCAGTAGTAGTTTAGTTTGTATCCTGCACATAAGTATACCAGTGTTGTAAAGTTCGTATGGATGTTGTATATAATTGATTAATATTGATGTGTAAGGAGCTTGCTAGCTCGTATGCTTTTGCGAGTGCGTTGCATTATGCGATTCATTTTCGTTAGCCTGACTTGTGTTTATCTCAGCACCTTGCCAACCTGTCAGGTGCGTTGCAGCTGGGTTGGTGTTTGTCAAGGGTTCGATTAGTGCGTCAGCTACTCAGGATATCGTGATTGGTTTGTAGAACAGATGTGTAAAGGATGATGCAGCCCCCGAGTGGATAAATTGCGAAAAATAAAAAAAAGAACGCAGAGTTTGGGGTACTTAGCTATATTTATTCGTAGGATAGTATGAGGTACAATGTGTGGCTAAGTAGCCTTGGCTGAATAGCCATATTTGCAACGTAAGAAATAAAAGGCGACTAGGGGTAGAAGCACCGCAGCTGCGCGACGTTGCAAGGGTTGGAGTACGTGACTCCTGTCTCGAAATCTTTGAAGCGATAGGCGCCACCTGGGATTATTTCTGCGATCACATATGGTCCTTTCCAAGGGGACTCGAGCTTGAGATTCCCTTGCTGTTTCAATCGCAGGACCAGGTCTCCTTCGACAAAGGACCTGGGGCGTAGCCTTCTGATGTGGTAGTTACGCAGGTTCTGCTGGTAGATCGTTGATCTTTGTGCTGCGATTTCCCATGCCTCATCAAGGAGGTCGACGGAGTCTTCTAGTGCAAGAGTTGACTCATGTTCGCTATAAGCGACCACTCACGGTACTTTGTATCGTACCTCTGCGGGTAGCACCGCTTCAGCACCATGCACCATGAAGAACGGGGTGTACCCTGTGGCACTGTTTGGGGTTGTATGTAGGCTCGAGAGTACCGATTGCAGCTCGTCTGGCCAACATCATGTGGCTTGTTCGAGTGGCCTAAGGAGTCGCTTCTTGATTCAGCCGCAGACGAGCCCATTGGCCTTTTCGACCTGACCGCTGGTCTGTGGATGAGCTATGGAGGCATAGCTTATGTTGATTCCCAGGTTCTCGCAGAATTCTTGGAACTTCTTGGAGGTGAAGTTCGTCCCATTGTCCGTGATGATGCTGTGTGGCACTCCGAAGCGATAGACGATGAACTCTAAGAACTTGACTGCACTGGCTCCTGACTGGTAGGTCACCGGCATGGCCTCTATCCACTTGGTGTATTTGTCGACTACGACCAAGAGGTAGACGTAGCCTCCTCGCGAGGACTTTGGGAGCTTGCCGACTTATACATTGCAAATGTATCTATAATTTTTGATGTTCCATGCTTGGTTTTATCCACTTTCTTGTGTTTTGTCCACACTTTGGAGTACTTTTCATATGATTTCTTGGACTAACCTATTAACAAGAGCCACAGTGCCAGCTGCTTATTTTCTGCTGTTTTTGGTTCCAGGAAAGTCAGAAAATGAATATTCTCGGAATTAGACGGGACAAAAGCCAAAGTGCCTATTTTTTCGGAAGTCATTAGATGCCAGAATACGAGACGGAGAAGGGCTAGGGGCCGGGCCACACTACATGGCCGCGCGACCAGGCCTGGCCCGCGCCAATGGGTCGTCTGGCCGACCCCAGCACCCCCTCGACCTCTCCTTCCGCCTATAAGATGCCCTCGGGACGAAAACCCTAAGTACCCGATCAAAAATCCACGAAAGAGTCTGTAGCCGCCATCATCTCCATCCCTAGATCGGGAGGGATCTGAACCTCTTCCCGACACCCTGCCGGAGAGGGGAATTCACCTTGGAGGCCTTCTTCATCATCATGCAAGCCTCCGGTGTGATGCGTGAGTAGTTCATCTTTGGACTACGGATCCATGTAGTAGCTATATGGCTGGTTCTCCTCCTTTGTGCTTTCATGTCTAGATCTTGTGAGCTCCGTTAATGATCAAGATCATCTATTTGTAATTCATACATGTTGTGTTTACGGGGATCCGATGGATATTGAGATGCTATTTCGGATTGATTATTGATTTTATCATGTCTTTGTTATTTGTGATCTCGCATGCTTTCCGTTGTTAGTAGCTATCTTGGCCAAGTAGATGCTAGCAACTCCAAGAGTAAGTATTTATGCTCGATAGTGGGTTCATGCCTCTGGTAATCTAGGAAGTGACAGAAATCTCTAAGGTACTAGATGTGCTGTTGCTACTAGGGAGAAAACAACAATCCTTTGTTCAGAGAACAATCGTATTGTTTACATTACACGCAATTCGTAAAGCAATAATCTGTTGGTTGCAACTTAATACTGGAGGGGGTTCGGATGATAACCTGAAGGTGGATTATTAGTCATAGATGCAGTTGGATGGCGGTCTATGTATAATGTTGTAATGCCCAATCAAGCTCCAAAGGAGTCAAGATGATTAGTATATGCATGTATTGCTTTCTCGATGTTTGTCAATTGCCCCGCTATAATTTGTTCACCCAGCATGTTATCTATCTTAAGGAGAGCCACCTCTAGTGAACTATGGATCCCGATCCTTTCTTTTACATACAATCTATAAACTGTTTACTGCTTTGTGTTTACTTTCTGCAAACTATCACTTCCTTCCATTCGATACGTTTAATCCTTTGTTTTCAGCAAAACCGGTGAGATTGACAACCTCATCGCAAGTTGGGGACAAAGTTCTGTGGTTGTGTTGTGCAGGTCTCCTCGTTGCTGCTAGCACCGGTAGTGTGCCCTGCCAACGTTCAGCTAGCTACGCCTTTGGGGTGTTTCCTTGCTCCTACTGGATTGATAACCTTGGTTTCGTACTGAGGGAAAACTTGCTATTGTGCTCATCATACCTTCCTCTTGGGGTTCCCCAACGAGCTCGATATATTTTGGGCCATCAAGCATATTTTCAAGCGCAGTTGCCGGGGAGTCAAGGACATCTTCACAAGGGGAGTCCCTCATAACCAATCTCTTTACTTTGTAATTTTTGTTTTGATTTTTTTCTTTTTGCTTTGTTTGCTTGTTTTGTTATTCAAAAACACAAAAAATTAGTTTTGCAAGTTTGCTTTCTTATTTAAAAAACACAAAAAAAATTAGTTCCTATCTTAAGTTACCACTATGTCTACCCTTGCTCCAATCACTATGTCACCCGAGGAAATGATTTTCACTTTTAAACAAGGAATTGAGGAGAGCTTCAAGGAAGCTTGGTCTAGAATCTCTGATCCACATGAAAAAACTGAGCCTAAAATGACTCAAAGCTTGTTCCTTATCAGTTTCTACCTTGGAATTGCTCTTTGCTATAGATATGCTTTAGATGCTGTTGTGGAGGAGATTACCTCCAATGTAATGAGGATGATGCTGTTAATGCTATAAAGAAATTGATCCTTACTTACAACTTGCCTAGCCAAACTGATATTTCTTTCGCAAAAATATTTGCTAGATTGAACACTCTTGAGACTGGCACTGCTAGCTTAAAAGATTTCTATAATACACTTAGGGAGCATCACAATTATGTTCCAATAAATTCTGAACCATCAAAGTGGCTCCCCATAGTAAAGATTTAGATAAACACTAAAATGTTTCAAGCCCGCTATGATATCATGTATGAATTTTGTCTTATGCCCAAAGATATTTATGAATCTTTGAATCTTTGGGGGCTTACTAAAGGAGGAAAAGAAATATCTCTTGCTAATAATGCTACCATAATACCGACTGGAATAGCTGAAGGAGTGTTTACAAAGATCGTTGGGAAAATGATTTCTACGGATTATCTTGTCATTGAATGTGCAGGAAAATGACAAATTACACTTGGAAGGTCCCTATTAGAACTCCTTGGAGCAATAATAGATGTGGGAAAGAGAACCATGCACCTTTCTTCTCCACCAAATAATCATATTTTCCCCAAGGTTAAGAATAAAAGTAAGAGAGGTAAGGGCAAGAAAGTTGGTCTTAATGCTTCTTCATTTGAGAACACTTGATTCTTTCTTTGCTTCTTATGCCTAACTTAAAGGCGTTAAAGAAAAGTACTTATTGGGAGATAACCCAAAAGTTTTAGATGAGTCTTGGAAGTTATTACCTTTGTAATAACCTCTCCTTATCCTTTTTATTTGCTTTTTGTGCCAAGAGTAACCTCTAATGAGAGAGAAGTAATGATTAGGAAAGTTGCTGTCCTGAAACAGATTTTTGTGCTTCACAGTAAAAATTTGTGAGAGAGATCTGTATGTCGGATTGAGCTGTAATGTTTTGTGCTTCTGCCCCAGGTTGTTATCTAACTTTCGTTAGTTCAACACTTTTTTATTTGAGCAATAGAAGGTCTTCTAAAAAATTGTCTTTACCTGCTGATCTGTTTTGACAGATTTCTGCCAGTTTCTGCATTTGCTTCTTGTTAGTTCCTTCTTGAGTTCTTTTGGGGAATTGAGATTTTTGAGGGAAGTGCTACAGTAGCTAGTGTTCTAATGGAAGTTTATTTGGTATTAGAACTGAACCTTAAGACCTATTATCTTGAGTGCACTAATGTTGCTAATAAAGATTGTGTGAAGTTTTGTATGAAGGAAAAATTTCAGGTGTACGGAAGAAATGAGTAATGAGATGAAGGATGGACTAAAGCTCAAGCTTGGGGATGCCACGTGTGTCACCACAAGAAATATCCAAGAAGTACAAGCATCAAAGCTTGGGGATGCCCAAGGCATCCCCTTCTTCATCAATAAAAATCCCAGGTTTCTGCGCCCGAGGTCTTCATCATCGTCGGAGTAGGTGCGGTTCCTCACCGAATCTTCTCCATCGGCCCACTGATTCGTGATCTCCATCAGGTGGTCGATTATTTTGGGCTTCGAGCGACCCAGTGCCTCTCTTAGTTCTATGCGGCGAACACCGCCGTTGAATGCGTCGATTGCGCAATCCTCCGAGATATTTTCTGCAGAGTTCTTAATGATAGACCACCTCTGGATGTACGAGCGTAGCCATTCGCCCGAACTTTGCTGGCAGCTCCTCAACTCTTTGATTGATGCGGGCCTTTTGTAAGTGCCCTTGAAGCTGCGCACAAAGCTATAGGCCAGCTCTTCCCAGCTGCGAATGGATCCGCGCGGGAGATTGTTGAGCCATGCACGGGCGGCACCTTGCAGCTGCAGCTGTAAGCATTGCATGGCCATGCTTCGACTCCCTCCGTGCAGCTTGACGGAGGAAAAGTGGTCTTCCAACCAGATTTTCGGGTCCTGTAGGCCGTCGAATTTTGGATTTTCCGACGGGAGCTTGAATCCCTTAGGCATTCGCCCCTGCTTGATGGCTCTACTGAAGCATCTGGCGCCACAGAGTTCAATCCCGTCCTCTTATGAATCAGTCGAGCGAGCACGTCGTGCCCTTGACTTGTCGATTTGCACTGCGTGAGATCATCACGCGCATCATAGTCGTGGTCATGCCATCGTGAACGGCGACGTCGAGACAGATCGTGACTATCGTCGCTGGACGAGGTGAGGAATAGCGTTTCACCAGGGCCTTGCCCTTCTTGGGTTCTAGCGTTGGCTCTTTATCGAGAGCGGCCTCGATTAGCCCCAAACCCGCAATCGTAGATCGATGCATGGCGGCTCGCGGATCTCCAGCTGGCGGCTGGTTGTTGAGGAGGTACATGGTGGTCGCCGTTACCGCAGCTTGCGGCGTTTTCGGGAGCATATTGCCACGCGTATCCACCGTCATGGAACCGAAGTCGAGGACCTTTGCGGCTTCTACACGTTCTTGTACGGTGAGGTGGGCCAGTCGAGATCGCCTTTTGTTAGCGACGTACTCGTTGCACTTGGAGGAGGATTCTCCGTGGGAGGAGAGCCCAGCTCGCCGGAGGCTCGACTCGTCTGCCGCCTTTTTACGCGCTTTGAGTTGCGCGAGTGTATGCACTTGGCGTTTGTATTCCTCCTTCAGGAGCCAATGGTAGCCCATCAGCAGTTCTTCCGGGGAGCCGAAGGGTAAAGGGTTACCTCGTAGGGCTTCTCGGCAGCGGGCCCACTTGTTGTCATTGAGCCTGATCACTACGCGTTCCCCCGTGTTTTCATTCACCATGGTTGGTGGTTCGACTGCTCCTCCATTGCTGACAGGGGCGCCGTTAGTGGGGCCGCCGTTGGGTGGTCCGCCATTAGGTATGCCACCGTTTGGTGGGTCGGTTCCATTGCCACCGTTGCCCGTGTTGTTGCGATTGGCAGAGGAATCGCCAGCGTTGATGACGGCGCACATGAAGTGGTTGGGGAAGCTGTTGCTCCCACAACTTTCAGATCCGGAACCGTAGGCTCCATCTTCAGTTGCTAGGTCGTTCAGATCGGATTCGCGACTGTTGTCGCTCTCCGTATTCTCGACTATTGTCGAGGCATTGAGCTCACTGAGGGTGTCGATCGGTGGAGGGAACCACGATGCTGGAGCAATCGATGGTGTTGTCGGCTGGTCAGGCATGCAAAGCATGCCCATTTGACCAACTTGGAAGCGGAAGCTCCCGATCGCCAGGCTAATTCCATCGCCCATGGACTCGAAAGCCGGGCGAGTGGCCGGCGTGTGGACGGTGAAGTCAAACACGCCGAAGAGCTGGCGAATCTCCGCTGTTGTGGAGTTGTAGATCGCAGTTGATGGGGCCGAAGAAGCCGCAACATCAGCACTCCCACTTCCCACAGACGGCGCCAATTGACGAGGGTTTAACTCATCAATGCCCATTGTTATAGACTTGGGTTTTGGAGAAGGAGGGAGCGATGGAAGCATCAATCGGCTAGAAAACAAGCACACAGGGATGCAAGGTTTACCCATGTTGAGGCCTCGTAGAGGTCCCTACTCCTGCTTGTCTGCTCATGGAATTAACAAAGGAATCGAAGATTACAATGGTGCACAGATGCAATCTGGCGAGGGTTGTGGAAACTAGGGTTACGTGTGTCCTCCTCGCCGCCCCCTCCTAGCCTTTATATAGATAGGCTAGGTCTCGGGTAGCAGTTCGAGTCGGTTACATGTTAGGGTTTTCCCTTCAAACTTTCTATCTTTAGCTTCTCCTTGTTCCGCAAGCAATCGAGAGTCCGTAGGTTACTCGAGTTCTCCATTTGGGCCTTGGCAACGCCGTGGGCTTCCGCTGTATTCAGGCCGTATATACCAAGCTCGAGTACCTATAGGATATACCCATGTCACATGGAGTGAAATCCATAGTATGAAGCTTGGAACTTAGACGAGAATACTATGCTCTCGTGGCCTGTTTCAATCCATATAGAGCCTTATCAAGTTTGCAAATATAGGTTGGAGTAGTGGAAGACTGGAACCCTGGTGGTTATTTCATATAAACCTCCTCTTCCAGAACACCATGTAAGAACGCATTTTTACATCTAGCTGCCTTAAGCTCCATCCTTGTAATACTGCTATAGAGAGAACAAACCTGATAGTTGCAGCTTTGATAACGGGACTGAAGGTATCTTCCTAGTCAATACCATACCTTTGTTTGAAACCTTTTGCAACTAGCCTTGCCCTATACCTGTCAATACTACCATCAGGATGCTTTTTAATACGGTAAACCCACTTACAGTCAATAACATTCTTCTTGGAGCTTGGTGGTACAAGATGCCAAGTGTTGTTGGCAATAAGAGCATCATATTCCTCCTGCATGGCTTGCTTTCAATTTTTATCAGAAAGAGCATCTCTTAAATTTTGTGGTTCTCCTATAGACGTCAATAGAGCATACCTGACAGTACCATCGGTATATATTTTAGGCTATCTAATACCATTTTGCAGACGTGTCTGAACACCAATAGCAAGAGGCGGTGCAGGATCAGGCGGCGCAGAAGATCCGTGCTCCTGGCGTTGGGTGGGAGAATCTCCTCCACTAGCAGCAGCATAGGTGTTGTTGCTGGTATTGTTCGTGTCACAGACGGGCGAGGAAGCGCGTGACACATGCGACGTGGCAAATTGTCGTTGACACGGAGTTGGCGAGGGGGACTGACGCGGTCGGGCGAAATCTGCCCGTGGCGACGTGGAAAGCACGGACTCGCTCGCGCAGGACACAGACGAAGACGAGGCGGGCATGGGTGCGAAGTTGTGCGTTCGGGCACCAGGCGAGGAAGGTTCAGGGGTGGTTGGTACGTCCGCGTCAGGCGGCAGACCCAAGGCAGATCTTGGCGGAGAATCATCCTCGAGATCACCCTGGTTGGCCCCTGTAGCTGTGTCCTCTTCTGGTTCATCATTTGATGTGCTGTTTGCACTGTTGTCAGCAGAATTTTGTACAGAATTTTGAGACACACTCGGTTGTGCGGTTGGATAGACCTGTAAAGGAGGAATAATATGAACAATTTGCAAATATTGATCATTAGAAAGCACACCCCCATCTTGTGAAACCGTGGTGGGTGTGTCAGTTGGAAGAAGAAGAATTTCCTCGCGTAGACGGCGGCCAGCATTAGGATGTAGCTCAGCAAAGGGAAAGATGTTCTCATCAAAAACAACATCGCGAGAAATATAGACACAACCAGTTGTAGTATCTAGACATTTTACGCCCTTGTGTCGAAAACTATAACCAAGAAACACACATCTTTTGGACCGGAAAGAAAGCTTGTGTTGATTGTAAGGACGTAGATTAGGCCAACATGCACAACCAAAAACACAAAGGGACTCATAATTTGGCTTGACATGAAGAAGTTTTTCAGTGGGAGACTCAAGATTAAGAAATTTTGTGGGCAACAGATTTATAAGAAAGGTAGCTGTGATAAATGTTGGGTTCGCAGCATAGAAAACAAAAAATTACTACGATGGGAACTATAAGCCAAGATCTATCTACTAGATACAAGCAACGGGTGGATATACATCCATAGAGAACTTACCCTCGAAGACAACAAAACGTTGTTAACGAGATGGAACTCGTGGATGATGTAGTCGTATACTTGCCGATCTCAAGATCGTGATGAAGTCTAGCAGGTCCGGCTCCAGCACGTCCATCAGATCCAGCTCCAGCAAGTCCAGCACCACCAAGTCTAGCATCACAAAGCAGCGGTGCATCCGTGATCGCACACACGTCCGGTACCCCGACAACCTCCGTCCCTCGTTCCAGCAAAGCAGTGGAAGCAGCAACTCCTTTCTAGATAAAGCCACCGGGAACATGTATCTCGCTAATCCGGGACCATGAGGAATAACTAGAGGGAGTAGAGAACCTTCACGAGGAGGTGGGGCAAGAGGAGAGGAGCCATGGGGCTCCTTTTATAGGGGAGGGGGCGCATCCCCAAGGCCATGGCTGGCCGGCCATGGTGGGTGCCCCCACCTCTCCATCATTCATGTGGGTGGAGCTTCCACTAAGCCCACTCACATCAATTTCAACTCCACTCACTTTGCATTTAATGTCCACCAAATTAAATGCATTTTCTCTTTAAATAAAACACTTTTATTTATTTTATTCCGAATTTTGTTAATTACTTTAATTAACAAACATTCACATAAAACTCCCTGCAACATTTCAATATCACATGCAGAACCAATTTCAGCAATTTCACCCGAAACAATTCCGGTTTTCATCGAAATGATTCAGCGCTTTCTTAATAATTATCTGAAACATATTTGCTCCTAAATGGTGTCGGTATCCCTTAAGTGTGTCACCCTATGGTTCGCGAATAATGCAGACATGATTGAGGCCCCTCTTCGATCAATAATCAGCAGCGGGACCCGGAGATCCATACTGACTCCCACATATTCAACGATGACTCTTGTGATCGTGTGAACCTTTAATATCGTAACTAAATCCCTTTGTCTCGTGCTATATTACATGTCCAAGATTTGATCATCGGCATCCAAATACCTAATTTGATCTCATTACCGACATGCACTCATTTCTCGTTCCCGTGATATAACATTCTAGTGATCATATCACTTGCTTGCAAGCTATTCTCAATGTGATATCACCGAGAGGGCCCAGAGTATATCTATCCGTCATCGGGATGGACAAATCCCACTCTTGATCCATGAGCCTCAACATAACACCTTTGTAGCACTGAACCCACCTTTATAGTCACCCTATTACGGTATGACGTTTGATGTTATCAAGATACTCTTCCGGTGTTAGTGATAAACATGATCTCATGGTCTAAGGACTAAGATTACTTCGTATGATGTTATCGCAATATAAACATAATGACTCTGATCGTAATGCTATACTTCAGATGAATGTTCATCACATCATTCCACCAATGTTGTGACCTCATTATTAACAACATCCAATGTCCATGATCAGGAAACCTTGATCATCTTGTTAATCAACGAGCTAGTTTATATGAGAGGCATTACTAGGAACTTTGTATTTTGTTTATTAAACACACATGTATTAACGTTTCCAATTAATACAATTATAGCATGCAAAATAAACATTTATCATAAACATGGAATAAGATAATAACCACTTTATTATTGCCTCTCGGGCATATTCCCTTCAGTCTCCCACTTGCACTAGAGTTAACAATCTAGTTTGAAAAACTTTGCGTATTGAACACCTATGGCTTTCTGGTGTTGCATATACGCGATTGCTAGTGGTTAACATAATCACCGGATCTGACAGTTTCAGGTCCGTGTGTATTTGCATGTATTTGCGTCTTTATGCATCACTCATTCTCAAATGAGATGGCATTGTATAAATTTGGTCCTTTGGTGAGACCTTTAGTTTGTTCGGGTTAAAAATGTTGATATTATTGTCATACAATATATCTTCATAGTATTAGCCCACTTGAACCACACCTAGTTTGATAACAAACTACTTAACACAAATGCCCTCCTTTGCTGCTACTATAGCAGTCATATACTTACCCTTTTGTTGTAGTATCTGTCACAATGTCTCAACTTTGGAACTCATCCAAATCCATCATGGAACATCCTTTCCATTACATTGTGCCACCCATAGTCTAAATTGAGATAAATTTAATTTGTATCTTGTGACAAAACTAGTATCAATGTAACACTTTACAATGAACTACCTTTTACTATTTGTCACTTATACATGATATATTCTTAGTTCTTCCAAAGCTCATAAGAATATCTTTACTATCGTCCAATGATCATCTTATGAATCATTCTGGTATCTGCTCATAACATTTAGAGCATAGGACATATCTGGATATATACATATCACGGTATAATCGATCAAAATCTTCATGTGATTTTACTCACCAAGTGTTGAAACACTTGAATCTTGATACAATCCTTTCCATGCAGCAAGAACCTTTCTTGTTGTTTCCATATTGAACCCTTTCAATATCTCATATATGTACGTCTGGCATAACCGTATTAGCGCCTCAATCTATCCATATAGACGTTGATGCCAAATATTCCGGTTTTGCCCAAGTCTTTTATCGAAATCCTATATTAATGAAATTCTTAACTTGTGTCAATAAAAGATACATCATTTCCAATCAACAATATGTACTCTGCATAATGTATTGGAAATTTGTCTCAGCGCTCCCACTTAATTTCTTACAAATGCAAGCATCTTCATCATCTCCGATGAAATTAAACTCTTTTAACATTTTCACCATGGTGAAGATTCCAACTCCGCTATGCTCACTTCAACTATTGAAGTTTGCATGCCCTTTTAACACCCTTTGAATTAACCAAAACCCTTCAGACCATGTCATGTACACGTCCTAGGTAACCATTCTATTAGAAGAATCTTGTTTTGTTTATTCAACTACCATATACCAAATTATATGTAGTGGTTGATACATTAATCCGTCAAGACTAAATATCGCTATGAAAGATCAAATCTTGTCATAGTCAACTCCTTGAACATTGCCATAAACTTCTTTCCGACATGTCGACTATTTGATAGATGTTAAACATCCATGTCTATTTCTTTATAGATCCAAACACGACCAATAGGCTTCACGCCTTTTCGAAGGGTCTTCCAAGTTCAGAAACTTGATTTCTCGTGTATGGATACTATCATGGATTCTATGACTTCTAGTCATTTTATGGAGTCAAGGCCCATCATCGCTTCTTTGCATGCAGTCGGTTCATTATTGTCAAAACAATAACGACTTCTGTTTCAAATCTTACTATTTGATTCTTACCGACCCACATGGTTCAATAGGAACTCTAATCTCCAAGATCACACCCTTTGTAATCACGGGAGCCATGAGCATTGTGGCTGCCACCGGGACACTTTACGGCGCTGCGCTGATACATTGCAAATGTATCTATAATTTTTGATGTTCCATGCTTGGTTTTATCTACTTTCTTGTGTTTTGTTCCAACTTTGGAGTACTTTTCATATGATTTCTTGGACTAACCTATTAACAAGAGCCACAGTGCCAGCTGCCTGTTTTCTGCTGTTTCTGGTTCTAGGAAAGTCAGAAAATGAATATTCTCGGAATTGGACGGGACAAAAGCGAAAGTGCCTATTTTTCCGGAAGTGATCAAGTGCCAGAATACGAGACGGAGAAGGGCCAGGGGCCGGCCACACCACCTGGCCGCGCGGCCAGGCTGGGCCCGCGCCAGGGGGTGGTGTGGTGGCTCCTGGCACCCCCTCGGCCTCTACTTCCGCCTATATATTGCCCTCGGGACGAAAACCCTAAGGACCCGATCAAAAAATCCACGAAAGAGTCTGTAGCCGCCGTCATCTCCATCCCTAGAGCGGGAGGGATGTGAAGCTCTTCCCGGCACCCTGCCGGAGAGGGGAATTCACTCTCGAGGCCTTCTTCATCACCATGCAAGCCTCCGGTGTGATGCGTGAGTAGTTCATCCTTGGACTACGGATCCATGTAGTAGCTAGATGGCTGGTTCTCCTCCTTTGTGCGTTCATGTTTAGATCTTGTGACCTCCATTCATGATCAAGATCATCTATTTGTAATTCATACATGTTGTGTTTGTGGGGATCCGATGGATATTGAGATGCTATTTTAGATTGATTATTGATTTTATCATGTCTTTGTTATTTGAGATCTTGCATGCTTTCCGTTGTTAGTAGCTATCTTGGCCAAGTAGATGCTAGCAACTCCAAGAGTTAGTATTTATGCTCGATAGTGGGTTCATGCCTCTGGTAATCTGGGGAAGTGACAGAAATCTCTAAGGTACTAGATGTGTTGTTGCTACTAGGGAGAAAACAACAATCCTTTGACAGAAATCGTATTGTTTACTTTACACGCAGTTCGTAAAGCAATAATCTGTTGCTTGCAACTTAATACTGGAGGGGGTTCGGATGATAACCTAAAGGTGGATTATTAGTCATAGATGCAGTTGGATGGCGGTCTATGTATAATGTTGTAATGCCCAATCAAGTCTCAAAGGAGTCAAGATGATTAGTATATGCATGTACTGCTTTCTCGGTGTTTGTCAATTGCCCCGCTGTAATTTGTTCACCCAGCATGTTATCTATCTAAGGAGAGCCACCTCTAGTGAACTATGGATCCCGGTCCTTTTCTTTACATACAATCTATAAACTGTTTCTGCTTTGTTTTTACTTTATGCAAACTTTTACTTCTTTCCATTCGATACGTTTAATCCTTTGTTTTCCGCAAAACACGGTGAGATCGACAACCTCATCGCAAGTTGGGAACAGAGTTTTGTGGTTGTGTTGTGCAGGTCTCCACATTGCTACTAGCACCGGTAGTGCGCCCTGCCAAAGCTCAGCTAGTAACACCTTTGGGGTGTTTCCTTGCTCCTACTGGTTCGATTAATCCTTGGTTTCATAACTGAGGGAAAACTTACTGCTGTGCTCATCGTACCTTCCTCTTGGGGTTCCCAACGAGCTCTACGTCGAAAGTCGAGTGCATCAAGATTTTTCTGGCGCCGTTGCCGGGGAGTCAAGGACATCTTCACAAGGGGAGTCCCTCATAACCAATCTCTTTACTTTGTTTTTTTTTGTTTTGCTTAGTTTTCTTTTTTGCTTTGTTTGCTTGTATTTTTATTCAAAAACACAAAAAAATTAGTTTTACTTCTTTGCTTCTTATTTGAAAAACACACAAAAAATTAGTTCCTATCTTAAGTTGTCACTATGTCTAGCCTTGCTCCAATCACTATGTCACCTGAGGATATGATTTCACTTTTAAACAAGGAATTGAGGAAAATTTTAAGGAAGCTTGGTCTAGAATCTCCGATCTACATGAAAAAACTGAGCCTAAAATGACTCAAAGCTTGTTCCTTAGAAGTTTTTACCTTGGAATTGCTCTTTTCTAAAGATATGCTTTAGATGCTGTTGTGGGAGGAGATTTCCTCCATTGTAATGAGGATGATTCTATTAATGCTACAAATAAATTGATCCTCACTTACAATTTTCCTAGCCAAACTGATACTTCTTTCGCAAAAATATTGGCTAGGTTGGACACTCTTGATGCTGTAATATGCTTAGGGAGCACCACGATTAATAGATTAGAAAGTTGCTATAATACGCTTAGAGAGCACCACGATTATATTCCAAAAAACTCTGAACCATCAAAGTGGTTCCCTACAGTAAAGATTGAGATGAACACTGAAACTTTTCAAGCTCGCTGTGATATCATGTCTGAATTTTGCCTTATGCCCAAAGATATTTATAAATATCTGAATACTTGGGGGCTCATTGAAGGAGGAAAGAAAATATCTCTTACTAATAATACTACCATATTACCTCTTGGAATAGCTGAAGGAGTGTTTACAAAGATCCTTGGGAAAACGAGTTCTATTGATTATCTTGTTATTGAATGTGCAGGAAAAGGACAAATTACACTTGGAAGGTCCCTCTTAGAACTCCTTGGAGCAATAATAGATGTGGGAAAGGGTACCATGCACCTTTCTTCTCCACCAAACAATCATATTTTCCCCAAGGTTAAGAATAAAAGTAAGAGAGGTAAGGGCAAGAAAGTTGGTCTTAATGCTTCTTCATTTGAGAACACTTGATTCTTTCTTTGCTTCTTATGCCTAACTTAAAGGCGTTAAAGAAAAGTACTTATTAGGAGATAACCCAAAAGTTTTAGATGAGTCTTGGAAGTTATTACCTTTGTAATAACCTCTCCTGATCCTTTTTATTTGCTTTTTGTGCCAAGAGTAACCTCTAATGAGAGAGAAGTAATGATTGGGAAAGTTGCTGTCCCGAAACAGATTTTTCTGCTTCACCGTAAAAATTTGTCAGAGAGCTATATTTGTCGGATTGAGCTGTAATTTTTTTTGCTTCTGCCCCAGGTTCTTATCTAACTTTCGTTAGTTCAACACTTTTTTATTTGAGCAATAGAAGGTCTTCTAAAAAAATCGTCTTTACCTGCTGGTCTGTTTTGACAGATTTCTGCCAGTTTCTGCATTTGCTTCTTGTTAGTTCCTTCTTGAGTTCTTTTGGGGAATTGAGATTTTTGAGGGAAGTGCTACAGTATCTAGTGTTCTAATGTAAGTTTATTTGGTATTAGAACTGAACCTTGAGACTTATTTATCTTAAGTGCACTAATGTTGCTAATAAAGATTGTGTGAAGTTTTGTATGAAGGAAAATTTTCAGGTGTATGGAAGGAATGAGTAATGAGATGAAGGATGGACTAAAGCTCAAGCTTGGGGATGCCACGCGTTTCACCCCAAGAAATATCCAAGAAGTACAAGCGTCAAAGCTTGGAGATGCCCAAGGCATCCCCTTCTTCATCAATAAAAATCCCAGGTTTCTTACAAACGCTTCATTTTTATTGTTTCATGCACAGTTGTGTTTTTCTTGGAGCGTCTTTTTTTTCGTTTTTGTTTTGGCTTTTAGTTTGCTTGGTTTGCTTAGTTTTCTGAATAAATTGGTTGGACCCCCTCTTTCATACATTGGTTTGCAAATAGTTTGGTTTGGTTTGGAAAATAGTAGGAAAGTTCATACTTATGTGGTAAAAAGAGCTCGTTTTTGACTGTGGCCTATGCTTTGTCATGCCATGCTTGATATTGTTTTGGCTTTATGCTTAGTATTCTTTGCTGTAGCATGACTTGTTATAAACAATTTAGATTGCTTAATGTGCCTTGGATGAATCATGCGTTGTTTTAGCATATTAAAGCATAGTATAGTGGTATTCTCCTTTGATGCTTTTATTTGGGTTGACTTGGCGCATGCTCACACCATGTTATGACTATCTCAAGTCACCATAGCCTGTATTATCCTTTAGTTTTCAACTTGTAGTATCACTTTATGCTTTGATCAATGATGTTTTGTCACTCTGCATGATTATGGCAATTATTGCTCTCTTAGTTTGTCGCTCCCAGTCTTTTGCTAGCCTCCACAACAAAGTATGAGTTCCACTCATGCATCCAACTCCCTAAACCAAGTTATTCCAAAGAGTAAACCATACCTACCTACTAGCTTATGCTATTCCAAGTATATTCATGCTTTTGTTTACCTTCCACTTGTTATGAGAAAACTAGTGATTAAAGCTCTCACGAACTTGATGGCACACTTTACTTTATTGCCTCTAATAAACTTGAACCATTGGGTCCTTCTTTGTTGCGTATATGCTTGCGCTTTATAAGTTTAAATTAGCAGAACCATGTACCATGGGGAACGCTTTCAACATTGCACTTGTACTTTGTACCCCGTTGATATCATGTTCTTTTGCTTACGGATCCCGGCGGTGTGAAATAAAAGTGGAACTTGTAAGATCATGGAGTTTGTATGTGTGTTAGAGAAACGCCTGGGCCGCTAGCCTAAGCCATGCCTAATCATGGTGGAAACTTGCAGCATCACCATAACGAGCACTCTATGAAGCATCCTCAATAAAAACCTATGCAAATAGCAAATAAAAAGATAGTTGAGATGCTCATTGTCTGCTTGCCTTGTCATTTTGGTTATGGGAAAGCTCCCGTATCATGTGCAAGGGGTACCCCGTTGGCGGTTCTTAATGATACACATATACTTACAATGACAAGAGCTTACTCGTGACTGAAGTTGAGTAGCATGAGGATCGGTCTTCGTAAGTAAGGGGCATGAGATTTCGGTTTATAACTTGTCAAGCATATCCTCTTAGTTGTGTCACTTTAACCTTAATCACCTTCAAGATGCTTATGATAGGGGCAATGAGAGCTGAAAACTACAAGTACCATAATTTTTCGAAGCTCTTTATGAGACTTGAATCCCTACTTACTTTTACAAAAGGCCTTTCTACCACCATTATATTGAGTCCCCTCCTTCTATCTTTATGCACCTACTTTGAGAGCATAGTGGCCATTCTTAGTTCTATGTGCATTGTCCCAAGACTAGTTGATTGATGCATAACTTGAGCATATAGTGTCATTTCAATGGATCACGATGGTGCTCTTTTCAGTGTAAATGCGGTAGTCTCTAAAGCTTTAATCCTTAAAACATAATGGCAATTTTATAAATGACACCTTTGATCTTACCATGTCAAACAAGGTTTGATTTGATCTCTCGAACATACCATACTCCTGTGGTTTATCGGGAAATGCAAATTCATGGAACAATTCCTGAAATCTTAGGTGTTTTGCTAAACCTGCAACTCAAATATCTTCCTTTATGATCAAATCATAAAATCTTTTATTTTCTTGTTACAATGATTTTCACTTCATCTTGAAAGTCTTTGAAATTTTTTCAAATGTTTCATACTTCTTCCTTATTAAGTATATATATATATTCACTCAAATTTCTGGAGAAAGCATATGAAGCAAAAGTATCCATCGCATATGGCTACACATAATGGACTATATACATCAACATGCATAATATCCAATAAGTTAGTCATCCGTTCCTCTTTGGCCTATAGACGGAGTTTCAATTATCTCGAGGAAAGTTTCACAAGCGTCAATTGATCAAAATCAAAAGACTCCAAAAATCCATCAACATGGAGTTTTTTCATGTTTACTTTCCAATATAATTCAAACAACGATGTCAGTTCATAAGTGATCTTCCAATCATTTGTCTTATGACATTTTAGCAATAATGTTTATGGATGTGATTTCTCCAACTAGACTTGTAAAAGTTCATCCATCCTTTATGGAATACGGTAATTATTTGAACAACCAATGTTCTCGTAATACCGGAACAAAATAACAATTATTAAAACAAATCTTGAAGTCTAGGTTTGACGACAACGACAACACAATAACACTTTATTTTTTTTCGATGAACATCATCACTTATTCTCTTGCCATTTACTTAGGCCGTTGCAGTTCATGAATTGTGTTGTTATGTATGACACTTCACACCAACCAATTCGGTATCCAATACCTTAGAACCACATTGTTTAACAAGCAAGGAATACATCCATAACATGTATATCTTCTATATACCTAAGTTGGACATATCCAACCTTTTCTTTTCTGCCAAATATTTTATAGATTCTCTTTCAACAATTCCTTTTCTTTTAAAAGAATCTATCAACATCAATAGTGGTGTCATTCACATGACACATAGTACAAAGCATATATAGTCAAATACTAATACCTTTGAACTTGCACTTTGAAGTGGATCACCATCATCAAATGTTTGGTGTTCTTTCAAAAAAAAATCCATTTTTAGTAATCTTTTAGTGTAGTAAACATTTTACTTACATCTTCTATTCATACTTATCATGACAACTTTCATGATCAAGATACTATAGCATATAAGGAAGAATCGTGAGTATAATGTTAGTTCCCAAAACCTTTTTGGGAGATCCGGATGCCTAGCATCTCCATCCTTCACAAATTCTCATACAATATGAGAACATGTATTTTGCTAAATTATACTCTATCATAATGCAACCAAAAAAACATTGTTTCAGATATCACAATATCTTTCACACATGATGGTTTCTGAAACTATTTTTCAGCTCCTAGATAATCTTGATATTAAAACAACTTTTGAATATCAATAATCATGGATGCAAACATGATACTTTAGATACTAACATTGGAATTCTTACTCTTGATTTAATACTACTTATTAAACTTCATGGAGTAAATAGAGTTTGCTGAAAGTTTGCAATAGGACTTCTAAACTTTAAATTGACATTCAAAACAACACGATACCAATTCGTAAAGTAAATATCCGGAATTCTATAGTTCTATTATCTCAATTAAAACTAAGCATAAGGTAGTGAACCGATGCCAATGACTACAACAAATTATGAAAATTCACTTTGATTTAGTTTATGACAAATTGAGTTCGACTAATCCAAATTAGAAATGAACTCCCACTCAAAAACGACATCCCTCGTGCCTTTTTGGTGATTACATGGACCAAATCCACTACACCAAGTTCGATCATCGCGTGAGTCGGTGTAGCTTCAAAGGCGAGCATCAATATGGGCATCACATCAACTATATGACTCATGCTTAACCTTTCGGTCTGTGTTCTGAGGCATGTATGTACATGCTAGGCTCGCCAAGTAAGAACCTTAGTATTCGCGTGTGTAAAACTGTCTTACACCCGTTGTATGAAAGCGTAGAGTCGAGTACACCCGATCATCACATGATGTCTCGAAACACGATCCATAGAACGGTGCATACTTAAGGAAGAACATATTTTATCTTGATGTTTAAATAAGGGATCATCTTATAATGCTACTAAAATGCCAAACTAGCAATATAAGATGCAAACATCATATGTGTAAAGTGGAATGATATGGTCCATGCATTTGATCACCATCATGTGCATCGTGGTATGATCTCTATCATTCCTTTGTGTGTAAGGCCAAGGTCTATGGAACTTACACGTTAGGTGTGTTGTAAGGGTATCTACCATACATCAACTTACAACATTACCATATCATGACACTAGCCCAGCAACAATCTAAACTAGACGCCTCTAATTTATCCATTGCAAGTTTTACGTGGCTTAGGGCTTTCGAAGATAGAACCGGTCTTCCCTACGAACATGGAACCACAACGATGATAACAAAGTTATTAGCAACTCATTGTAAATCGGATATTTACTATAGTAGGAGAGACAGACACCCTCTAGCCACTTATGCAAAACTAGTTGCATGTCAGTCGTGGAACCGCTCTCATGTGTGATGACATGTAAGGTTGGTTCGGGCCGCTTCATCCCACTATGCCACCAATATCCAAAATACATAGAAGATGCAATAACATAATCATCATCGTCCACATATAAACATATGTGTACTACCCATGCAAAGCACCTACGCATAGATCAGGCTCTGATACCACTGTTGGGTTCGCAACATAGAAAACAAAAAAATTCCAATGATGGGAACTATACGCCAAGATCCATCTACTAGATACAAGCAACGGGTGGATATACATCCATAGAGAACTTACCCTCGAAGACAACAAAGCTTTGTTAACAAGATAGAACTCGTGGATGATGTAGTCGTACACTTGCTGATCTCAAGATCGTGATGAAGTCCAGTAGGTCCGGCTCCAACACGTCCATCAGATCCAGCTCCAGCAAGTCTAGCACCACCAAGTCCAGCACCACAAAGCAGCGGTGCATCCGTGATCGCACACACGTCCACCCTGACAACCTCCGTCCCTCGCTCCAGCAAAGCATCGGAAGCAACAATTCCTTTCCAGATAAAGCCACCGGGAACATGTATCTCGCTAATCCGAGACCATGGGGAATAACTAGAGGGAGAAGAGAACCTTCACGAGGAGGTGGGGCAAGAGGAGAGGAGCCATGGGGCTCCTTTTATAGGGGGGGGCGCAGCCCCAAGGCCCTGGCTGGCCAGCCATGGTGGGTGCCCCCACCTCTCCATCATTCATGTGAGTGGAGCTTCCACTAAGCCCACTCACATCAATTTCAACTCCACTCACTTTGCATTTAATATCCACCAAATTAAATGCATTTTCTCTTTAAATAAAACACTTTTATTTATTTTATTCAGAATTTTGTTAATTAATTTAATTAACAAAAATTCACATAAAACTCCCTGCAACATTTCAATATCACATGTAGAACCAGTTTCAGCAATTTCACCCGAAATAATTCTGGTTTCCATCGAAATGATTCCAACACTTTCTTAATCTTTATCTGAAACATATTTGCTCCTAAATGGTGTCGGTATCCCTTAAGTGTGTCACCCTACGGTTCGCGAATAATGCAGACATGATCGAGACCCCTCTCTGATCAATAATCAGCAGCAGGACCTGGAGATCCATACCGAGTCCAACATATTCAACAATAACACTTGTGATCGTGTGAACCTTTAACGTCGTAACTAAATCCCTTTGTCGCGTGATATATTACATGTCCGAGATTCGATCATCGGCATCCAAATACCTATTTTGATCTCGTTACCGACATGCACTCTTTTCTCGTTCCTGTGATATAACCTTCTAGTGATCACATCACTTGCTTGCAAGCTATTCTCAATGTGATATCACCGAGAGGGACTAGAGTATATCTATCCGTCATCGGGATGGACAAATCCCACTCTTGATCCATGAGCCTCAACATAACACCTTCGTAGCACTGAACCCACCTTTATAGTCACCCTGTTACGGTGTGACGTTTGATGTTATCAAGATACTCTTCCGGTGTTAGTGATAAACATGATCTCATGGTCTAAGGACTAAGATTACTTCATATGATGTTATAGCAATATAAACATAATGACTCTAATTGTAATGCTATACTTCGGATGAATGTTCATCACATCATTCCACCAATGTTGTGACCTTGTTATTAACAACATCCATTGTCCATGATTAGGAAACCTTGATCATCTTGTTAATCAACGAGCTAGTTTATATGAGAGGCATTACTAGGAACTTTGTATTTTGTTTATTAAACACACATGTATTAACATTTCCAATTAATACAATTATAGCATGCAAAATAAACATTTATCATAAACATGGAATAAGATAATAACCACTTTATTATTGCCTCTCGGGCATATTCCCTTCAATAAAAGCATCATCCCAATACTTGAGAGGCATGGAGGCATTGGCAAGAAGGGCAAGCCCAACTTCGACAATATGACTGTGTTTGCGTTCTGCCGAACTGTTTTGTTGATGAGCATGAGGACATGAGACATGATGAACAATGCCTACTCATTGAAAAAATGTATTCAATTTTGCATACTCACCACCCCAATCAGTTTGCATGGTGAGAATCTTTGTACCAAACTAGCATTCGACATATTATTGGAAATCAAGAAAAACTTGATAAACATCAAAACATTTCTTAAGCAAATAAATGCAAGTATACTTGCTAAAATCATCAATAAAGCTTACATAATATGCATGTTTGCCTATGGAAAGAGGAGCTGGACCCCATACTTCAGAGAATACTTGTTCCAAAGGAATTGTAGACACACTAGTGGAAACAAGGTAGGGAGGCTGGTGACTCTTGGCCTGCTGACCTGGATCACATATATATGGATTTATTTCTGGAGTGTATGACAAATTATTCTTCCTAAGAATTTGCTGAACAATAAAGGATGACGGATGCCCTAGACGATGATGCCACGTGGAGGATGAAGGCTTGATGGTGACAAGCGCATGCTTGGAAGATGACCCCATGGAAACTGGAACAAGGGGATAGAGACCACCTTCACAAGGACCTCTAAACATGATTTGTTGCGTGACCTTGTCCTTGATCAAGAAAAAGAAAGGGTGAATTTCAATATAGGCATTGTTGTCTAGAGTAATTCTATGTGTAGAAAGCAAGATCATGGATGCATCAGGAACATGAAGAATATTCTTGAGTTTTAGAGAGCATTGTGGGGTGTGCAAAACTAAATGACCAATATTAGCAATTTCCATACCTTGTCCACTAGCATTGTGAACTTGATCACGCCAATGGTAGGTCTCATGAATTTGAAGCTTGTTGAGTTGTCCTGTGGTGTGGTTGGTGGCTCCTGTGTCAATCACCCAGTTAGAGTCCATGCCATAAGAACCCTTCGTGTCCTTGGGAGTGTCATCATCATCATCACCAAAACACCACCAACAGTCCCAGCCGCATGACCTTCCTTTTTGCAGATTTGACATATCATGTCATCCTACCATGGCGTAGCAATAGGGCCCAGGTTCTTGCGCCCCCCTTTGCAACACCCATGATTATTAGGGCGAGGGGGTCCTGACACGCCGGCTGGGCAGGAGGGCGTGCTAGTGGAGGAGGAGGGCGGTAGAACTGCTAAGGTGGGTGTATGTAATGTTGTGGAGGAGTTGGGAAGGGTAGTAGTGGTGGTTTGTATGGCATGGCAGGGGGCTGGTATGGGTTGTATGGCGGCTGATAAGGATGGTACGGTGGTTAATATGGAGGGTAGCTGTATGGCGTGGGTGGTGGAGGTGGTGGGGGACGAGCAGGAGCATCGTAGGGTTGGCGAGAGGCAGCATTTACCGATGACGTAAAGGAACCCAGAGCCTGTCCAGAGGAGAGGAGCATATTGTCATGATTTTCACATGCCAAAAGCTAAGATCACATATCCCGGAGAGTCGTGGATGGAACAACATTGATGGACGAAACTAGATGGTTGAAGGAGCCATCTAATCCATTGAGGATGTAGTCCTTGAGCTCATTATCATCAACAGGCTTGCCGGCAGTAGCAAGCTCAGAAGCAAAACCCTTCATCTTGTGTAACAACCTCGGACCCTACGCTCTAAGTTCAAGCCTAGATGAGCCAAACGTGGTTAAGGGTTTTACAGCGGAGGCCCAGAGCCACCCACGCGTAGGCTCATCGGCTGCCCTAACCACTTCCAAGAACATCGGGACAAGAGCGAGCGGCGTAGCCAACATGCGAAGAGATCAAATACATACACAAGTGAGTATGTATGCAAGCTACCTTACAACGGTTCTCAGAGCCATACCATCTAAAAGAAATAGAAATATTGCAACGCCATACGGCAAGATCCAAATATCCTAGATAGAGATAATAGTGTAGGATAGCTCCTCATAGATCAATCAACAGAGTATCAAGCGGAAGCGGGAAACAAGATCCGAGTACGGATAAGAAGCAAATCGGTATAAGATGCCACATAAATAAGCACATCCTGCCCACAGATCTCACGGATCCCCATCCCCGGAATCTCTACACCGAGTGATCGTTGCCAACATCATCTGTCTCCTTCACCTAGTATCCATCTTGCGAATACACCTGTTCATCTGAATCAAACAATTTATCGTGTGAGACCCTAGGGATACTCAGTAAGTCTTTATGCCTCCAAATGGGACATATACCTGAGGTGACGCAATTGCAGCAAAAGATAATAACTAACAAGTCTATAGATACTCGCTAACCATCCGCCTAACCAATGATAGGCGGATGTCCGTTAATTAGAAACAACAGTTATAACAATATGAATTAACATATCCATCCTCCTTCTCGCTTACCAACGAGAAAGCGGACGAACAACCCATCCGTTGGCAGTTTTATTAACCATTTCATGAGTATTGCACTAATTACTAGTCAGATGTTTAGTCAAATTAAAAGCGGTACTTTAGTTATGCTTGTCTATGATCGAGAAACTGTGCTCCAAGTCGTCCATAACCGCGGACACAGCTTTCAGAAAGATTTACCCTGCAGGGGTGCACAAATAGCAATACACACTCGATCAACCTCGGAAAAACCAACTAAAAACCCAACGAGGCATTCACCACAAAGCGATCACAGGATTCATTAAATATTTCAGAGGCCACCCCACTAAGCTACCCGCAACGAAGTTGGCCAGCTTCGGAACGGACCCAGGGTTTGTGACGACGGCTGTAAACGACTGGGAACCCGAAAGTGTGACTGGGCTTGTCGATAACGCGAAAACGTGGCACGATCCAAAACAGTACGGGTACTCCACGCACAATCTTAAACAAAGCGGTAAAGCATGGCATAAGGATAGTAAATAAAACCCCAAACTAGTTTGTGGCCCCAAGAAATAGAAATGAATCAAGCTCTGGCTCAGGGGGGGGGGGGTCCACAAGGCCTCCCAGATGTGGATAGTGCGAATAGTCAAGGAACAGGAATCAAGTACTCGGAGTCCTACGGGACACAAATGAGCAGGAAAAACCAAATAACAGATATTGCTCACCGGCGCCTCTTTCATTAGTTATCCCATTACTACTCAGGTTAAGTTGTTTAGGTACCTCGTTATCCATCAGACACTCACATACCCTACACATATTGTTCTATGACTCGCATGGCTCAAACAACTCCTGTAGTAATGGCTCATGGGATGGAGGAACACGCTCGGTGGGGTTTAAAGTAAAGGCTATGCAGTACTTGGGATTCAATTTAATGCATTCGCGACTCAATGATTCAAGAATAAGATAGAGGCAATAGGTACTATATGTATAAAAGTATGTGGTAGTGCTTGCTTGGCAGCTTAGTTGAAGCGAGGGATGGATTTGGGTAGTACTCCTGGGATTCCTGATAATTCCCCTGCTCGGCGTCTATTCGAAAGAAGAACCAAACAAACAAGGGCCAACATAAATAAAGTGCACAAGCATATGAATAAAATGCGACAAGCAAACAAGCATGCCATGATGAATGATGCACAATTTACATGGCAATAATATAGCATGGCAAGGGTGAGGTGTGGGGACAAGAATAAATCATCTTATTAAGTTTTTAGTCAAATTTTATTACCATAAACAGTTCTGATTATCCAATATTTATATGATGTATGTTTCAATTCATATCATGGAATGCATAATCAGAACGGCTCGTCGCGCTGATCGATTTAGACATCTTATTTCTCAAATTTGGAGTTATAGAATTAAAGTTATTAATTAATTGAGAAAAGGCATTTTTATTGCAATTAAACATTTTCGAAAAATTAAATTAGTCAAACATTATTTTGAATGGCATATTTGAATTCCTCACATTTTTCTGATTCAAAAACATATATCATTTGTATTATTTGGAATTACCAAAATAAAGATGTTAATTTCTGAATTTTAAAACACAATAAAACATTTCTGGAAAATTTGTTACTTCAAAAAGATATGGAGTTTATTTGTTAGAGAGACAAAACCAGCCACGGTCACCGACACGTGGGTCCGGCCGAAGCTAACTAGGCGGGGACAGAGTGGTGGCTGACCAGTGGGCCTGGGGTCGGTGGGAAAAACAAAAGAGAAGGGAATGGCCAGGGATCGAACCCAAGACCTCCCGCTACCATGGGTTAGGCTGGACCCGTTAGCCAACTAGGCTCAGCTCGTTTTGTGTTAACTGAAGGGCACATCCTTACATAAGGCAGCAACGTGGCTGGTTCGAACTGACGAACTCACGACTTGGCAGATCACACAACCATCTGCAGACACGCGAATCTTGCAGGCAAGAGATCTCCACGCTCGCTCAACGAAAAAGGGCATATGAGTACTCAAAACGACGGGGAGGAAACGTTCTACGCTGTGGTGGGATCGGTTCATGCTGGGGTTGGCTTTGCTGCATGCAGTTTTGCGAAGAACGAAGTAGCCGAGAACAAGTGGGTATTCCCGGACATCGATCTCGCGATCAAGATTCCCAGAGCTGTACTTGATGGTTTTAAACGTTCTTTAGCTAGTTTTGAAGAGGAAGTCCTGATCTACAACTTTCGTTCAGGCTCCAAGCGCAGAAGAGCACCACAGGGAGAGCTAGATCGCGATGAACACATGCAACAACAAGATGGCTGGCACATCTTCGACGGCGAGCGCGCCCTGCGGCGAGGCCGGCAGCGATGCAAGGTGAGATGGGGAGGGAGATGATGTCAGAGAGGTCGGTAGGCTCACCTACGACCCTCAGGTGCAGCTAGTGGGCTCGGGGAGGCGCAGATCAACGAGGAGGCAGCGGGAACGTGGTGTTTTCAGTCTCCTCGGTTCACGGTGGCGGCGAGGCTCCTCCGGCGAGCTCCGGCGTCGATCGCTGGTACAGGTCGAAGAAGAGGAAGCAGTGGCACCTCGTGGGCGTCGGGTTTTCTCCTGGGCATAGCTCCAACCGCCTCCTCTCGAAGCTTGGCCGAACTAGGGTTTGAGATGGACATGGAGTTGTCCATGGCCATGGTGGTTGAGGAGAGTAGATAGGGGACGAAGGAGAGGATGAAGATGATCCCAGATCGAGATCTGAGAGATGGGGTGGTTGGGGTAGAGAGGGGAGGGAGGAGCACATGGGTTCACCTTTTTGGAAAAGTTAAGAAGGGCTCGGTGTGTGTGGGGTTTCTCTTCCTCTTTCCTTTGTCTTGAAGCTGAAGAAAGGAGGGGAGAGGGTCCCGCGGGGGGGGGGGGGGGGGGGGGGGGTGAGACGTGGAGGCCCTAGGGCCAAGTTTGGCATGGCCATGTGTGTGTGTCTAAGAAGATTGAATGGGTGAGTGATGTGGTGTGGTGTATGTGTGAGAATAAAAGAAGAGGAAGGCATTGGACAAAGCTAGCATGGAATCGTGTATATATATGGCATAGAGCATGGTTTAGGGAGATTGCTAGGCTTGCATGCATGCATGGTACACACACTCATATGGATAGCTACACATACACATGAAACTAGAGAGAGAGAGAGAGAGAGAGAGAGAGAGAGAGAGAGAGAGAGTATGTTTGAGTAGAAGTGTGTCGTGTGGTTGCTCTCATGTGAGGTGATAGATAGGGTACTTGGGGTAGATTAGGTAGATGGAAAAGAATAGATTAGGTCAAAAAAATTTATTTGTCCATTAGGATTTGAATTCAACCCATACAAAAACCAAGAAAACCAACAAATAGGGATAGGGAGGGAAGAGAAGAAGCTTGCATGGCCCATGCATGCAAGCATGATGAGATTGTGGAGATACTACAAACCATATAGTACATGAATAGCACTCCACTTGTAATTCATTCAAACTCCCTCATGATTTAAGGTAGTTGGTGGATATATTTGAATTAAGAAGACCAAGTATAGTGTGCATGTACCACTATGTTCTAATATGGCCCCTCAATTCTAATATAACCCCAAATAGAATAATCCATGAAGAGAATAAAAATAGAATCTACCACTACATGGCATGCAAAGATGGCCAAGTGGACTTCCATAAGAAAATATCGTGAAAACAATATGATATCATATATGGGAGCATGATATTTCATGAGACTAGATAATGAGGGTTATTATTTCATGTGAGGAATAGAAGGGTGTTATTATTGCATGTCCCATGCATGTGTGCATATTTTGTGAAAACAAAATAAGTCACATGTATGTGAGCCAAAAGAAGTTGCCAAAAGAAGAATTGCAATAATCAAGGGTTGGAGAAAACCAAGCTCACATGGCATTTTGAAGAATAGAATCCATACAACTGTATATATGGGCTAGAATTAATCTAAAAAGCCAATGAATATGCCCACATGCATGTATATGGTAGAAAGAGGATGTGATCACATGGAAGTTGCTATGGACAAGATAGTAGGTGGAATGAATTAGAAAGAGATGCCCCCAACTCAACTTGGGCATTATACACAATTTATCAAGAGGCAAATACAATATATCAAGAGGCAAATACAAGTGATACATTAATGCCTATGAGAGAAGAACCAAAAAGAAAAGGGGTTTTATATGATGCTCAAATGCAATGTGGCATGATGACATGAGCATGATATAATGTTGATGCAACTAATTCTATGTAGGAAGTAGCATTATATAGACTAGGCTAGTAGCAATGCAATTGTTAGACAATTGGGATGCTACATATTGGTGATGTACTGCTGAGAGGTGAGATCAAATTTCTTGGTGTTGGTGAGAGCACCACGCAGACTGGAGACCTTGGATTTCGACTGCGAGGAGTAGAGAGAAAACAAAGAAGCTCACACATATGCAGCATGGTGGAGACCGAAAACATGGGGAAGAACATCTTCAGACAGAGAGTTCACCAGGAAGCTTACGACCTGCTGATCACGTGTGAGCCACTCCTCATAGGCAGGATTTGGCATGGTGATCTTCTTCTTGTTCTCATCCTCAGCTTCAAGAGTTTCGGGTGGAGCCTTGTCGGTGCCCTCAAGGAATCCCATGACACGGGCACCACGAAGGGTGGTAGCGCTTGAGTCTGCCAAGAGAGAAAATTGTCACGGGTGAGCTTCATTGCCGACGGGGTGCCGACGGAGCCCACCGTCGAGGAAGATGATGAGGGCATCGTCATTGTGGCGAGGGAACGATCTAGAGTTTAAGATCGAAACCGGTGTCCTGAAGAAAGAATTCGTGGAGGGTTTTTGGGTGGGAGTTTGGGATCTAGATGATCAGGAATTGGTAGAGGAGAGGGAGATCTATGTGTTGGTAGTTTTGTGTGAGGGAGATCGTCGGCGAGAGGCGGTGGCGCAGAACACCTGCGGCGGCGGCGGCAGCTAGGAGAGGGAAGGGAGGGGGCCTGATACCATGTTGATTTCGTTGGGTGGAACGATAGCCCCTTTCGGTGGCTTCGGTTGCGTGTTATAGGGCAAGGAAGAGCCTCTTGCGTTGCATATTACAGAGTTTGGTACGTATACGAGTAGTGTACTACACCATCTCGTATACGTTCCATATTACATCTAATATAATACTACGGGGCGCTGCCGCACCGTAGACCAAAAATGAACCCCTCGGTGGGGGTTGCAGGGCGCGGCGGCATTGTGGCAGCGAGGACCTCACTCATCGGTGAGGTCGATGAGGTCGCTGAGCTCGACCTTGACGACGGCGGCCGTGCTGCTGCTGGCCTCCCTCTCCCTGGCCTCGCGCGCTTCGACGAGGGCGATGGCCCGGTGCTGCTCGGCCCGCTCGATCTCAAGCTCCATGGTGACAACGAGCTCGGACTCGCGCACCATGAGCTCCATGGCGATGCGCTCCTCGTATCTGTCGTGGGTGTAGTTTGACGCGCCTACGACGGTCGCCGGAGGAGGGGACGATGAGCTAAAGCCATCGGAGGAGGGAGGAGAGGGTGAAGCTGGGCCGCGCGAGGATCCCTTCCCGGTGTGCGCGTACCTGGCGGCGAGCTACTCGCGGAGCCGGTCGTCCCTTGCCGCCAGCCACCACGTCGGCGCGTAGGCGCAGAGAGACGGCGGCGGCGACACGTCACGGTTCACCCAGTTGAGGGCGGCACGCTTCTTCGCCACCTCCGACTGGACGAATTTGGCGTGCATGTCATCGGCAACGCGGTGCGGAGGACTATTGTCGCTGCCCCCTCCTCCACATCTCCCTCCGCCAACCGCGCAGCTACCTCTACGCGAAGACACGGCCTCGATCTCGCTTGGGTGCATGCGTGATTGATCGCCGGAGTTTGAGTTGGCGGCAGCACTAGGGTTGGGAGGGGTGGAAAGAACGGGTTTAGACCTCTATTCGTCGACACGACCTCTATTTATACAGGTCAAGTTGGGCGGTTAATGGGCCACTGTAAAAAACTACGAGCCGGACTGATTGACGGGCTCCGTTAGAGCGGCCGATTTCGCGTGGGCCTATAAATATGCCGAAATTTTACAGTTCCGATGGTTTTACGGTTACCCCTAGAGCTGCTCTAACATACTTCTGTCGGAGTAGCCAAACATCTTAGCATGGTAGCTAGCTTGGTTGGTTTTGAAACGCAGACATAGATTGCATAATGTTTGTGGCCCGAGCGAGTCCGGATGCCAAGTTTCTTGGAAACTACTCTTTTCCTTTCAAAATATAAGATGTTTTACTTTTGTAAAAAGAGTGAGTGTCTAGGTTCATTTAGATTTGAAGTGAACCTAAACACTAAGGTCTAGATACACTCCCTTCGTAAAGCTAAAACATCTTATATTTTGAAACGAAGAGAGTAGTACGGAGTAGTTCATAACTTTTAAACGGAGGCAGAATCTTTATCCCAATCTATTACTAGTTAAATTCGTTCACAATTTTAAATTTGGTCTTCCAGAAATAAATACTGAAATTTACTTGTATTTTTTACTAGCCGACAAACTCGGATACCGACAATTCGTGTTTGCTTTTTCGGTCATGACCGAACTATATAGCTATTGTCAGCACAAAACTTGGAGAGTATTCGCTAAAAGTTTCAACAATATTTTGAACATATTTTTGAGGCATATATTCATATCAGTTTGAGGAATAAACATTTAGTAGCGCCTAACGAAAAATGGTACTACCACGATATTGCAATCTGATTGGTACACGCGACCCCATCTTTCATTTCTTGCTTTAAACTTGGATAAGCTGTATGCCGCAGCACCGTTATCTTGTTGTACCGAACCGTGGTGGACTTTATTAATCTAAAATCGGGCCCTGTGGCTATTATTAAAAAAAATTAGTACACGCGACACATGACCTCGGATCATTAGCTACCGCCATATACTAGAACGCGAGGGGACATTCCCTGCAAGTTCAGTACTCTTATTTTTTTCTGCTCCTATGCAGACAAGACTGGTTGGTCAGTCACGTTCGGTCTTTTTTTCCTGCAGTGCGTGGCAGCACGAGTTCGTTAGACCTGAATCCATCGGTCACGCATTCACGCTAACCAACAACAGCTTCGGTCCTGTTCGGCACCTCGCCTCGCCTCGCCTAATTGTGTTGTGTGCCCCCTCATGCTCGCTTCGTCCTCACCAATTTCTACCAACACGAGAGAACGAGGAACTGCAGTGAATAAACGATGGAAAACAATGTGCCGATATCTCTCTCAGCAGCAGCAGCCAAGGAACTCAGACAAAGTAATACTCAATCAGTTTCAAAATATAAGATGTTTTAGTTTTATAAAAGGACTACATCTAAACCCTTTATGAACTTACACAGATACACTCCATTCAGAAAACTAAAACATCTTATGATCCATAATAAGTGTCTTGCAATTTATTACTAGTTTAGTACAAAGTTTGTACTAATCCGACACTTATTTTAGATCAGAGAGTGTATCTTAAAACGGAGGAAGTATTAATAGCGTGTTTATAATCCCAAGAAAACGAAAAAAAAGAGATTACTTTCAATCATCCGGTAGCCAAATGTGGATCCATACCAAACTGATCGGGACCAAACTATTCGGAGGATTTCTTTTGGAAAAAAGGAAAAGGCGAGGTGGTTCTATCCACCCGAGCTGACAGCGTCGACCGCACTCAGGTAGCGTCGTTGGGCCGGGTTTGGTTATCGGTTCCGGCTTCTCACGTGCTACAGCCAGCAGAGAGACCAACGGCGGTGTGCAGCATGAGCATGATCCTGCCGGCCGGGCCAGCAGCAAAACGTGCCGCCTTCACCTGACCCAACTAGAAGGGGGATTTTGTTCACGGCAGGCACACGTTTCGCTGGACCATGAAAATAGTTTTTCCCCCAAAATTCACCGAATTTCAGTTATTTTGGTAGACACAGAAATAATTTTCTTTCAGTCAAAATCTTTCATCTCTTTCAGTAATACACATGGATCCAAAAAATATTCAAATTAATTCTTAAATTTTTTAGTGAATTTTGAGAGAATTTTTTCTCCTTGGATCAAAATGAAATTTCAAACCACTGAACTCCAGTCATTTCGGTAGGGGCCGAAATATTTCTTTATTCAAAATTTGAAACCATGCGCGCGGGATATGATGAATGCGTGTGTGATCTTACACATCATGATCATTGAGCGCAAGCGGGACGAGCCATTGCTTGATGAGAGCGAACCAACGCAACCATATTTCAGACATGGTCCTTTTGCAGCGTTTGATCACCAGGTGCCAGCATCGTGGGCTGCCTTTGTCGCTATGCGTCAGGTGATCTGACACCCGTATGTGCACCAACAACTGCATGGTGATCTAGTGTAACACATGTGAAGGCTCAAAGGCAACACCTAGTTCTAGGTGTTTTTGTGTTTAAAAACTTGTTAAATTATGATATTACATTGTTGAACTATTTGCTTTGTACTTGTTGACTAAAATTATTTGATTTCGACGAAACTCGGCGAACAGTGGACAAACTTGTATGTAAAATTGTTTTACGCAACATTTATGTCAAATTTTGCTAAATTTGCCGACCTGGGGTATATAGCTGGGATCGTGACCGGGGCCTGGCAGACCCAGGCCAAATGTTCGTCTAATATGGTGAAAATTATCACCGGTTTTCAGTCTAGGGGTGTTAGACTGTATATAGCTTCTGTATATGTGTACGTGTTTGTACCTATTGTAACACACCCATTATATATACTAGATGATACCCCGCGCGTTGCTGCGGGAATGTCCATGTAACAAAGAACATGAATTACCAGTAAAATTGGAGTGGGATTTGCTATTGTAAAATGTATAAGAACCAACAACATACTTCTACGATAATTCTTGATTATCTCTATTCTGAAATCATAAATTTTTTCCACATCAAAGAAGGAAACTTTGCCAACCGAATGGAATGTAGTATATTAATCATCCATGTAGCTTAAATTTCAATTTGATGTTTACACATAGAATAAGTGACGGTACAAAATGAATGGAAATGATGTTTCTTAAGGACACCAATGCTCCAACCAAGCTAACTAAAACTATGAATCCACTTTTTTGCTCATTCGTTGACATCTCAAACTAAGGAAGAACATGCCTAGCTCTGCCCATACCAAAATCATGAAAGCCAGGAAAACAGAACCCGCCGTGAACCAACATAGTGTTGATGTGAAGATACATTATACATGTATTGAGCATCTTAATTAGATTCATGTTTTGTGGACAATAATTAAAAATAACAAAGGTTAATTTGTGAGGACACTCACAATTTGATTCGTTCAACTGTGATAACCAAATATATGTAAACCATGAGATCAGTTTAAGTAAACAGAAAAAATTTATGTAAACGATGACATAGGTTTAAGTAAATAGAACGCAGCAGAAAATTATTTACCTCACACAGTGATTTGAAGTTCATTCTACTGCACAGACTTGTAAATAAGTGAGGAAATGGGATAATAATATTCGATAAATACTACACAGACATAGGAGTAATATTTTCACTGCACATAATTTATCATATGGTAGATGTTTGGATATAACTACGAATGACGTGGTCTGAAAAAAACTTGTCTAAAAGATATCATGTACAGTACGTACCAAAAACCACACCATGTTTACCTCTATGCATTCTTTGGTCTTGTTTCAAACAATTTGAGCACATGTTTCAAACAATTTGAGTACCAAAAACTTACAACCATAAATTAGCATTTACAAAACTGGAGATGCGGCACCTGGCACTATGCTTAGCAAATTTAGCACTGCATTTTCTTAATATACTTTGAATAGTAGGCTTCTTGGATGTATGATGCTTTCTAGATGTATGCATTGAACTTGGGGGAAAGAACTGAAGGTCACAATAGTTTACTACTGACCAACAAACATGAAAGAATGACAGGAGATAACATCACTAATAAAAAAAAAGAGAGAATGTGAGTGACATATGGATTTGAGTAGAAACCGTATATTTTTGGCAGTGATATTAGATAGAAATGACACCTCCATGTTTGCTGCTCCAGAAATAGGCCAATCTGCACAAAAAACTGATATATTAGTAGGACTCCTGAAGTCATAGATTAGCAATACTCACAAAGCCAAAGGCATGAGCGATGCACTTTGTACTGCAAATTTTGTAAATTGTGACCAACCCAAACAGTTAGTATTTGATGAATAGTATGAAATAAAGTGTGGCCTGAATGAATGCCTAATATCAAGAAGAAACGACCTTGCAATAATTATTCCTTACCAGCTTGGTTGAGTCATTCTATCGAACACCTCCAATGCATCTACGTAACCTACATATCGAACAAAAGAGCAGATGTTGCAGATATGGAATTAGTTTCTTACCAAAGAAATCATACAAAACTATGAACCAAGGAAGATGAAATTACGCAAGAACAAAAAAAATGCAAAAAGGCAATCAACCTTTGGAAGATGCAACCCTATTTCTGTATTTAATGATCTAGATGTTGAAGAAAAGCGGAAAAACAAACAACCCATAGGAGATGGTACCTACTTAGGCATTAGAGTTCTAGCCACCAGATCGACATACCATCTGAGCCATGGCTGTAGCGAGGCGTAGCCAAACCGATGGAGGGGGTGATGCCGGTATTGTGAATACTGAATAGTGCGCTAGAACTGCAATAGTGGTCGGCGTCGTAGTGGTCATGAAGATCAGAAACGGAAGAGAGAGTCAGCAAATTGACCGAGGAGAAGCATGGAATTTAAAGGGGAAACAATCCGTTCGAACTTCTTGATGCCTCCATCAGTTTCTAGTGTAGAGGGTTCTTGTGGAAATCATGAGGGAGAGGAAGAGAAAGTGACACGATCAAGATTGATGAAGAGGAAACGTCAATGGCTGCTGATATGTTATTTCTACTAAATACTGTATAATAAATCTTCCGGTGGTTTTTCTACAACAGTTAATCTTTCGGTAGTTCCTTTGCTCACAATATACGGGTTGGAAAAAACGCAGTTGAATGAAGAGGGCAGTTTTGCCGACGTGGGAAAAAAGGGACAATTTTGCTGGCGTGGCAATCTGGTGAGGTGGATAGGCTGCATGTCAAGAGAATTAGTTAGTGGGGATGAACTATTTAGTTATTATAGATGTGATAGGCCACCTAATTGAGGGTTGAGCCGGTTCCCCCAATTCTATTGTTTAACATGGTATTAGACTTGGTCATGACCCCCGCTTCCGCCTCCAAACCCTAGCCGCGCCGCCGCCCCCAACGCCGCTGCCGTCGATCGCCATCGCCGCCTCCGCCCGGCCTCCGATCGCCGCTGCCGTTGTCATGTCGTGCGCCGCTGCCTCCGGCTCCACCAACGCGGGCTATTTGCCCGCCTCCCTCGCCGCCCTCCTCTCTCGGCCCCTCGACGCTGCCGCCATCCGGCCGCCCCCGATCGGGACGAGGAGCGTCGGCTCCTTCTTCTCCAACCATCCCCTGGTCCCTTCGTCGCCGGGGCAATCGCTGACGATCCACACGTCCAGCGACTCCTCGCCCGCCTCCACGGCCGCTGCCGTCTCACCGCTCGCTTTCGCGCCCGCGGCCTCCTTGGCGGCCTGGACCGCTGGTTCCTTGGCGTCCGCGCCGATGCACCCTGCCCTCACGGCGTAAGCACCTCCGGCAGGATCAACCCCAGCCGCGCCGCCCACCTCTGTCCTGATGGCATATCCGCCTCTGGTAGTCTTTTCGATGGGCTCGCTGCCTCCGCCGTTCCACTTTGGCAATCTCATCACTATCAAGCTCTCGCCGGATAATTATATTTTCTGGCGCGCGCATGTCCTTCCGCTCCTTGGGAGTCATTACCTGCCCGGCTATGTCGACGGCTCTTTTCCCTGCCCCCCCCCCCCGCGCTGGTGGACAGCGTCAACGGTCTGGTCTACAATCCGGCGCACCGTGTGTGGATGGGGCAGGATCAGGCGAACCTCTCTTCCATCCAGGGGTCGCTCACCCCGGCTGTTGCCAGGCTCGTCTTTGCCAAGACGTCTCATGAGGCATGGACAATCCTCGAGCGCTCCTTCGCGTCGCAGTCGCAAGCTCGTGCCAGCTCACTTCATCGCGAGCTCGGCGAGTGTGAGAAGCTCGACACCACTGTCATGGAGTTTTACAACAAGGTCAAGGCCCTTGCTGACACGCTGGCGTCCATCGGACAGCCGCTCACCGACTCCGAGTTCAACTCCTTCATCGTCAACGGCCTCGATGAGGAGTACGATGGTTTGGTCGAGATCATCAACGAGCGGGGCAACACGACGCCCATGATGGTGCATGAGGTCTACTCCTGCCTTCTCCTCACTAAGCAGCGCGTCGAGGCGCGTCGCGCCACTCGCAGCCGAGGTGGGGGCTCCTCCGCGAACGCCGCCTACAGGAGCGGCCGCTCCTCCTCGGGTGCCCCGTCGTCCGCCTCGGGGAAGGGACCCGCGCTGTCGCCCTCGCCTTCGCCTGGCCCCCCATCATTGCTACCTTCTAGCGGGGGGGGGGGGGCGGAGGTGTCAGCTGTGTGGACTTGATGGGCACTAGGCCTCCAAGTGCCACCGTCGTTTTCAAAAGAGCTTCCTCGGCCTCGGCAACGACGACAAGGATGTGCGCAACACTCAGCGCCAGGCGGCTATGGCTGATAAACCGGCGCCGCCACCGAAGCCCCAGGCGAACCTTGGACAGACTCAGTCCTACCCCATAGATCCATATTGGTACATGGACTCTGGAGCGATGGAGCACTTTACCAATGAGATGGGGAAGCTTCATACTCATGAGCCATATCACGGCACCGACAAGGTTCATACCGCCAATGGAGCAGGTATGCGCATCTCTCATATTGGTCAAGCATCTCTTCTTACTAGTCATGCCGATAGGAGTCTCCAACTTCGTAATATCCTTCGAGTACCATCTGTGACACGTAATCTCCTTTCCGTTCCTAAACTCACCTATGATAATAATGTGTTTTGTGAATTTCACCCGTTTGATCTTTTTATTAAGGATCGAGACACGAGGGACGTGCTCCTTAGTGGACGCCTTTGCCATGGTCTCTATCGTCTGGAGCATCCTGGAGTTTCACGTGTTTTCAGTGGAGTTCGCGTTTCGTCGTCAAAGTGGCATGCTCGTCTTGGTCATCCTGCCACTCCTATTGTTCGCCATGTTTTGCATCGTCATGAGCTTCCTATCATGCCTAGTAATAAAGATGTAGCAGTGTGTGATGCTTGTCAGCAGGGGAAGAGTCATCAACTTCCTTTTTCGGAGTCTAGTCGTGAGGTGAAACATCCTCTAGAACTTGTTTTTTCCAGATGTATGGGGCCCTGCTCAAACCTCTGTTAGTGTTCATAATTATTATATCAGTTTCGTTGATGCTTACAGTCGCTTTACTTGGCTTTATCTTATTAAGCGTAAATCTGATGTGTTTGATATCTTTGTTCAGTTCCAAAAACATGTTGAACGTCTTCTCAAGCATAAAATTGTTCATGTTCAATCGGATTGGGGTGGTGAATATCGCAATCTCAACTCGTTTTTCCAGTCGCTTGGGATCGCTCATAGTTTAGCATGTCCACATACACATCAGCAAAATGGCTCCGTAGAACATAAGCATCGTCATATTGTTGAAACTGGTTTAACTCTTTTGGCCCTTGCATCGGTTCCGTTTCGTTTTTGGAGTGATGCCTTCACTACTGCATGTTTCCTCATCAATCGTACTCCCACACGTGTTCTAAACATGAAAACTCCTGTTGAACTTCTTCTCAATGAACAGCCTGACTACACATTTTTTAAAGTGTTTGGGTGTGCTTGCTGGCCGCACCTTCGCCCATACAATAAATGCAAACTAGAATTTCGATCTAAAAAGTGTGTCTTTCTTGGCTATAGTTCTCTTCACAAACCATACAAATGTCTTCATGTTCCCACTAATCGTGTCTATATATCTCGGGATGTCGTGTTTGATGAGCGTGTTTTTCCCTTTGCCAAACTCCTTGTGTCCACCACTGAACCTCTATCCATGCACTCATCTTCCATTGCCTCTGACTAATTTGATGATGTTGCATACTCTCCTGTATTGTTGCCTAACCATGGTGCAGGAACTGGACGTGGGGCTCGTTTGGAAATTCTGGAGGCTTCCGAACCTCCATCACTGGCGCCATCCGACGTTCACGTCGATCCGCCTGTGCACCTGCATGGCCTCGGGCACTGTGCCCATGCACGCCCGCTGTCATCTCCTGTCGCTAGGCTGCTCTCGCCGAGCCCCCAGCCATCTTCGCCCGCCTCCCCTATGTCGCCTCCATCTGGGTTGTCTCCCTCGCCGAGCAGCCCAGCCCCTGCGACTCCCTCGGCGGGCTCCAGCTCGGCTTCTCCCACGTCAAGTACGTCGCCGGCCTCTTCGACGTCAAGTGCGTCGCCTCGCAGCCTATCGCCCAGCCCCTCGCCGGCTGGGTCGTCGCTGTCACCATCGCCCAGCCCCTCGCCGGCTGGGCCCTCGCCGTCACCATCGCCGAGTCCTTCGCCGGCTCCTATTCTGCGTCCCCATACGCGCAGTCATAGTGGCATTCATCGCCCCAAGGAGCGCACTGACGGCACGGTGGCTTGGCATCCTTCATGTATGAATGTTGCCATTGTGGATCCATCCTCCGAGCCCCGCACGTACCAGGATGCTATGAGTATTCCTCATTGGAGAGAGGCTATGGAACAAGAGTATCGTGCTCTTCTTCGCAATGAGACATGGACTCTCGTTCCTCCACCACCGTGAGTTAATGTGATTGATTCTAAGTGGGTCTTCAAAGTGAAGAAGCATTCTGATGGATCTATTGAGCGCTACAAAGCGCGTCTTGTTGCTAGAGGATTTCGGCAACGCTATGGTCTTGACTATGAAGATACCTTCAGTCCAGTGGTCAAGCCTACTACCATCAGGCTTCTTCTTTCTATTGCAGCAACTCGAGGTTGGTCTCTTTGTCAGCTTGATGTGCAGAATGCTTTCCTTCATGGTGTATTGGAGGAGGAGGTTTATATGCAACAGCCGCCTGGATTCTCTGATCCTGATCGTCCTGATGATATTTGTCGTCTTACCAAAGCACTCTATGGCTTGAAGCAAGATCCTCGTGCCTGGCATGCTCGTCTTGCGACTGCCCTTCGTGCTCATGGTTTTGCACCTTCTATGACTGATTCATCACTGTTTCTTCTACAGAAGCCCGAGGTCACTATGTACTTGCTGGTTTATGTGGATGATATTATTTTGGTCAGCTCCTCACAGTCAGCTGCCGATGCTCTTGTCCGCTCTCTTGGTACTGATTTTGCTGTCAAGGATCTTGGGAAGCTTCATTACTTTCTTGGTGTGGAGGTTGCTTCTCGTGCTGATGGCCTTATCTTGACACAAAAGAAGTATTCACTGGACTTGTTGCAGCGGGCTGGGATGCTCAAGTGCAAGACGACGACTACGCCTATGTCTAGCACTGACAAGATCACTACTGTTGATGGAGAGCTTCTGTCTTCTGCTGATGCTACGGAGTACAGGAGTATTGTTGGTGGTCTCCAGTATTTGACAATCACGAGACCAGATATATCTTATGCTGTCAACAGAGTTTGTCAGTATCTTCAGACGCCCCGCGACACTCATTGGTCAGCTGTTAAGCGTATATTACGCTATGTCCGTCTGACCGTGTCCCATGGGCTGCATATACGGCCGAACCCCTCCGGGGTCCTTTCGGCGTACTCTGATGCGGACTGGGCTGGCAGTCCTGATGACAGGCGATCCACGGGGGGCTATGCCGTGTTCTTTGGCTCTAGCTTGATCGCCTGGAGTGCTCGGAAACAGGCTTCTGTCTCACGGAGCAGTACTGAAGCCGAGTACAAGGCTGTGGCGGATGCTACTGCAGAGATTATTTGGGTACAGTCTTTGCTTCAGGAGTTGGGTATATCTCGATCATAGCCTCCTATTCTTTGGTGTCATAACATCGGTGCTACATACCTTTCTGCAAATCCGGTATTTCATGCCCGAACGAAACACATCGAAGTTGATCATCACTTTGTACGGGAACGTGTATCACAGAAGCGACTACAGATCAAGTTCATCTCCTCTAAGGATCAACTTACAGACATCTTCACCAAGCCGTTACCTCTACCACAGTTTGAGGCCTGTAGGCGCAATCTTACCCTTCTAGATTCTTTAGGAAGTGGCTAAGATTGAGGGAGGGTGTTAGACTGTATATAGCTTCTGTATATGTGTACGTGTTTATATCTATTGTAACACACCCATTATATATATGTGATAGGCCACCCAATTGAAGGTTGAGCCGGTTCCCCCAATTCTATTGTTTAACAAGGGGCCTCCAACGAGCAGAGATACTCTTATGCACGCGGTGCGGCGCTACATTGTTGGGAAGTGATTTAGTATCCGGCACAATATGTTTTACTTACGTCAGTGAAAATGAGTTGGTGTTTGGGCGTCTCCTCTGTAGCTCTCTTGTGTGGCGGTGAGTGCCTTCAGCCATTTGAGATGTTGGGATCTAAGGTATTCTCTACTCCTTTCGTTCACTAATATAAGACCTCCTAAATATTTTAAAAACACTAAATTTGGTCGATATTAAAAAGAAGCTACATGTTTAGATTCATGTATTTTAAAAAGAAGCTACATGTATTCTAAAAAATAAACAATAAAATATGTCTAGATAAATTTTTTTTTTTTAAAATCTAATCACTCATGTCTATATTAATGGGCTCAACTTTACCTATAATCATATGTATCTAGTTAAAAATTTAAACTAGATGTATTGGTATCTAAATAAAGCTGAGGCCATATTGGATCGGAGGGAGTAGAAAGTCTTACTGCAGTGAACGGAGGTAGTATATGCGAGTTCGTTTCCTTTGCCTGGTGCTCTGTAATGACAATTGCCATGATGATATACAAGGTGACTAGCTAATTATTCATAGACTTTGACGTACGCGCGTGTTGCCTGGGTCTTGTGCTGATCAGGTATCGTGACCAAGCTTTGCGCGCGTTTACTATCCGCCTCTTCCAATCTGCTAATCTGACGCATGGCCCTGAAAAGCAGCGGCAACATAAATGCTAATCAAATCACAAACAAAAAATGTCTGATTGATTTTCCTTTCCCTATTTATGTACCCTGATTTACTTCCCTAACTGGAGACGTTCCGATTGAGCTTCTACCTTCCTATACGTCTCACCAGACCTGCAATTTGGCGACGCCGGTGGTGATGCCACCGTCCAGATCGATCTCTTCCGGTTCCACGCCGCTGGCCATGACTGCGCGCACAAGGAAGCGCCGGCGCTCAGCGGTGGGAACCTCGGATGCTTCCATGGCGATGGTGCCATATTCTCCCTCCCCATGGGCATCGTCCCTTCCTGGAGATTTGCTTCGCCTGATAGCGTGGCGCGTTTTGGAGGGCGAATTCCTGGACTACGCCCACTTCCGCGCCGTCTGCACCGGTTGGCGGTCCGGCACCGTCTGTCCGCGCGGCCGCGGCGTCACCGATCCGCGCTTCCACCCGCGCCGCTGGATGATGCTGCCGGAAGGCCACGGCCTCCACCCCGGCCATGGCAAGCTGGGTGGGTTCATCCGCTTCTTCAACCTCTACACGGGAACCTTCGTCCGTGCCAAGCTCCCCTTGTTCAGGAACCACTGCGCGTTCGACAGTGTCGACGGCCTGCTCGTACTCCAGAGGGACAAAGACACCGCCATCCGTGTCCTCCACCCTTTCACCGGTGACATCTCCGATCTCCCACCGCTGGCCACCCTCCTCACTCAGCTGGACGGTGATCTCCACGGAGGACAAAGCGAGAGCGTCATGTGGTTCTTGATCAGACACAATGTATGTGCTTCAGTCTCCAGCAATGGTGCCGGAATCACCACCGTCATGCTCCTGTTCCATGAATTGTCTCGTGTAGCGTTTGCTACCTCTGGGGACCGGCATTGGACCATGACAAGCTGGAAGGTCCCATGCCATGTTCGGCCCTTGTCATCCCGTGGCAAGCTATACGTGGTGCAGAACCCCGCTATCACGGTCGATGCCGCATCACATGTTCTCCGGATAGATCACCCCATGCCTGACGAGATGGGTTTAGGATCTCGGGAGCCGTCACCACCAAGGTTAGTCGCCAAGTATCCGCCGGATATCCTCTGCTACCCGCTCTATCTGGTGGAATGTGACTCGGAGATCTTGGTGGTTGGTCATGGCGACGGTTCCTTCTCTCGCATTTTAGTACTCCCTCCGACTAATATTAGTTGACGCGAATTTGTCTAGATTCGGATGTATCTAGACATGTTTTAGTACTAGATACATCCGAATCTAGATAAGTCAACTAATATGGGTCGGAGGGAGTACACAACCTTGCGGATCTTATGTTGGGAAGGTTTATCCCGGTACCAAGCATCAGAGACCGTGCCCTCTTCATCTATGATAGGTCTATCAGTGTCTCCTCTAAGTCGTTGCCTACCATCATGGCTGATACTGTCGTCTACACACATCCAAGAACACACGATTTTAAACAATACCAACTTGGTACTGGCACTTGGTCTCGACCCATCGACAAATGCGGGATGGATGGATTTGCCCCGGGTCCTTGTAGCCTCATCCACCATGTCATGAGCTGCTGCATCCGCAACATATGGTAATACACACGTAACTACTGTTTATTCTTGCAGATCTTATTTACTAGGCTAGGCTGTAGCAGTTTTCTCCCAGGAGCTAATTCTATTTGGTTGTTGTTGTGTAGGAACAAAGGGGTGATATATTCTAAAAAGGAATATAGCAAGTCTGGATGGCTTCTTTGGAAGGTGAAAAGAAAGTTCCGCACAGCTGGGGTAAGTAAACACTGCTCATAGTTAGTCCATTATAATTGTGCAACCAATATATAGTAGTTTCTATTGCGCTCATTCTTGGTTAGGATTTAATTCTAGCATGGTGTTAAGCCTCAAAATAGTAGCGTCCACACCCTGGTCCAGCCCCAGTTGAACCAAACCACCGTTAAATTAAAAGCCCTTTTGAAAGTGAAGTGGAGTTCAAATTCTTTGTTTCCCCTGTTAGGTGGATTTCAATCGTTATTTGGTGAAATAGGGTTAAATATTTGGATCTATGTTATTGGCAACAAGAATATGTGGTTAAACATGATCATCGTTTGGCTTTCCGCACAATATACTAGTTCTACACAATCAAAAAGGCTAAACGATCATGTTTCTTCCCACGCACTATAATAAATGGAGAAATATCGTTGCAGATTTAGCAGCTTATTACACATACCGATTCATGTCTTTTTTTTGTTTGGTCGTTTTGGTGTAGTTGTATCTTGTATGATCGATCACCTGCATGACATGTTGCTGTCTGCTTGTGTGTTCCTTTTTGCTAGTGCTGAATGGCCCGTGGTGCTAGCTGGTGCGCACGGATTTCCTCTGCACCATCCTTCCTTACCACCAGGAACTAGAGACGCTATTCAGGATACTCCTTCATGCTCCGCCGCTAATTGACAGAATCTATGGTGCTTTGTGCTATGTCATGCTGTGGGCTGAGCTGTTAAACTATCGTTCTGTTTGTGTTCAGCAGTAAATGTAGCTTTGATACATCCGGCACGATTTTCCAGCTATGTCGATGACATTAAGTTGGTATTGGGTGTCTTTTGTTCAGCTCATGTTGGGCATGGGCAGCCATGTGGCTTTAACGCATTTTTAGAGGAGCCTGGACCTTTCCCCTCGGTGTAGTACTCGCAGGGGCGATTTCTGGAATCCACCAGCCAATCCACCTCAACGTCGACGAATCGCCGGGTCCCTCATCCTCCGCCTGCCGCTCCGGCGGCGGGAGGGCGGGGGAGCCTCGTTTTCTCTTCCGTTTGTAGTGTAGGGTTGTGCAGGTACCAGCCGGTGGCGTCGGGAAGATGGCGGCATGGTCGGTGTGGAGTTTTGGGGCGGCGGCTCTCCTCTTCAGTGGTGATGCTCTGCGGGGCGTCGTCGCCGGCCGCGCGCTCTTCTCTCGGAGATCTTCGGAGATGTGGTGCGAGTTCCCCGTTGCTGGAGGCCGAGTAGCGGCGGATTCGGCCTAGTTGAAGACTCGAGCTAATGTGGTTTGCTGCTTCGATGCTGGCGGCGACGCGAGGTGAAGGATCTTTAGATCTGAGGAGCGTCGACTTCCCGTCCGTACAGGAGAGCCTCCTGTTCCAAGGCCAGAGGGGAGGTGGTGCGGCGGCGCCATAGTTGCCATGTTTCCGGTTCGGCCGGGACGAGAAACGGAAACGGGGGATGAGAAATGCTCATGTCAAAAACTACCATTCGTTGTGAGTATATATCTTTCGCACGTTCCGTTCAGTGCGTGGGACGCGACCCCGGCAATTCGGGAACGGTGAACCCGGAACGATACGATGGGGTCGACAACTTGAGATAGATGGGCCACGTACTTGAACCCGCATTTTGCTGAGCAGAATCGGTGCGCAGCTGATATGCTGTCCACTCGTTTCCAGTGGTCCGTTCTAAGTGGGGCCCGGCACACACTTATGTCTAGATACCCACGTAAAGTAGAAGTACTTTATAAAAGCACATATGTACTCTTTGAAATTATTGTGAAGAACTTTATAGATTCAAGCCGTAAAATATAAGAACTCTATAGAACATTCTGTGGACTTATCAACATCCAACGAAGGACTTGATAGATCTTGTTAATAAAAATATATATTAATATATTAAAAATTAGACTCGTTATAAAGAGCTCGCCATGAGAAAGTCAAATTTACAAACAAAATTAAATTTGCATTTGTTTTGTAAAAGTTACTCACTGTTTTCAATTTACAGTACAAATGGAAAAATGAATCTAGTAACAGGCTGAAGAGTAGTCACATGGCTGGAGGGTCCCGCATGCACCAAAACGAGTGGACTACATTTCAGCTCGGCGCACAATCAGCTCGTAGAGCCACTTTTCGCATGTACTCCAGGCATAGCCCACACTTGTTAAAGATGGGCCAAGTCAGTGCAAATCCAGTCGAGTTATCCCTGTTATGCCACCGCACGTCTCAGAGTTATTTTTCTGAATCTTTGTCGAGATACTAGCCTACGTGATTGCTAAATCGGGGTACGGCATCTACAATCTCGGGACGTGTTTCGACCGCCGACTCCCATCGTCCCGCACCTCGTCCCCGACTCTGGATCCGGGACGACGATCCCGAGTCAGGGAACGCACCACCGTTCCCCGTTTCTGGCAATTATGGGCGGCGCGCCGGCGCAGCGTCTTGTTCGTCGTCCATGGCGTCGAGGTCTACAAGGACTATCTTGTATTTTGCTTCTTTGTTCTGGACTGATCTGTAAGATCTGCAGTTAATCAATATCAGTTTCTCGCAAAAAAAAGTGGCTTTAACGCATTTTAGAAGTGAATTCGTTTCGTGTTTAAGTGCTCCATGCTGATGTCTAGATGGCAATTGATACACACACCGGCGTTCATACACTAGTTCTTCAGGTACTTGGACGCAGGGCCGAGCCGGCAAAATACGGGGCCCTGTGCGAAACTCTAAAATGGGGCCCTATGATAGTATTTTTTTAACTATTGAACAATTATAATGTATATGCCAAAGTATCTTACATAGCAATTGGATATAAAGAAGAATACCTATTAAACTCATGCTTGCATCATGTTTATTTGAATAACATCATTCTTTGAGTGTTCTTCGAAATGAAATCTTGAATAATATCCTCATAATCAATTTTCTCCAACACTTCACTCTCAAGTGCTATTGTGGCCAAATCATTGAGTCTTTGTTGTGTCATTGTAGTACGCATATAGGAATTTAGTAGCTTCAATTTAGAAAAGCTTCGTTCTGCTGATGCAACAGTCACAGGAATAGTCAACAAAATTCTATATGCAATACTTGCATTGGGAAAACAATTATGCCGCTTCAAAAAATTCAGAACTTCAGCAGGCCCCATATTATCTTTTGGAATGAAATTTTTAAGAAGCTTCATCTCAACATACAGTTCATTGGCATCAATATCAGATTTTCTTTCTTCATCGGCATCAATGTCAGATTTTCTTTCTTCATCAGCATCAATGTCAGGTTTTCTCTCCTTTAGAGCAGTCTCAAGATTATCACAAGAAGTTTTCAAGCTATCATTATCCAATGACCGCAATTTCTCAGAGGTAAATAAGAAACCAAAAAAATTCTGGTAACCATTATATTGTTCAAGTCTTCTTTTGAGTGAGGAAATTGCTTGATCAACAAGAGGTATAAAATAGTTGATTCGAAATGATTCCTCTGCAGACTGTGTGGCAACATTTGTGTCATCTGGGTTCTCATCAAACTGTTTCTTTCTTTTAATTACTCGCTTTTCCGGAAATTTTGCACCAATATCCAACTCAAGTGCAATTCCCTTAGCTAAATCCAATGCTTGTAAGAAACCAGTATCCCTGTACTCCTCGAAGAAAGAAATAAGCCCTTGCACTTTCTCACTAGCAACATCAATAAGCATATCCTTTGTCTGCAAGTTTTTGCTTACTAAATTAACCATAAACAATACCTCATACCAAATGACGATTGCCACAATAAATTCATAGTCTCCAAGTTCTTTTTTGCCAAACCTAATGCCTGACTGCTTGTCATTAGATCACTATCAGTTTCGGCTACCTGAAATAAAGAAAGGAATTGAATGTTATAGTTGGATGTAGCCAAAGATCAAATAAATTACATAACTATCAATAAAAAATAATTGTACCTGAAGCAGAGCCTCTCGAATGTCTACACATTGGAATCTGATAGATTTAACACTTTCAACACGACTCTCCCAACGTGTAGCTGACAGAGACTTGAGAGTCCATCCTGATATGTTATCTTTCAGAATATGCCATTTCTTAGTAGAATTAGCAAAAGTTGTATAGATGCGTTGGATGATACCAAAAAAATCTTTAGCTCTACCACGAGTCTTGGCCATATCACAAAGTGTTAAATTAAGGCTATGGCAACCGCAAGCAGAATAAAAACCTCTAGGATTCACATCTAAAAGTCTCTTTTGTACCCCCTGATGCTTTCCTTTCATGTTTGACCCATTGTCATAGCCTTGTCCTCGCACATCATTTATATCCAGATCAAGACGCTTTAGTTCATTCTCTAGCACATCAAAAAGTCCCTGCCCACTTGTATCATTTACATCTAGAAATCCTAGAAAGGATTCTTCTATGCAAACATGACTCGAAGATAAATCCACATATCTTATAATTAATGACATTTTCTCTTGGTGATTTGCATCAGGCGTACAATCAAGTATGACAGAGAAATACTTTGCACGCTTTATTTTCTTGATGATTTCAGACCTGATAGAAATAGCAAGCAAGTGTAGCAATTCATTTTGAATTTTATAATCAAGATAGTGGGCATGTGTTTCTTCATTTGTAATACGTCGAACATGCTCCTGAATAACAGGGTCAAATTCAGCCAACATCTCTCTCAATCCCAAGAAATTATCATTGCTATCTTCATATAGTTTGTTGTTACTACCACGAAAAGCTAGATTATGCTTGACAAGAAATTTCACAATGCAAACAATTCTGAACAAAACCTTTCTCCAGTGGTCCTTTTCTTTCTCAAGTTGACGTTGAGCAGCTTTATCAATAGTCTGATGCTTTTCCAATCTGCTTCGCAACTCATACCAATTAGTCATATTCAAAACATGATCTACACTGGTCTCATGCTCTTTTAATCTATTGATAATATGTGTCCAATCATTACATCCTTCATTTGCCAACTGACCTTTTCGCTGACCTTTTGTAAATAATTTACAACCAAAGCAAAAAGCTCTATCGAGCTCCTTGGAGTAGACAAGCCAATCCCTATCATAATGCTCCCCATTTGATAGAAATCTAGCATATAATTGCGTAGAAAATTTTCTAGAATATCTATCTTTAGGACCTTTTTTAATTGGTAAGTCTCTTCTTAGACCCTTTTTTGCTAAAATATCAATCTCATTCTGATCTAGAGAATCCCAGTATCTTGGATCAAATATATCAGGATGAAAATTATTTTCCTCTACATCAACATTATTTTCCTCTACTTCGACATTATCTTCCTTTACTTCGACAGTATCTTCCTCCACTTCGACAGTATTTTTGGTCTCAGTCTGATCTTCTCTATGACCAATGTAAGAAATAATAGAAAGTGCAATAGTTGAAGGATCAACTGACTTGTTATCGGAGACATACGACACTTGTGATTTCTTTTTAATAAACCGGTCCATTGCCCCTTTTTGAGATTGAATTAATTCTTCTTCTTTCTCCTTTCTTTTACGCTTTTGAAATCCGGATTGATGCTTTCCCATGAAGACACCTACAAAAGAGATAAACAATAATACAACATAATTAAACAAATTTAAAAAGTAGAACAGTACAAAATAATTAGACTTAGGGTAGTACGACAAAGACCTGAAAAGAAAACACCTAAGATCCTGTTTTAACCCGATGGATGAACACACCTGGCCCTGCTGATTAATAGATTTAATCCACAAATTCAGGTTACGGACGGAAACTTGAATTGGAAAAAGCGATGAAGATTGGTAGAAACAGGCCGCGTCAGAGTCTGGCGCCGGCATGCGTTACTCTCACCTCGCGATCGGCCCAATTTCCAAAATCCAAAGTAGCGTCGGCGTCGCGTGCGGTTGAGAGAGACTCCACCTAGCTCCAGGACTAATCACTAATCACCAAAAAATCCGATCAGGTTCTGGCTCGGCGTGCGGTTGCGGCTCTAGCTAGCTAGCTTCCAACGAGATCGATCAGGCTATGGAAAAAGAGATCGATCAGGCTCTTGCTCTTCGGATCCTAATACAAGCCGGCAAGGCCCATATAAATCACGGCCGATACTGCCACGGGCCAAATATTTCAATAGACAAGAGCCAATTGTTATATTTTTTTCCGCTACAACATACCTAAAAAGGCCTATACCAAAATTTGGGGCCCCTAAAATTTGTGGGCCCTGTGCGGATGCACAGGATGCACTCCTGCTGGCCCGGCCCTGCTTGGACGCATGCACACGGTGTTGTTTGGGTCTTAATTACTGCTGACTGGCATTGCGACGAAGCTCGATTTATCAAACCGGAGAGCAGACACGTAAATCTGATGCACTAGAAATAGGATACGCCGGACGTAGCCCCGCCAAGAATAGTCGTCAGAAAGTAGGACACAAAGAAGAACAACCAAGAAACACCGGCACACTACAGGAACGGCAAGCCGTCGGCGTAGGCTAAAATGCCCTCGGCATAGCCTCCTCGGCAAAGCTCTCCCTCGACAGAGGCACTTTTGCCCGTCGGCGTAGCTCTAGCCGTCGGCGTATGCTACGCCGACGGCTTTGCCCTCGGCATAGCCCGTCGGCATAATAACGTCAGGTTGTAAAAAAATAAAAAAAATCAATTTTTTTGAAATTTTTCTCAACTTTTTTAAATCTTTGAATTGTTTGAATCGTTAATCTCTCACCTAAAACATTTTTAACACTAACTAAGTTAATCTTTGATCAAATTGTAGTATTTAACAAACTTCCTGCTCACTCACCCATCCTAGCACTACTCTAACTCCAGCACGCTTAACTCCTCAGTTCTTTCCGTGAAGCAATTTGTACCTAGTTGTCAATACTATGATATCACTCCTATTAACTCTTATATCATTATGTCACATGTTTTTATTTTTTGAAACTACAAACACTTATTTAAGTAAACAACAATGAATAAGTAAAAATATTAGATTCAAATAAAAATACTATTGAATTCATATAAAATAATAATAATTTTACTTTTTTGATTTTTTCTATTTAATATGGAATAATTAATATCTTTAAATCCGTAAATCGGAATTTGATAAATAATATGTGTAAATTGATCAGAAAAATGAAAGGAATCTAAATATTATATCCATATCAACTTATCGCAACCCCCCCTCGTTTTTGAATTATCTATTTGGTGGTTGCTTCACCAAATCCCCTTTTTTGCGCTAGGAAAATGGAAAATGGCTTTTTGGCGCAACAAAAAGGAAAACTTCCTCCTACAACATTGTTCGCCATCCCATGATGCACATGTATACAAAATATGGTCACATTATCGCAAACTATGTCTTAATTCTAGCCATAACATTGGTCATTTGATCCGAAAGCCGAGAAACCTCTAATGAGATAGGTCATTTTGTGAAGCTTTTTTCAGACATAATCAATATAGCAGGTTTGATATTTTTCCTTGTAACTATGTCACATAATATGACATCACGCGAATTTTTTGCATTATTTCGATCGTTTTTGAATTTTTTATGCCCGTTTTAAACTATCGTCAAACTTTCTCGAACGACGGGCATGAAGATTCTTAGCTCGGGGTGGAGCCTCACTAAACTTGCTTTGGATCTTTGATAAAATAGCATATTGTGAACCCAAAAATGATTTCTTAAAAAAATATGAGCATCGGATCATGTACCTATAGTTTATATCTGACCCACTTCCTATCGATTCGGCAGAAATTTGTCTTTTTCACAAGGGGTGGACGAAAAGGTTTCAGATCTCCCTGTTAGGACATTGTCCATATAAGGTGGTCTAGTATTTTTCTAAAATGTGTTGGTAGCATTTTGAATTATCCATTTGGTGGTTGCTTCATAAAACTCTCCCTTTTTGTGCTCATAAATGGAAAATGCCTTTTTGGTGCGACGAAAGTGTAAACTTTCTCCTGCAACATTGTTCGCCATCCCATGACGCACATGTATGAACAATATGGACACATTATCACAAACTATGCCTTGATTCTAGCCATAACATTGGTCATTTGACCCGAAAGCCAAGAAACCTCGAATGAGATAGGTCATTTTGTGAAGATTTTTTCAGACATAATCAATATAGCAGGTTTGATATTTTGCCTTGGAACTATGTCATATAATATGACACCATGCGAATGTTTTGCATTGTTTTGATCGTTTTTGAATGTTTTATGATCGTTTTAAACTATCGTCAAACTTTATCGAACGACGGGCATGAAGATTCTTAGCTCGGGGTCGAGCCTCGCTAAACTTGCATTGAATCTCTGATAAAATATCATATTGTGAACCTAATGATTTTTTTAAAAATCATGAGCATCAGATCATGTACCTATAGTTCATATCTGACCCAGTTCGTACCGATTCGGCAGGAATTTGTCTTTTTCATCAGGAATAGACGGAAAGGTTTGAGATCCCTCTGTTAGGACATTGTCCATATAAGGTGGTATAGTATTTTTTTAAAATGTGGTGGTAGCATTTTGAATTAGTCATTTGGTGGTTGCTTCACAAAACCGTCCGTTTTTTGCACTCGAAAATTAGAAAATGGCTTTTTGGGGCAAAAAAAAAGAAAATTTTCTTCTGCAACATTGTTCGCCATCCCATGATGTACATGTATGCACAATATAGGCATATTATTACAAACTATGTCTTGATTCTAGCCATAACATTGGTCATTTGACCCGAAAGCCAAGAAGCCTCGAATGAGATAGGTCATTTTGTGAAGATTTTTTGAGACATAAGCAATATACCAAGTTTGATATTTTTCTTGTAACTATGTCACATAATATGACACCACGCGAAGGTTTCGCATTGTTTGGATCGTTTTTGAATTTCTTAGGCCCGTTTTAAACTATATATATAATGTTTTATGTTTCACTTAATTTTTATTTACAAATATTTAATATTTAAGTGTAGATAGATAGATCTTATTTTTGTACAAATTTTGATATATTATTTGTATTTTTTCTAATTAGAATGATTTAGTTATGATTTTTCAAAGTTTAATGAGATAAAAGGAAAAATAGCTACGTCGAGGGCAGCCGTCGGCGTAGCATAGGATACGCCGAGGGCATTTCTACGCCGACGACTGCTTGACGGGGCTGACCTGGTCACGGTCTACGCCGACGGCCCCGATGTTTGGCCGTCGGCGTAGCGACCGACCGTCGGCGTAGCGACTGACCGTCGGCGTATTCATCCATTCCTATAATGGCAAAATAATCTGGAGCTGATTGGTATAAATGATGTCCAAGTACGTGCATTAATGGGCTACCGATAGAATTACAAGAAGACGTCGTGCCGGACAAAACTTATTCCATGCCGACGATAACACGATTACCTCATCAACGACAAGCGGTGACCAAAACTTGACCTGAAAACAAACCTTAACGAAACAAACTAAGAGTCCCTGCGGTAGTTTGGAGCCTCCCCGAGACTCCTCGGTCACCCCCGCAGGCGGCTAGGGGCCGAACCCCAGCCAGTGGCGGCTCCAGATTTTGATTACTAGGTATTCATTATACATTTTTCTCAACGCAATATATAAAGTATAAAAAATGATAGCACGTGCACAAAATAATACCAGACTAACAAAAACAATACCAAAATAACAAATTTTCAATCAAGTAATAGTTTATAAAAGATAATACCATAGTTCCATAATAACTACAAATACTGCAGTAGTACAATAATAATTTAGAATAGAGGCATTACCTCTTGATTATAGAAATGATCATACCCCCATCCCCATCTTACAAATTACAAGACAACTCTGCGATCGCCTTGATTGAAGAGATTGATGACATCCTCATCCTTCACTTGATTGAAGAATTCTCTCTCAACAAATGTAACCAAACAATTGTTCAAGTATTTATCACCCATTTTGTTCCTTAACTTACTCTTCACATAGTTCATTGAGGAGAATACAATTTCAACACTAACAGTAGCTACCAGTAGAATCAATACCAACTTAAGAAGCTTGTAGACAACAAAATATTGTTCATGCTTGTTTGTCTCTACAAGCATAAATGATAGCTGAACTAGATTCTTCAAGTTTTGAAACCTTTCATCTCTACGCACATGACTAATATACATGTCTAATTGCCATGAAAGTCTTGCAAGTTCATCACTTGTGAAATCATTAGCATAAAACTTTGTAGCAAGCCTAACCAAACTCTTTTGGTCATAAGCAACAAATGAATGAAGATGACTGAATGCTGCCATGCAAGAAAGTAGATCTATATTTACCTCATCAAATCTACCTCATCAAATCTGTTATTCAGCTCACAAATCTGCCTATCAATGACACTCACAAATATATCAACATGGAAGCGATGGAAATTCGTTGCACCATTATAGAAACCCCTTTTAGGTCGCCCAACGGGAAAGTAAGGACCCTTCATATCAACAACTTTGATCTTATGCTTTGTACGAAAAGATGTGACCTTTGTAAGAAAATCGTCCTATCCAGGATCAACCCTCAAGATTTCAAGGCGATACTTTATGAGATCAACTAGCTCAATAGCTTGGTCTTGCCTTTGTAAAGCTCTTCTTAAATCATCTGTGTATCCCAATATTTCTTCCAACAAGTGTGCCATCAAACAAACTCAAATCAACGAAATGATGTCAACACAGTTAGAGTCGTGATACATTGCAAATGTATCTATAATTTTTTATGTTCCATGCTTGGTTTTATCTACTTTCTTGTGTTTTGTTCCAACTTTGGAGTACTTTTCATATGATTTCTTGGACTAACCTATTAACAAGAGCCACAGTGCCAGTTGCCTGTTTTCTGCTGTTTTTGGTTCCAGAAAGTCAGAAAATCTATATTCTCGGAATTGGACCGGACAAAAGCCAAAGTTGATATTTTCCCGGAAGACTCACGGAGCCAGAAGGAGAGTTGGAGAGGGGCCACAGGGTGGCCACCCCCCCCATGGCGCGAGTCCCCCCAGGCCGCGCCAAGGCATGGTGTGGGCCCCCTGGCCGCCCACCGACCTTGCCCTCTGCCTATAAGAAGCCTCCCGAGGCATAAACCCTAAATCATCAAGCTTCCAGCCACGAAAAGTTCTGCAGTGCTGCCGCCACCGAAGGGGAGATTCGGGGGACATAAAGTCTCTGTTCCGGCACCCTGCTGGGACGAGAAAGTGCCCCCGGAGCCATCTCCATCGATCTCCACCACCATCTCCATCACCGTTGCTGATTCCCATGATGAGGAGGGAGTAGTTCTCTCTCGAGGCTAAGGGTTCTACCGGTAGCTATGTGTTCATCTCTCTCTCTATGCATGATCTTATTGAGATCATGAGCTTGTAATCTAGTAGATCTACCTTGCTACTCAAGTGCTTAATGAATCTCTGCTCTCCCCATGTGTGTGAAAGTGATAGCGCGCTCACCATGGTGGCACTTAGGCTAGAGGTTGCAAATACTTGTTATGAGTTATATTTGGAGTTGGATGTCTTTATGAAATTGTGGTGTTTGTTGGACTCATCTAGTACTCAAGGTGACAGTGTGGGGTTTTCTAGATGGGAAAGATGAACTTTGAGGTGTGCTGTTATAGCCCTACCGTTGATTAGAGTGTCCAACCGGAGAGTAGTTAAGAGTAGTATCATAAAGAGAAGATATTTATATGAGAGTGTTCACTAGCAAAAGTATGATCCCTAGGCCTTGTTTCTAAGCATTGATACTCCGTTTGCAATTAGATCTGTTACATGTTTGCTTGCTTCCATCTTTATTTCAGTTTCACTTTAGTCTTTTCCACACCTTCAAGCTATTTTCTAGCATCGTTACCACTTATAAATATCCATACCACTTGTATTTAACTATCTCTTCGCTGAACTAGTGCACCTATACACTTGACAAGTGTATTGGGTGTGTTGGGGACACAAGAGACTTCTTGTATCTTGATTGCAAGGTTGCTTGAGAGGGAATACCTTTGACCATTTCCTCCCTGAGTTCGATAAACATTGGGTAATCCACTTAAGGGAAAACTTGCTGCTGTTCTACAAACATCTGCACTTGGAGGCCCAACAACTGTCTACAAGAATAGAAGCGCGTAGACATCAAGCTATTTTCTGGCACCGTTGCCGGGGAGGTAAGGTAAAAGGTATTCACACCGGAGGATAAAATAAGAAGAACCTCCCACGGCAAACGCCTATTTTCCGGTGTGAGTGCTCGAAGATATTTCCTTTAGATTCTGCAATTTTGTCTTTTTGTTTCTTATTTTCACTAGTTAGGCTTAATGGAAAACAACAACAAAAATTAGAGAGCTGTATAGTATTTATCTTGAGTTAGGACATGAAGTGTTTGAAGAGAAAATTAAAAAACCTATGGAACTTTATTTGCATGCTAATAGCAATGTTGTTAGTATGAATTCTTTGGAGACCATTATTGCTAATGCTATGGAAAAGTCTAAGCTTGGGGAAGCTAGTTTTGACGAGCATGATATTTTTAGTCCCCCAAGCACGGAGGAGAAAATTTACTTTGATGATACTATACCTCCAATATATGATGATTACAATGATGAGTATGATATTTTAAGTCCACCTACTATTGAGGAGGCAATTAATTATGACTACAATATGCCTCTTATATTTGATGATTATGGTGATCAGAATAATAATGATAGCTATTTTGTTGAATTTGCTTCCACTACAATTAATAAGAATGACTATGCTTATGTGGAGAGTGATAATTATTATATGTATGTGGCTCATGATAAGAATGTTTTATGTGATAGTTACATTGTTAATTTTATTCATGATGCTACTGAAAGTTATTATGAGAGAGGGAAACATGGTTTTATGTGTCTCAACAATATTAACTTTCCCCTCTTTATGTTGAAAGTCTTGAAGTTGCACTTGTTTTGCTTTCCTATGCTTGTTGCTTTGTGCTTTCATGACTTGTTTCTTTACAAGATTCCTATGCATAGGAAGTGGGTTAGACTTAAATGTGCTTTGAGTTTGCTTCTTGATGCTCTCTTTTACTTCTATTCATATTTCTTATGTGAGCATCTTCTCAAACTATCATGCCTAACTTAAAGGCGTTAAATAAAAGTACTTATTGGGAGATAACCCAAAAGTTTTAGATGAGTCTTGGAAGTTATTAACCGATCCTTATCCTTTTTATTTGCCTTTTGTGCCAAGAGTAACCTCTAATGAGAGAGAAGTAATGATTGGGAAAGTTGCTGTCCCGAAATAGACTGCTGTGCTTCACCTTAAAATTTCGTGTAAAATATCTGTAAGTCCTTTTAAGGCGTGGATTTTTGTGCTTCTTCCCTAGGTTATTATCTAACTTTCGTTAGTTCAACACTTTTTGATTTGACCAACAGAAGGTCTTCGAAAAAATTCGTCTTTACCTGCTGTTTTGCCAGATTTCTGCCATTATTTGCATTTGCTTCTTGTTGGTTCCTTTTTGAGTTCTTTTAGGGAATTGAGCTTTTTGAGGAAAGAGCTATAGTATCTAGTGTTTTAATGGAAGTTTTATTGGTGTTTGAACTGAACCTTAAGACTTATTTATCTTGAGTGCACTAATGTTGCTAATAAAGATTGTGTGAAGTTTTGTATGAAGGAAAAATTTCAGGTGTATAGAAGGAATGAGTAATGAGATGAAGGATGGATTAAAGCTCAAGCTTGGGGATGCCACGCGTTTCACCCCAAGAAATATCCAAGTACAAGCGTCAAAGTTTGGGGATGCCCAAGGCATCCCCTTCTTCATCAATAAAAATCACAGGTTTTATCCAAACGCTTCATTTTTATTGTTTCATGCACAGTTGTGTTGTTCTTGGAGCGTCTTCTTTTTCGTTTTCGTTTGCTTGGTTTGCTTAGTTTGCTGAATAAATTGGTTGGACCCCCTCTTTCATACATTGATTTTCAAATAGTTTGGTTTTGGATTGGAAAAGAGTAGGAAAGCTCATGCTTAAGTGGTAAAAAGAGCTTGTTTTTGACTGTGGCCTATGCTTTGTCATGCCATGCTTGATATTGATTTGGCTTTATGCTTAGTATTCTTTGCTGTACATGACTTGTTATAAACAATTGAGATTTCTTAATGTGCCTTGGATGAATCATTCGTTGTTTTAGCATATTAAAGCATAGTATAGTGGTATTCTCCTTTGATGCTTTATTTGGGTTGACTTGGCGCATGATCACACCATGTTATGACTATCCAAAGTCACCATAGGCTTTATGATCCTTTAGTTTTCAACTTGTAGTATCACTTTTATGTTTTGATCAATGATGTTTTGTCGCTCTGCATGATTATGACCATTATTGCTCTCTTAGTTGGTCGCTCCCAGTCTTTTTGCTAGCCTCCACAACCAAGTATGAGTTCCACTCATGCATCCAACTCCCTAAACCAAGTTATTCCAAAGAGTCCACCATACCTACCTATTAGCTTATGCTATTCCAAGTATATTCATGCTTTTGTTTACCTTCGAAATTAAACTTGTTATGAGAAAACTAGTGATTAAAGCTCTCACGAATTTGATGGCACACTTTACTTTTCTTAGCCTTAATAAACTTGAACCATTGTGTCTTCTATGTTGTGTATGCTTGCACTTATTTGTTGGGAATTAGCAGAACCATGCTTTCATGGGGAACGCTTTTAACATTGCACTTGGTACTTGTACCTAGTTGATATGATGCTCTTTTGTATATGGATGTTGTCGGTGTGAAATGAAAGGGGAGCTTGTAAGTCCATGGAGTTATGTATATGTGTTAGAGAAACGCCTGGGCCACTGGTCTAATCCATGCTGACATGGTGGAAACCTGCAGCGTAACCATAATGAGCTGTTTATGAAGCATTCTTCTTATAAAAAAAGAGTCCTATATTGAGAAAAAAAGAAAAAAGAAAAAAAGATTATAAAAAGAGGAAAGAGAGAAAAAAACACCATATTCCCATGGTAAATAAGAAGATTGCTGAGATGCTCGTTGTCTGCTTGCCTTGTTATTTTGATATGGGGATTCTTTCGTATCATCGGGCAAGGGGTACCCCGTTAGCGGTTCTCTATGATACACATCTACTTACAATGACAAGAACTTACCGGTGACTAAACTTGAGTAGCATGAGGAGCGGCCCTTGTATACAAGGGACATGAGATTTCTGACTTATACTTCGTCAAGCATGTACACCATAGTTTGTTCACTTTAACCTTAATCACTTCAAGATGCTTATGATAGGGGCAATGAGAGCTGAAAGCTATAAGTACCATAATTTTTGGAAGCTCTTTATGAGACTTGAATCCCTACTTCCTTTTATAAAAAGGCCTTTCTTCCACCATATATTGAGTCTCCACCTTCTATCTTTATGCACCGACCTTGAGAGCATAGTGGCCAATCTTAGTTCTATGTGCATTGTCCCAAGACTTGTTGATTCATGCATAACTTGATATTGCTTGTTTTAAACTATTTGTATCTAGTCACTCTTATGAACTTTGAAGGTGTCCTATGCATTTATATTTGCTACTCTATGAGGGACAAGCTGAATGCTATTATGCTATGTTTTCCTTATGTGAAACAAACAAACAAACAAACGTCTTGCAAAGCATTGTTATTCATGAATCTTTTGTTTGTGCCTTTTCATGTTGCAACATAGTTTTTTTGTCTATTGCTAGAACTTTGTCTTTCATGTTATGATTGAAGTACTATGATCCCAGCTTTGAATATTTTAAAAATAATTTGATCAAGTTTATGATGGTGTATGTCACCTCAAAAATTATTCTTTCTTTTTATCACTTACCTACTCGAGGACGAGCAGGAGTTAAGCTTGGGGATGTTGATACATTGCAAATGTATCTATAATTTTTGATGTTCCATGCTTGGTTTTATCTACTTTCTTGTGTTTTGTTCCAACTTTGGAATACTTTTCATATGATTTCTTGGACTAACCTATTAACAAGAGCCACCGTACCAGTTGCATGTTTTCTGTTGTTTTTGGTTCCAGAAAGTCAGAAAATCAATATTCTCGGAATTGGACCGGACAAAAGCCAAAGTTGATATTTTCCCAGAAGACTCACGGAGCCAGAAGGAGAGTCGGAGAGGGGCCACAGGGTGGCCACACCACCCCATGGCGCGGGTCCCCCCAGACCACACCAGGGCATGGTGTGGGCCCCCTGGCCGCCCACCGACCTTTCCCTCTGGCCTATAAGAAGTCTCCTGAGGCATAAACCCTAAATCATCAAGCCTCCAGCCACGAAAAGTTCCTCAGCGCCGCCGCCACCGAATGGGAGATTCGAGGGATAGAAAGTCTCTGTTCCGGCACCCTGCCGGGACGAGGAAGTGCCCCCGGAGCCATCTCCATCGATCTCCATCACCGTTGCTGATTCCCATGATGAGGAGGGAGTAGTTCTCTCTCGAGGCTAAGGGTTCTACCGGTAGCTATGTGTTCATCTCTCTCTCTCTATGCATGATCTTATTGAGATCATGAGCTTGTAATCTAGTAGATCTACCTTGCTACTCAAGTGCTTAATGAATCTCTGCTCTCCCCATGTGTGTGAAAGTGACAGCGCGCTCACCATGGTGGCACTTAGGCTAGAGGTTGCAAATACTTGTTATGAGTTATATTTGGAGTTGGATATCTTTATAAAATTGTAGTGTTTGTTGGACTTATCTAGTACTCAAGGTGACAGTGTGGGGTTTTCTAGATGGGAAAGATGAACTTTGAGGTGTGCTGTTATAGTCCTACCGTTGATTAGAGTGTCCAACCGGAGAGTAGTTAAGAGTAGTATCATAATGATAAGATATTTATATGAGAGTGTTCACTAGCGAAAGTATGATCCCTAGGCCTTGTTTCTAAGCATTGATACTCCGTTTGCAATTAGATCTGTTACATGTTTGCTTGCTTCCATCTTTACTTCAGTTTTACTTTAGTCTTTTCCACACCTTCAAGCTATTTTCTAGCACCGTTACCACTTATAAATATCCATACCACTTGTATTTCACTATCTCTTCCCCGAACTAGTGCACCTATACACCTGACAAGTGTATTGGGTGTGTTGGGGACACAATGGACTTCTTGTATCTTGATTGTAGGGTTGCTTGAGAGGGGATACCTTTGACCATTTCCTCCCTGAGTTCGATAAACCTTGGGTAATCCACTTAAGGGAAAACTTGCTGCTGTTCTACAAACCTCTGCACTTGGAGGCCCAACAACTGTCTACAAGAATAGAAGTGCGTAGACATCAAGCCGATACGGCCTCCGCACCATGGTACTCTTTTCCAATCTTGACGAGGACTCGTCGTATTGCAGCATACATAGAGATGACCCGACTCACTGTTCTGAAGTGAGAACTCCAACGTGTATCATATGGCCTTGCCAAACCCATTTCCTGATTGAGCCCACTCCCTGTTTCTACTTCTTCCAAGTCCAATGCATCTATCAGTTCCTCGGCCTAAGCTATCCAGAGCATTCTCATTTTGTGCAAGACATGCCAAGAGCATTTAATAAGTATGCAAGCTGCTGAAAGAACCAAGTACAATCACCACTCTCCCTAGCAACAGCAACAAGAGTTAACTTTAGTTGATGGGCAAAACAATGAACATAATAGGCAGACGGAGAGTCATCCATAATTAGTTTTTCAGGCCATTAGCATTACCTTTCATGTTACTAGCTCCATCATATCCTTACCCACAAACCATCGCAAAGGTCAAATTATACTTCATAAGCATTTGTTGAATTGCATCTTTAAGTGTCAAAGAGGTAGTATCTTCAACATGAGCAAGACCAAGAAATCTTACAACTGCCCTTCCTTTCTTATCAACATAACGCAAGCAAAAAGACAACTATTCAATCTAGTACACATCACTAGACTCATCTGCAAGTATTGCAAAATGACCACCATCAAGTTCTTCCATGACTAGTTTAGTAGTCTCTCGCGCACAACATTTTATCATCTCATGTTGTATATCATGCTTGTATATCATGCTGAGTCATCCTGTAGTTCTTTGGAGCATTGTTAAGAACAACCCTGTCAACCTCTTCAAAATTTCCCGCTAGCCAATTTAAAAGATCAAGGAATTTTTCTTTGTTTAGAGAGCTTTCACTTTCATCATGTCCTCTAAATGCCAAGCCTTGGCGCAATAGAAATCTCAAACACTTGAGTGTTCATGTCAAACGCAGCTTATACAAAGCCTTGTATTGTGAAGTGTTTGAAGCAAGAGACTCTCGGATAGATGTTGATGGTGTAGTAAACATATCATATTTTTCTTGAGCTTCAGCATGAGCACTACTAACACCACCTTCATGTCTCTTCAATCTCGATTTCAGGTTCCAGTTCCTAAACCCTTTCTTCACAAATGAATCTTCACCTGGACATTTTGTTCTATCCTTGAACAAATAGAAAACAAAGCAGAAAGCGGCAACTTTTTCCACACTATACTCAATCCATGGATATTTTCTAAACCAAACACGGCAAAAGCGACGGTCAATTCCACTTTTATTTGTAAACTGAAATGTATGATTATTTGGTTAACATGGACCCATCTCAATGTATCTCCTTCTTACTCTATCTTGATCATTGACAACATATCTTAAGATGGGAATCCGCTTCCCAGGATCATGTTCGAGTGCCCCCAAATCTGCTTGTGTTGGTTCATCCTCTTCATCAAGTGCTTTGTCATCTTCTACAATTGGGGTTGAGTACGCGCCTCTTCTTTCTGGTTCAGGTTCTACATCCTCTACTTGCGCTACCACTAATTGTAAATTGTTCTCAAGCTGAAGAGTGCTAGTGGTTGCAGCAACGGTCTGATTTGGTGTGGATGTTTCACCTTCCTTCTTTGTTTTTGAAGCTTTTTCCCACAATGCAAATATGCTACTATCGAGTAGCACTCTTCTTTTTCATCTACATTACAACAAAAACAAGGGAGAAATTCAGTAATTACAAGGTAATCTGGCAATCTGTTTGCATCTATGATTGAAATAGAAGCTAATATGCTAATATGTTACTCTTCCCCAATGTCTAAAATTGTATCTGCATATCTCTCCCGCAATTTCTACAATTATATACCCATAATTCCTAATGGTCTAATCTGGTCTAATCTACTATACGTATATGCCCTATCCCTAATCCATGTGCACTACCGCTGTTCAAAGAAGACTAGATGAGACAAATACCTGGACGCAACACAGACTGCCGCAGCCGACGATTAATCAGACTATTGTCGATCGCCCGCCGATCACCGCCTCGCCGTCGGTGGCTCACTTGGGCTGCCACCTGCAGTGCCGCAGGCTGTGCGTTTGGGCGAGAGACTAGAGGAGAGATGCGCGTGGCGAGAGGCGACTCCGTGCGAGACTCAAAGACTCCTAAGTGTTTTTATGTTTTTTTAGCCTAATGTAAGTCGAATTCGGGTATGTGTCCGAATTTAACAAATTATGTACGAACTTGTCTATAATATAATGCAATCGTCGAAATTAGTAGGAAATTTGCTTAGTTTAGACGAACTTTGGACGAATTTCAAAAATTATTTCGCAAAGCGAACCTAGAACGCGAGTGAAAAATCCATCCAACGTTATTCGGCACCGGGCCCAACTAGTGGAGGTGCCTCTATATCTTTGCGTTTGCTCTCTGCCGCGTAGACCTTCGGCTTACAACCTGCTAATCTGACCCAAGGCCCTCAAAATCAGCGGCAAAATAAATACTAACCAAATCACAAACAAAAATGTCTGGTTGATTTTCCTTTCCCTTTTTATGCTACCCTAATTTACTTCCCTTATTACTGGAAACGTTCCGATTGAGCTTCTACCTTCCTACACGTCCCTGATTTTCCTTTCCCTTGCGGCAATTTTGCGACGCCGGTGATGCCACCATCGAGATCGATCTCTTCTGGTTCCACGGCGCTGGCCATGACTGCGCGCACAAGGAAGCGCCGGCGCTCAGCGGTGGGAACCTCGGATGCTTCCATGGCGATGGTGCCATATTCTCCCTCCCCGTGGGCATCGTCCCTTCCTGGAGATTTGCTTCGCCTGATAGCGTGGCGCGTTTTGGAGGGCGAATTCCTGGACTACGTTCGCTTCCGCGCCGTCTGCACCGGTTGGCGGTCCGGCACCGTCTGTCCGCGCGGCCGCGGCGTCACCGATCCGCGCTTCCACCCGCGCCGCTGGATGATGCTGCCGGAGGGCCACGGCCTCCACCCCGGCCATGGCAAGCTGGGCGGGTACGTCCGCTTCTTCAACCTCTACACGGGAACCTTCGTCCGTGCCAAGCTCTTGTTGTTCAGGAACCACTGCGCATTCGACAGTGTCGACGGCCTGCTCGTACTCCAGAGGGACGAAGACACCGCCATCCGTGTCCTCCACCCTTTCACCGGCGACATCTCCGATCTCCCACCGCTGGCCACCCTCCTCACTCAGCTGGACGGTGATCTCCACGGAGGACAAAGCAATAGCGTCATGTGGTTCTTGATCAGACACAATGTATGTGCTTCAGTATCCAGCAATGGCGCAGGAATCACCACCGTCATGCTCCTGTTCCATGAATTGTCTCGTGTAGCGTTTGCTACCTCTGGGGACCGGCATTGGACCATGACAAGCTGGAAGGTCCCATGCCATGTTCGGCCCTTGTCATCCCGTGGCAAGCTATACGTGGTGCAGAACCCCGCTACCACGGTCGATGCCGCATCACATGTTCTCCAGATAGATCACCCCGTGCCTGACGAGATGGGTTTAGGATCTCGGGAGCCGTCGCCACCAAGGTTAGTCGCCAAGTGCCTGCCGGATATCCTTCGCTACCCGCTCTATCTGGTGGAATGTGACTCGGAGATCTTGGTGGTGGGTCACGGCGACAGTTCCTTATCTCGCATTTTAGTACATAAACTTGCGGATCTTATGTTGGGAAGGTATATCCTGGCAACAAGCATTGGAGACCGTGCCCTCTTCATCGATGACAGGTCTATGAGTGTCTCCTCTAATTCGTTGCCTACCATCATGGCTGATACTGTCGTCTACACACATCCAAGAACACACGATTTTAAACAATACCAACTTGGTACTGGCACTTGGTCTCGACCCATCGACAAATGCGGGATGGATGGATTTGCCCCGGGTCCTTGTAGCCTCATCCACCATGTCATGAGCTGCTGCATCCGCAACATATGGTAATACGTAACTACTTGTTGTTCTCACGGATTCTTGTACATCTTATTCACTGGGGGGCTGGGTAATAGTTTTCTTCCAAGAGCTAATTGGTTATTGTTGTCTAGGAACAAAGGGGTCATATATTCTAAAAAGGAATATACCAAGTCTGGATGGCTTCTTTGGAAGGTGAAAAGAAAGTTCCGCACAGCTGGGGTAAGTAATAAACACTGCTCATAGTTAGTCCCTTGTGCTACAAATAGTTTCTATTGCGCCGATTCTTGATTAGGACTTATAATTCTAGCATGCTTAAGCCTAAAAATTAATAGACTCCACCCTGGTCATAGTCCCAGTTGAACCAAACTCAGCCGTTAAAATTTGCCCTTTTGAAAGTGAAATGGAGTTCAAATTCTTGGTTTTCTTGTTAAGTAGATTTCAATAATTATTTGCATCTATGTTATTGCCAATACCTATATGTGGTTAAGCATGACCATTTAGATCTTTTTTGCAAAAGTTCTGCACAGAAAGACTAAATTAATGAGCATGTTTTTTCCCACACTATAAATAAATGCACAAAAATCACTGCAGATTTAGCAGCTTACACAACCGGTTCATGCCTTTCTTATTTAGTTTGTTTGATCGTTTTTGTTGTAGCTGTGTGATCACCTACATGACATGTTGCTGTCTGCTTGTGTGTTCCTTTTTTACTAGTGCTGAATGGTCCTTCTTGCGTACGTGGAGATGCTAGCTTGTGCGCACGGATTTCCTCTGCATCATCCTTCCTTCCCAGTTACCGCCAGGAACTATAGACGCTATTCAGGATAATCCTTCATGCTCCGCCGACAATTGACAGAATCTATGGTGCTTTGTGTTATGTCATGCTGTGTGCTGAGGTATTAAACTATAGTTTTGTTTGTGTTAAGCAGAATCCGGCACGATTTTCAGCTATGCCGATGACATTAAGTTGGTATATTGGGTGTCTTTTGTTCAGCTCATGCTGGGCAGCCAGTGCCTTTTAACGCATTTTAGATGTGAATTCGTTCCGTGTTCAAGTATTCCATGATGATGTCTAGATGGCAAATTGACACACACACACCGGCGTTGATATGCTAGTTCTTCAGACACTTTGGACGCGCACCGGCGTTGTCCGGGCCTTAATTAGCTGATTGACATTGTGACGAAGCTTGCGTTTATCAAACCGGAGAGCAGACTCTATGCTATGCCTGCGGTGTTGTAAATCTGATGCACGTAGAAACAGGATAGGCCAGAGACGCGGCAGCCAAGAACAGCGTCAGAAAGCAGGACAAAAGAACAGCCAAGGAACACCGCCAAGATAATCTGGAGCTGATTAGTAGTATAAATGATGTCCAAGTACGTGCGTTAATGGGCTGTAGAATTACAAGAAGGCGTCGCACGATTCGTGCCGCTGCAACCCCTTCAACCGCCATCTCGGCGGCCCAGACCTCCTGCCTATATGCCAGCTCAGCAACCGGGTAGTTCTTTGAACCACCGGCTCAATTTCCGAGAACGGTGTTTCCGCCGATATAACCGCCGCAACAATTCCAACAGATGTATCCTCAGATGAAGCAACCATTTTTTCCACAGGCGCAAGCTAGTAATCCGAGTGTATCTCGGTAAGTATCCAGACCGACGTAGTGGTTACTGCTCGGGAGAGTGCTCCCGTGTCTGAACAAGGCAAACCTAAGAAATCTGTGAAGTGTTGGAAATGCTCTATGGATACACAAGCAACAAAGAACTGTCTAGTTCAGTGTTACCGTCTTGCTTGCAATACTAATAAATGTTCAACTCTGAAACTTCCTAAGCCCTCAATGATTGTGGCTAGAAATGGTACAAATGACACGGCTTTTAATCAACTGTTTGATTGTATTTATAAGGCTCATCTTGCACCCAAGTGCTCTCCCGTGGTGAAAGTAACAATCATTGGTCCAGCTATGCCTGCTGATATTATATATTGAGTCTCGGATGACACGGATTTTTCCTCTTAGTACACAGTGGAAGTGGGAGTCTCTCCCAAATGGAGATGATTCTTTTCTTGTCAGTTTTCCATCTTTCGAGGACCTTCGGAGGGTTGATGGCGTCCAGTTGCCAGTATATTCTCACAATGCTCAAATTGTTTAGGGTTTAGGGTACATGTGTGGGAAGTGCAAGATGATCCCCGCAAAATAAAAATGCTCAGATTGTTGTCAGTGTGTGGGAAGTGCAGGATATTCCGCCAAAGTTTGTTCTTCCTCGGCTTTGGGTACATGTGGAAGGGGTTCCTCACACCATCCGACATTTCCATGGTTTGTGGGTGATTGGCTCTTTGTTGGGTAGAACTATGGATGTAGATCTGCCTACTTTATATAGTCACAATGTCATTCGTACTTGTGTGGCTATGATGAATCCCAATGCATTATAGAAGTGTGTGGATGAAAAAGGCCGTATATTAGAACCACCATGACTTTGAAGCTAAAAGACTTTGATTTTGTATTTTGCCAAGAGGTTGTTGATTTTGTTCCAGGCCCTAGTTTTACTCCTTTCTTTTGGAAGCTAAAGGGTGATGATTCTGAGGATGATGATGTTTCTGGTCAGAAGGAGAAGGATCCTACCAATGGAGATGGTTTTTCACAGTCTCTAGATAGTAATATGGAGGTGGACACTTCTCTAAATCAGTCATCTTCTACAGGTCCGCAATGTAACCAGGTGGCTTCTGGTCCTATGTCTGTTATTGCGGTCACTCCTTTCAATGTTATTCCATAGACTCCTTGTGGTAAGGAGATTGTTAAGGCTGCTCGGGCTTCGGTGTCCATGTTTCAGAGGCCTGGAATGCCTAGTCGGTTTGAGCTCTCCTGCACGTGCTTCTTCTCCACAGGGTACTACACCTAGACAGAGCCCTAGTGTTTCTTTTGCGAGTCATGTAATGGTGCCGCAGTCAGCTACTACATCACCTACGGCACTGGGCCGCATCGGGAGTGACGCATTGCTACACCGATGCACAATATGATGTGATGGTTGCTGCTTCGTTGGTTGGACCTTCCCTGGGCCTGGTGTTGGGTCGCGAAGAGGGCGACAAGCTGCAGAACGGTGCTGCACAATGCGACGAATAGTCCCTGGCTGCAACCCCACCAGCTGGGCCTCCCCTCGGTTGCACCGAGCCGCTGGCCATCCCACCAGCTTGGATCTTCACCATTCAGGGCGCCTGGGATGACAGTGTCGGTGAGCCAAGCTGCTGCTCTTCGGCATACTATTGAGGGGGCCGCGACATGATGCTGATGGTGGATCGGCAAGCTCCTGTATCGCACGTAGTGGGCCGTAAGGGCTCGCACCGTGTTATTCTGGAGCATTCTTTGGAGATGGACTCTGGGGTTGAGGTTGTTCCTCCCCTGAAGGTCATTTCGGGAGATCCCAAGATGGTGGCACCCGCACTACGTCGGAGTGTATGCCATCCAGTGGGGCTAGATGGGGCTTATTTCACTAGCAAGGACTCCATGTCGAAGGCCATGCATCGTAAGGTGGATAAGAACTTGGACATGAACGGTAATGTCCCGTCTTCGAAATCCTTTCCCTATTTTTCCTCTACGCATATTTCTTCTAAGTTGAATAGTGTAGGGGTTAGTCTAGGTTCGAATGTTAAAGATATATCTGTTTCAACAAAGGTCTTGAGGCGGATGGAATTTGACCGCCTAACGGTTGTTCCAAATGACTCGACCGTGTTGGATACCACCTATATAGATAATGAGGATGCGATTGCCACAACTGATGGTCATCTCCTATGTCATCTCTGATGGGTTCGTAGCATGGAAAACAAAAAAATTCTACCGCAAGAACGAACAAAACCTAGATCTAATCTAGATAAAAGCCAAGATCTAATCTATTAGACATGAGCAACGAGATAGATGGGAACTAACCCTCGTAGATCCGAAAGCGTTAACGAGATTAGATCTCGTGGTTGATGTAGTCGATCACTTGCCGATCTCAAGATCGTGTGGACGATCCTTCCGGCGTCGCGTTCCAGCAGCGCTTCCGCCTTCGGTCAAGTAGACGATCCTTCCGGCGTCGCGTTCCAGCAGCGCTTCCGCCCTTGGTCAAATTGACGATCCTTCCGGCGCCACGATTCGGCAGCGCTTCCGCAGTCGGTCACACGTGCGGAGTCGAAGCAGACCTTCCTCTCCCCGTTCCAGCGAGCAGCGGAGGTAGTAGATCTTCTCCACGGAATCCCAGCAGCACGACGGCGTGGTGGTGGTGGTGGAGTAGAGAATTCTGCAGGGCTTCGCCTATGCCTGTGCAGAAGATGGTGGAGGAGAGAGGCGGCAGAGATTGGGGATTATGAGAGCTTAGGTGGAGGGGGCGCCCCTGCCCTTCTATTTAAGGGGAGAAGGCGCGCCTGGGGAGGGGGAGTCCTTGTAGGACTCCCCTCCTCTATGGCCAACGAATTTGGGGAGGGGGGAGGAGTCCTCCTCCCCCACGAATCCGTGTCTTGACCCACCAGGACTCCTTGATCCCTATCTTGATTTTCAAGCAAACTCCAAGATATCTTCTAGAACCTTCCGGAACATTCCTAAACCTTCTAGAATCCTCATACAAACACTCCGGAACATTTCCTAACTTAGAAAATGATCCCCTATATATGAATCTTATTCTCCGGACCATTCCGGATCTCCTCGTGATGTCCCGAATCCAACCCGAGACTCCGAACAACATTCGGTCTCCAACACACATTCCATATCTACTTAAAACAACTTCGAACCTTAAGTGTGTCACCCTACGGTTCGTGAATATGTAGACATGATAGAGACACATCTCCTATCAATAACCATCAGCGGGACCTGGAGATCCATAATGGCTCCCACATACTCAACGATGACTTTGCGATCGATTGAACCACTTACATATGAAACCAATTCCCTTTGTCTCGCGATACTATACTTATCCGAGGTTTGATCGTCAGCATCTCCGTACCTAGTTCTACCTCGTTACTGATAAGTACTCTTTACTCGTTCCGTGATATGTCATCCCTTGTGACCCAGTCACATGCTTGCAAGCTAATTAGATGACATTCCACCGAGAGGGCCCAGAGCATATCTATCCGTCATATGGATGGACAAATCCCAATCTTGGTCCATGCGCTTCAACACATACTTTCAGAATACCCAATGACACCTTTATGACCACCCAGTTACGAAGCGGTGTTTGATATCATCAAAGTACCCATCCGGTGATGGTGATTAACATAACCTCATGGTCAAAGGATTAGGTTACTATGTATTTTAAAGCTTATAGCAAACGAACTTAATGACTTGATCTTATGCTACGCTTACTATGGGTGTGTGTCCATCACATCATTCTCCTAATGATATAACCTTGTTATTAACGACATCCAATATCCATGATCAGGAAACCGTGATCATCCATTAATCAACAAGCTAGTTTAACAAGAGGCTTACTAGGGACTCTTTTATGTTTACAAAACACACATGTATTAGTGTTTCCTAATAATACAATTATAGCATGGGATGTAAACATTTATCATAAACATAAAGATATAATAATAACCACTTTATTATTGCCTCTTGGGCATATCTCCAACAGTCTCCCACTTGCACTAGAGTCAATAATCTAGTTAAAAACTTGTGCATTCAACACCTATGGCTTTCTGGTGTTGTATAGACACCATTGCTAGTGGTAAACATAATCTTCGGATCTGACACTTCCAGGTCCGTGTGTATTTGCATGTCCCTGCGTCTCTACGCATTACTCATTCTCCAATGAGATGGCATTGTATAAATTTGGTCCTTTGGTGAGACCTTTAGTTCCTCGGGATTATATCATGTTGATACTATTGTCATAAAATGTATCTTCATAGTATTATCCCGCTATGAACCACACCTAGTTTGATAACAAACTACTTAACACAAATGCCCTCCTTTGCTGCTACTATAGCAGTTTATATACTTAGCCTTTTGTTGTAGTATCTGTCACAATGTTTTAACTTTGGTACTCAACCAAATCCGTTATGGAACTTCCTTTAATTACATTGTGCCACCCATAGTTTAAATTGAGATAAACTTAATTTGTATCCTGTGACAAAACTAGTATCAATGTAACACTTTACAATGAACTACCTTTAACTATTTGTCACTTATACATGATATATTCTTAGTTCTTCCAAAGCTCATAAGAATATTTTTACTATTGTCCAATGATCATCTTATGAATCATTCTAGTATATGCTCATAACATTTAGAGCATATGACATATTTGGATGTGTACATCTCAAAGAATGATTGATCAAAATATTCTTGTAATTTCACCAAGTGTCAAAACACTTGAATCTCGTGTCAACACACTCGAATCTTGATTCAGTCCTTTCCGTGCATCAAGAACCTTTCTTGTTGTTTCTATATTGAACTCATTCAACATCTTATCTATGTGCATTTGGCAAAACCATATTAGCGCCTCAATCTATCCATATAGACATTGATGCCTAATTCTTGGGTTATGCCTAAGTCTTTCATCAAAATGAAATTCTTAACCTGTGTCAATACAAGATACATCATTTCCAATCAACAATATGTCCTCTACATAATGTATTAGAAATATGTCTCAGTGCTCCCACTTAATTTCTTGCAAATGCAAGCATCTTCATCATCTCCGATGAATTTAAACTCTTTTAACAGTTTCATCATGGTGAAGATTCCAACTCCGCTATGCTTACTTCAACCATTGAAGTTTTGCATACTCTTTTAGCATCCTTTGAATTAACAAAACCCTTTGGATCGTGTCATGTACACGTCCTAGGTAACTATTCTATTAGAAGAACTTGTTTTGTTTGTTCAACTACCATATACCAAAATATATGTAGTGGTTGCTACATTAATCCGTCCAGACTAAATATCGCTATGAAAGATCAAATCTTATCATAGTCAATTCCTTGAACATTGTCGTAAACTCTTTCCGACATGTCGACTATTTCATAGATTTGAAACATCCATGTCTATTTCTTTATAGATCCAAACACGACCGATAGGCTTCACGCCTTTCCGGAGGGTCTTCAAAGTTCAGAAACTTGATTTCTTGTGTATGGATGCTATCACGGATTCCATGACTTCTAGTCATTTTATGGAGTCAGGGCCCATCATCGCTTCTTTGCATGTAGTCGGTTCATCATTGTCAAAACAATAACGACTTGCTTATCAAATCTTACTATTTGATTCTTACTAACCCACATGGTTCTATAGAAACTCTAATCTCCGAGATCACACCTTTTGTAATCACGAGAGCCATGAGCATTGTGGCCGTCACCGGGACACTTTCCGGCGCTGCGCTACTTAGCACATATAGCTAAGGTTCCACAACCTTATCAAAGTTCTATTGTCCTCCCACTTAACTTTTCACGAAAAATTCCTTCTCAAGAAACTTGATGTTCCAAGTAACAAACTCTTTTATCCTCAGTGTTATTGAGAAATTCCCAACAAATTCTTTGGGATAACCTACAAAGACGTGCTTATCCGACTTTGGTTGTAAACATTTTAATTATGCATAACATACCAAAATTTTAAGAAAAGACAATTCGGGTTTTATCCCAAACCATGACTTATATGGTGTCATTTCAACGGATCACGATGGAGCTCTTTTCAGTGTAAAAGCGGTAGTAACTAAAGCTTTAATCTTTAAAAACATAATGGCAGTTTTATAAATGACACCCTTGATCTTACCATCTCAAACATGGTTTGATTTTATCTCTTAAATATGCCATAATCCTATGGTTTATCGAGAAACACAAATCACAGAACAATTCCTCAAGTCTTAGGTGTTTTTGCTAAACATGTAACTCAAATATCTTCCTTTATGATCGAATCATAACCTCTTTATTTTCTTGTTACAATGATTTTCAACTTCATCTTGAAAGTCTTTGATCAATTTTCAAATGTTTCATACTTCCTCCTTATTAAGTAAATATACATATATTCACTCAAATTCTCGGAGAAAGCATATGAAGTTGAAATCCATCGCTCTTGACTACATAATGGGCTTCATACATCTATATGTACAAGTTCCAATAAGCCAGTCATTCGTTCCTTTTGGCCTATGAACGAAGTTTTAATTATCTGTAGAAAGTTTCACAAGCGTCATTTGATCAAAATCAAAAGACTCCAAAATTCCATCAACATGGAGTTTCTTCATGTTTTCTTTCCAATATAATTTAAACCGCGATGTCACTTCGCAAGTGATCTTTCAATCTTTTGTCTTGCGACATTTTAGCAATAGTGTTTATGGATGTGATTTCTCCCACAAGACTTGTAAAAGTTCATCCATCCTTTATGGAATACAGTAATTATTTGAACAACCATTGTTTTCGTAATACCGGAACAAAATAACAATTATTGAAACAAATCTTGAAGGCAAGCTTTGATGTTAACGAGCAACAGAACAACCCTTTGTTTGTTTTCGATGAACATCATCACTTATTCTCTTGCTAGTTACTTAGGCCATTGTAGCTCATGAATTACGTTGTCCTGTATAACATAGCATACCAACCAATTCGGTATCCAATACCGGAGAACCACATTGTTTAACAAGCAAGGAATACAACCATAACATGTATATCTTCTATGTGCCTAAGTTGGACATCTCCAATCTTTTCTTTTCTGCCAAATATTTTATAGATTCTCTTTCAGCAATTTCTTTTCTTTTAAAAGAATCTATTAACATCAATAGCGGTGTCATCAACATGACACATGGTACAAAGCGTATATAGTCAACTACTAATACCTTTGGACTTGCACTTTGAGGTGGATCACCATCATCAAATGTTTGGTGTTCTTTCAAAAATCCATTCTTTAGTTATCTTTTAGCGTAGTAAACATTTTACTTACATCTTCTATTCATCCTTATCATGACGACTTTCATGATCAAGCTGCTATAGCTTATAAAGGTGAATTGTGAGTATAATGTTTCTTTTTCAAAACCTTTTGGAGGATTAGGACGACTAGCGTCTCCAACCTTCACAAATTCTCATCAAATATGAGGACGTATACTCTATCATGTTGTAACCAACACATTGTTTTAGATATCGCAATACCTTTCACATATGATGGTTTCTGAAACATTACTTTCAGCTCTTAGATAAACTTGATATTAAAAACAATCTTTTGAGTATCAAGAATCATGAAGGCTAACATGATACATTAGATACTAACACTGGAATTGTTACTCTTGATTTAATACTATTTATTAAACTTCATGGAGTAAATTGAGTTTGCTGAAAGTTTGCAATAGGACTTATAAATTTTAATTGACACTCAAAACAATACGATACCAGTTCATAAAGCAAATATCCAGAATTTCTATAGTTCTACTATCTCAACTATAACTAAGCGTAAGGTGGTGAACGGATGCCAATGACTACAACAAACTATGCAAATTCACTTTGATTGTGTTTATGATAAATTGAGTTCGACTAATCCAAATTACAAATGAACTCCCACTCAAAACAACATCCCTCAAGTTGTTTTAGTGATTACATGAACCAAATCCACTACACCAAGTCCGATCATCACGTGAGATGATGTAGCTTTAAAGGCGAACAATCAACATGTTCATCATATCATCCATATGACTCATGCTTTACCTTTCGGTATTCTATGTTCCGAGACCATGTCTGTACATGCTAGGCTCGTCAAGGTTAACCTTAGTTTCTGCATGTGCAAATCTGGCTTGCACCCGTTGTATGCACACGTAGAGTCTATCACACCCGATCATCACGAGATGCTTCGAAACGACGAGTCTTAGCAACGGTGCCAACTAAGGACGAACACTTTATTACTTGATATTTAGTGAGAGGGATCATCTTATAATGCTACCGTCGCGATCTAAGCAATACAAGATGCATAAAGGATTAACATCACAGGCAATTCATAATATGTGATATGATATGGCCTTTCTTCTTGTGCCTTTGATCTCCATTTCCAAAGCATGGACAAGATTTCCATCATCACCGGCGTGGCGTCAAGGTCCGTGGCGCCGCTTCATGATTGTCCATCATCACTAGCAACTATTACAACTACTTGGAATAAAGCTATTACAAGATGAATAGACACGCAGGTCTTAACAGAATTAAAAGACAACCATTAGGCTCCTGCCGGTTGCCATATTACAACAAGGATCATTGCATACATCAAATATAATCATAATCACATGATGGCCATATCACATCACAAAACCCCTGCAAAAACAAGTTAGACGCCTCTAATTTTCTTTGCAAGTTTTACGTGGTTTGGGGCTTTCGCATAAGACCGATCTTACCTACGAACAAGGACCACAACATTGATACAAGCGTTGTCAAGATGCTCATTGTAAATTGAATCTTAACTATGGTGGGAGAGACAGACACCCGCAAAGCCACTTGTGCAAAGCAAGTTGCACGTCAAGCGTGGAGCAGGTCTCATGTACGATGACATGTAATGTTAGCCCGAGCCGCTTCATCCCACCATGCCGCAAGATGCAAAGTACACGCTAAGACACTGACAACAAAAGCATCAACGCCCACAAAAACATTGTGTTCTACTCGTGCAACAGATCTACGCATAGATACGGCTCTGATACCACTGATGGGTTCGTAGCATGGAAAACAAAAAATTTCTACCGCAAGAACGAACAAAACCTAGATCTAATCTAGATAAAAGCCAAGATCTAATCTATTAGACATGAGCAACGAGATAGATGGGAACTAACCCTCGTAGATCCGAAAGCGTTAACGAGATTAGATCTCGTGGTTGATGTAGTCGATCACTTGCCGATCTCAAGATCGTGTGGACGATCCTTCCGGCGTCGCGTTCCAGCAGCGCTTCCGCCCTTGGTCAAATTGACGATCCTTCCGGCGCCACGATTCGGCAGCTCTTCCGCAGTCGGTCACACGTGCGGATTCGAAGCAGACCTTCCTCTCCCCGTTCCAGCGAGCAGCGGAGGTAGTAGATCTTCTCCACGGAATCCCAGCAGCACGACGGCGTGGTGGTGGTGGTGGAGTAGAGAATTCTGCAGGGCTTCGCCTATGCCTGTGCAGAAGATGGTGGAGGAGAGAGGCGGCAGAGATTGGGGATTATGAGAGCTTAGGTGGAGGGGGCGCCCCTGCCCTTCTATTTAAGGGGAGAAGGCGCGCCTGGGGAGGGGGAGTCCTTGTAGGACTCCCCTCCTCTATGGCCAACGAATTTGGGGAGGGGGGAGGAGTCCTCCTCCCCCACGAATCCGTGTCTTGACCCACCAGGACTCCTTGATCCCTATCTTGATTTTCAAGCAAACTCCAAGATATCTTCTAGAACCTTCCGGAACATTCCTAAACCTTCTAGAATCCTCATACAAACACTCCGGAACATTTCCTAACTTAGAAAATGATCCCCTATATATGAATCTTATTCTCCGGACCATTCCGGATCTCCTCGTGATGTCCCGAATCCAATCCGAGACTCCGAACAACATTCGGTCTCCAACACACATTCCATATCTACTTAAAACAACTTCGAACCTTAAGTGTGTCACCCTACGGTTCGTGAATATGTAGACATGATAGAGACACATCTCCTATCAATAACCATCAGCGGGACCTGGAGATCCATAATGGCTCCCACATACTCAACGATGACTTTGCGATCGATTGAACCACTTACATATGAAACCAATTCCCTTTGTCTCGCGATACTATACTTATCCGAGGTTTGATCGTCAACATCTCCATACCTAGTTCTACCTCGTTACTGATAAGTACTCTTTACTCGTTCCGTGATATGTCATCCCTTGTGACCCAGTCACATGCTTGCAAGCTAATTAGATGACATTCCACCGAGAGGGCCTAGAGCATATCTATCCGTCATATGGATGGACAAGTCCCAATCTTGGTCCATGCGCTTCAACACATACTTTCAGAATACCCAATGACACCTTTATGACCACCCAGTTACGAAGCGGTGTTTGATATCATCAAAGTACCCATCCGGTGATGGTGATTAACATAACCTCATGGTCAAAGGATTAGGTTACTATGTATTTTAAAGCTTATAGCAAACGAACTTAATGACTTGATCTTATGCTACGCTTAGTATGGGTGTGTGTCCATCACATCATTCTCCTAATGATATAACCTTGTTATTAACGACATCCAATATCCATGATCAGGAAACCATGATCATCCATTAATCAACAAGCTAGTTTAACAAGAGGCTTACTAGGGACTCTTTTATGTTTACAAAACACACATGTATTAGTGTTTCCTAATAATACAATTATAGCATGGGATGTAAACATTTATCATAAACATAAAGATATAATAATAACCACTTTATTATTGCCTCTTGGGCATATCTCCAACAATCTCGTGGGTGAGGTATTGGAGGTTGGTTTTGATGAGGATAGACTTAGTTATGTATATGAATTAACAACATCTAGTCAAAAATCAGCCTCTAGTAGGAAATGTAATAAGCCTTGGAAACAAGATTTCGCTCCAAAATCTATTATAGTTTCCCAATGAATGGCATGTCTTTGAATATCAAAGGTTTTCGCGACTTGCCTAAACATTTACATGTCGCTCACTATTTCGGGATCATAATTTTGATTTTGTAGCCATTTCTGAACGGGTAGGCGTGAATTCTCTACAAGTCTGTTGGACTGAATTTTGGGCGGTATACAATTTCTATGGCATTCATGCCCACCACGAGGTCATTCTGGTGGTATTTTACTTGAAATATGGTCTGACGCCATGGAGGTTTTAGCTTGTTCGGATGGTGAGTTTCACATCAAACTCCATATCCATAATAAAGTAGTTAACTTCATATGGATCCTTGTTGTTGTGTATGGTGCTGCCCAAGGTGTGTTTAAAGCTGATTTCCTTCGAGAGTTGGTTAACTTAGCAAAGGACAATCCATATCCTATTCCTATAGGAGGTGATGTAAATTTGTTTCGATTTCCATTTGAGAAGATTAAAGGTCGGTTTGATGATCACTAGCCTTTTTTATTCAATGATGTCATCGATAGTTTGGATTTTAAAAAGGTAATAATGGTTGGGAGACAATTTACTTGGGCAAATAGTCTTCCAGAGCCAACATATGAAGAACTTGATCGTATACTGATGGACTTAGATTGGGAAGAACATTTTCCCCTAGTCTCGGTACGTGCTCTAGAACGTATTGAGGCACTGTCAGACCATGCTTCCATTTTCTAACTACCAGAACGCCTACGACATGATGTGCTAGACCATTCAAGTTTGAACTTGGATGGTTGCACCGTGAAAGTTTAAAGAATATGGTCAAGGAAGTATGGAAAAGACCGGTTACTAGTATTCTTAAAAAAGAGAAGCAACGGCTTGTGTCTACCATTGATGAACTCGAAGTGTTAGTAGAATGTTGATTGTTGACTGCAAAGGAGATTGAGCTCAAGAGCCAATCAAATGCAGAGTTAACACGAATTTTGCGTGAGGAGGAACTCAAATGGTATTAACGTTCCAAAGATCAATTTATTTTGCATGGGGACTCAAATACAAGATACTTCCATAGTGTTGTGAATAGTAGACATAGGAAGAAAATTATTTGATCCTTAATACAAGATGAGGGAACAATTGAAGGGCATGACCAGTTGAAGACTGATATTACAAATTACTATAAGGGTTTGTATAGGGTACCAGAAGAAAGTAACTTCTCTTTGGATGAGTCCCAAACAAATGATGTACCTCAGGTTCCTATTGAGGAAAACAATCTACTGACTGCTCCCTATACTAAGGAGGAGATCAACAAGGCTGTTTTCCATGGAACACAACAAAGCCCCTCATCCTGATAGATTCCCATATGAGTTTTATCAAACCTTTTGGGAGGTCGTCATAACAGATCTCCTTAATATGTTTAGTGCTTTGCACGTTGGATAACTACATCTATTTTGACTGATTTTTGTGAGATAATTTTACTACCTAAGATTATTGAAGCAGAACAAATCCAACAATATAGAACGATATGCCTTCTTAATGTTAGTTTTAAGATTTTCACCAAAGTTTCTACTATCAGGTTAAATTCAGTGTCTAATCATGTAGTTCGCCCATCTCAAACTGCTTTCATGCAAGGTCGCAAGATACTTGACGGTGTGGTTAACTTACATGAAACAGTGCATGAACTGTTGGAAATATGCCTAGAGAAAAATAATAATATAGATTATTGACATATTTCATTAAGTTCATAATAGGTTTTATATCATGCTAAAACAATATTGAAAGGAACGTCAGTACACATGTGATATGTAAACTACCAAAGTCCCTAGTGATCCTCTAGACACTGGTTCGTTGGTCAATCGATGATCGAGGTTTATCGATCATGGACATTTATGTCAACTGACAATAGAGTCATTTCATTCAGCTGATAAAAGTGATGGACATACCCAACATAGGAATTGTAACATTATCAAGTCACGAAGTTCACCGTTACAATGACTGAAAACATAGTAACCAATTCCTTAGACCGTGAGACCATATCAATTAATATCAACCGAGAATACTTAGATTGTATCAAACATCACTTGGTGACATAGTGATCATAAATGTATGGTTCGGGTATTCGGAGGGGCATGTAGAGGCATTATGTGTCAAGAGAGGTATTTGTCCATCTGCGTGATGGGAAGATACTCTAGGCCTCTTGGAGACATGACATCTAATAAGCTGCAACGTGTCTAGGTCACGGGGATGTCATAGCTCGGAACGAGTAAAGTTATACTTGTCGGTAACGAGATTGAACTCTACATGACGATGTCGTTGATCGGATCTCGGACAATTAAAGTACCGAAGTAACAAGGGAATTGGACACTATCTTTCTTGGTTCAATGACGAAGATTCTCGTGGACTGCACATGGGTCATCATGGGCATCCAGGTTCGTGAGAGGTCTCAACCATGTATGGAGTGTTCCCGAACCGTAGGGTAACACACTTAAGGGTTTGACAATGCTCGGAGATTGTTCTGGTATCATAGAAATCATCGAAGAAGAGACAGGGGAAAACTAGAAGGGTTCTGGGAATGTTCGGAGGGTGTCCGGAGTTGTCGGGAAGGAGTTCCGGTGCAACGGTGATTAAATAGTATGTAAATATATGTTAATTATTGAATTATACGTGTATTTATATTTATTTAATAATTTAAATATGATTTAATGGGGTAGCCCACCTAATGGGCCAATTCTCGAAGGGAAAAAGGGCCTAAGAGGGGGCCGCCACCCTAGGAGGGGCCAAACGAGGGCCGGTGGCCCTAGTGGGCTTGTTCCCCATGTGGGGCCCATGGTGGAGCTGGCCGGCGGCGCCTCCCCCACCTCCTCCTTGATTAGTCCCACCTCGGTACTTTGAGGGAGGGAGTGCGGGCATATGGAGGGATTCAAACACGCCAATTGAGTTTTGAGGTGTCCCCCTCCAAGTCCCCTCCCTCTCTCTCTTGTGAGTGCGTCACCAAGGTAATGGTTGCACGAACGAGAGTGTTCTTCACCACGGAGCATCGTCACGCTACGGTGATTCCAGATCTAGGAGATCTACTTCCGCAACCTCTATTGGATCAGGGACTAGGATTCATCGTCAATCACCGTATGTGTGTGACTCCCCACGAGGCACTACACTAGTGGTGCTCAAGTCGTTCGAGTCATCAAAGTCATTGGAGATGGAGCTGGTGGAGCCATCCACGATCTTGAGGTCGGCGTCAGTACAATTACATCAACCACATTATCCCGAACATTGACAAACCTTTTCGATCTTCAAGGGTAAGTTTCTAAAATCCCCTCCCGTTACTGCATTACTAATAGATAGATCCTGGCATTAGGGTTATTCGCGTAGGAAAAATTATTTTTTCAGGCGCTAAACCCCTTAAGTAGTATCAGAGGTAGATCTATGCGTAGTATTGCTAGTACGGGTAGAACACACGAGTTGTAGCGTGTGGGCATTGATATTTTAGTTGTTACCCTCCCACATGTACTTGTGTATACCGCGGTAATGCTTGATGAAGCGGCCCCCAACCGACTTTACGCGTTCATTCGCGAGACTGGTCCACGCTTGAGATACGGCATGTACCATATAAAATTGCTTTGGGGGTGTCTCTCTCTCTCGCATTAGTTGGTATGCCATTTGCAAAGGAGGGCCCTGCAAGGGGTGTAGTATAGACAACTATTTGATCCACGTTGTGGTTCAAGTTCATAGGTAAGACCATTTCTTGTGCGAAAGCCCTAGCAGCCATGTAAAACATGCAAAGATAAAGTAGAGGCATCTAACTTTGTTTTGCAGGGGCATTGTGATGTGATATGGTAGTAGTCAAGGTAAAGTAGTTTACTTTATGTTGCTAAGTAGTAGTGATGGTCATGGTGATGGTGATGATGGACTACAACACGGGAGGCACCGAAACCCAGGCGCCGGATTCGGAGACGTGGGATGGAGATCACAGCACGAAGGACCATATCACATCCCACTTACATTCAATGTTTATTGATTATGCATCTTATTGTGTGCTAGTATTATATACTCGATGGTAGACTATAATAATATCCCTAAACAAAATACAAATGGAAGGGTTCTCCTTTAGTGTGCACCACCAAGAAAGTTCTCTATTATGAGACAGGCCATGATGATCGGGTGTCAGACATATCTGCGTTTGCATACGGTGTGTGTAAGCCATGTTGCATAGTGAATACACTAAGGTTGAGTTAGCGAGCCTAGCATGTGTAGACATGGCCCCAGAACACAGATGGTCGAAAGATCTAGCATGAGTCACATGGTTGATGTGATTGGCATTGGAGAATGTCTACTTTTGCAGCTATGTTGGTGGCCGTGATGATCGGGGGTGACATAGTGAATAAGGATCATGTAATCGCTAAAACTACTTTAGGGATGTTTGTTTTAGTGGGAGCTCATCTAATATAATATGATTACAATTTGAACTCACATATTATGAACTTAGTCTAAATGTCTTTGCAAATATTTTTGTAGATCATGTCCAACCCCAAGTGTTTAGTCTTGTGGGATTCACGGAGAGTGAGAAACTCAAAGTAGATGGGTCCAACTTCATAGACTGGTACCAACGCATGAGGAATTTCCTCATCTTCCACGATCTGTTCTATGTGCTGCGAGAACCGCTAGGAGATTTTCCCGTGGGCTTCACTGGACTGCCTGATGATCATGATTATCATGCTCGATGTGACGCCTTCATGACAGTCAAATACACTATGATTCATGTCATGGAGCCTACTCTGGGAGCATAGTTTCATGAGATTGAGGCCTTCAGTTTGTCCAATGGACTTAAGATGCTCTTTCCATCTCAAGTCAGAATCATGGAGTTTGAATACATGGATGATTTCCTCTCAAGCAAGATGAGGGAAAACACCAGCCTAGAAGACCACTTGGATATCATGGAAAGACTTCATGAGCGCCTTGTGGACATCATGAACTACTCGGTGACCGACAAATTTGCAATAGATGTGGTGTTGCGCTTGCTACCCCACAGCTACAGAGATGTCATCTTGAACTACCTCGTGGAAGGGAAAGAGTTTACCTTCCTTGAGTTTATGGCTCATATGAGAACCCGGAATGTAGTGCCTACTCCAGGAGCTGTCATTAATGGGAAAGGTATATATTTGATATAAAAACTTATAAATGTTTAATTTCAAACACTTATAGCAGTTTACGAAGTATTTGATACTTGTGTTGTTTTGTGAAAACAGGACCTGCTGCTTGAGAAGTGATTGAAGGAGTGGGCACGACAACGCGTGTGTTGATGGCAAGCAAGATGCCAATGACGCTCTCCTTCGAAAGTTATCATTTGGATTAGAATTTTTGAATAAATTTGTAATCAATGAGAGTGAACTACATTAATGTGTGTCTTGCATTCGTAAGATAGTTATTCATATGAATTTGAGAAAAAACAGTTGTTTTATTCCTATGAGCAATATCTTTTATGTTCACGGTTTTGATTATGAATGGGTTATTCATATTTTGATCTTGATAATAGAAATTTAAATGTTTATAAATTATGAAAATGCCAAAGGATATTCAAAACTTAATAATGACATCATTTTGAATGACACTATTGTGTTAAAGTCATAATGGTACAGATGAAAGGATTCATAAGTGATGAAACCAAGGTCTTAAAGATACTTGATCTTTTGATACATAGAAACCATGCCCCTGTTACTAGAACTCCACATTCTGATAAGACGGAGTGTGTGTTAAATAATTGTATATCATACATGACGATATGTTGTATTGTTCAACAAATGGTGGATATCATTCATGAAACTTCATTGTAAATCTAAACGAATGAATGTATTCGCTGGATGAGGCACAAGTCTAAAACTATTTGTTATGAACAAAGAATTTGAGAATGAAGAATAATATTGAATTAACAAGAATACGAGTCTTTATGATTTGATAAAAACGACAAGTATTTTAGTTGTGATTCAGGCATACAGGACTTGTGAAAAGTGTTTCACAAATTACAATGGCAAGAATACGTCAATATGTTGACATGTATAAAGAATTGTAATCATACCGTATTAGATACTGTATGGTCTAAAGTAATCTCTTATCGTGTTAGCGTTAGCATATTTAGGAAGATAAATTAGAATAGCCAACACTTGTTGTATAAAGAATCATCAATGATTCGTGGAAACAACACCATAAGTGTATGGCACAATGTGGTTTCTAGAAATTTAGAATTAGAATGAATAAAACTTTGTAGTGTGTTCCTAGGAAAATAAGAATATGTATTCCACAACTACAACCAAAGTGGGAAATTGGTATTGCTTAAAGTGGTGATTTATCAAGAAGAGTTTCTCAATAAAAGATTTGATGGATAAAGGTGAAAACTCAAATAAGATTGAGAACCTTGCCTCCAAATGTTAGAGTAGCACAACATAATTGATTCTGGAACAAAACTCTACAAATATAGGAGAAACTAATGATCAAAAGTTTCAATGGGAGATTTTACTAACAGAAAGTAGGATCCATGAATAAGTTTTGCCTCATTGCACAATTGAATCCATGATTCACTTGTCATGTGATGACCCACAAGTATAGGGGGTGTATCGTAATATTTTCGATAAATAAGAGTATCGAACCCAACGAGGAGCAGAAAGTGTTGACAATTGGTTTGGATCCAGAATTCTCTGTAAATACTTAGCAAACAGATTTTTAGGGGTTTTTAATAATGCAGATAAATAAAGTGCGAGTAAATAAAATACAATAATAATAATTGCAGCAAGTGGCCCAATCCTTTCTTTAGCAAAGGACAAGCCGATTGTATTACTTAAGAAAACCAAACGTTCTCGAGGACACATGGGAATATTGTCAAGTGCTTTCGCTTCATATAGTTGATTAATCTTCTCTGGTTGGATAAGTGTTGTGTGGGTGAACCTATGCTAATGTACTGACCTTCCTAGTAGTAATACATACTTGTGATTATACCCCTTGCAAGCATCCGCAACTACAAGAAAGTAATTAAGATAAAAACCTAACCATAGCCTTAAACTTTGAGATCCTACACTCCCTTATGCAAAGGTTTCGTAACGGGGGTTCAAGTTTCTGTCACTTCGACAACCACACGATTAGTAGCCAAATACACAATGCATTCCCCTAGGCCCATAAAGGTGAATTATCATGTAGGCGACGTTCACATGACACCACTAGAAGAATAACACCACAACTTAAATATCAAACCATTAAATCTTTCTCAACACAATTCCACTACTAACAACATGACTTCTCACATGTCCTCAAGAACTAAACGAACTACTCACGAGACATCATATGGATCAAGATCAGAGATGAAATAACGATAAGTAACAATCTGAACATGAACAATAATTCAATGGTTCCACTCAATAGCATCAACTACAACAAGTAATGAACACCGGGAAAGTTTCCCCTAAGAACTATGGAAGATTCAACCCAATTGTTATACCGGTACGGAGTGGTGGTGATGGTGCTGGTGGAGATGATGGTGGAGATGATGATGATAATCCTAATGAAGTCTAGCTTGATGATGGTGTTGATGGCGACGATCTCCCCTCTCCGGGAAGGAATTTTGCCAACAGATTTCTGCCTACCGGAGAGCTCTTTCTCTCTCTGTAGTTCAGAGGCAGAGAAATCTTTCTGTGGTCCCTCCCTGAGTCTTAGGGTATCGAGGGGAATATATACGCGGAAGGGCGATGTTGGAGGTGGGACAAGGTGGCCACACCACCTGGTGGCGTGGCCAAGGACCCGCGCCAGGGGGTGGTGTGGGCCCCCTGTGGCCCATCTCCACTCCTCCTTCTGGCCTCCTTCGTCTTCTGGAAAAATAGGAATTTCCATATATTTTCTGAGATTTTCTGATCATCGCCAATTTAGCATCTGGACAGTGCTTTTTCCATCAGAATCCTTACTCCGGTGGTTCATCCTCGAAAAATCATCAATCATGCAAAAATATATGAAATAACATAAGTATCATCTCTTAATATGAAATATATTAATGAATAACAGTAAATTATGATATAAAATAGTGATGCAAAATGGATGTATCAACTCTCCCCAAGCTTAGACATCACTTGTCCCCAAGCAAAAACTAAGCTCAATAAACATGACCACATGTTTATGGAGTGAAATGTCAATAAAGAGAATACAGACAATAAGCATCACATTCATCAATACACAAATCATAATAGAAAACAACTCACTATTATATAACTTAACTTGCAATGAGTAGGGGAAACACAATGAAGATACACAAAGTAAATCATAATTGGTAATGACAAACTTTGTTCTTGATCAGAGAACGGTTAACAAATTGCAGGAGTCAAATTTAATGGGGTTTTCAATGATAGCTTTCAAAGTAATATTCACTTAGATAAGAGTAGTGTGCAAAACAAGGACCATAAGAAACATGATTGAATAAATCATCATATGGATGATTGAATCACAACAACTCAAATGCTTGCTTGAGATAGAAAGGAATAGGTTTACTGACTCAACTAAAAAGTAAAAGATAGGCCCTTCGCAGAGGGAAGCAGGGATTTCAAGTTTCATAAAGAGCTTCCAAAAATTATGGTACTTACTAGCTTTCAGCTCTCATTGCCCCTATCATAAGCATCTTGAAGTGATTAAGGTTAATGTAAGGGAAAATATGAGTTATATGCTTGACAAATTATAAGTTAAAAGTCTCATGCCCCTTGAGTACGAGTACCAGACCTCATGCTACTCAACTTTGGTCTCCAGTAAGTTCTTGTCATTGTAAGTGTATGTGTATCATAGAGAACTGCCAACGGGGTACCCCTTGCCCCATGACAAAGGAGCTATCCCATATCAAAATGACAAGGAAACATACAGTGAGCATCTCAGTGATCTTTTTATTTGCTATTTGCATAGGTTTTTATTGAGGATGCTTCATAGAATGCCACTATGGTTATGCTGCAAGTTTCCACCATGCTTAGGCATGGCTTAGGCTAGCCGCCCAAGCTTTTCTCTAACACATATACAAACTCCATGAGCTTACAAGCTCCCCTTTTATTTCACATTGCCGACATCCACAAACAAAAGAACATGATATCAACTAAATAATAAGTGCAATGTCGAAAGCGGACCCCATGATAACATGGTTTTGCTAACTCCCAACTTATAATTTGCAAGCATACAAGCTTCATAAGATAGTCACAATGGTTCAAATTTATTAAGTACAAGAAAATAAAGTGTGCCATCAAGTTTGTGAGAGCTTTAATCACTAATGTTCACATAACATGTTTAATTTGGAAGATAGATAAAAGTCGAGAATTTACTTGGAATAGCAATATTTCTAATAGGTAGATATGGTGTACACAAATGGCATAGGTTTTGGTTCAAGGATTGGATGCACGAGAGGCATACCCTCTCAGTATAGGTTTTTGGCTAGCAAGGCTAGGTAGCAAGCATAAGAGTTGAAGGAAACAAACAAACATACAGGTGATAGAAACAATCATGCAATCTTCCTTGGAAACACAAAAGATCTTAACTAGAGAATACTAAGCTTATGAGCCAATCAAGAAAGAAAGATGATGAAATTATATTTCTAAAAGTACTTTTCTCTTTTCCATTCAATCCTCAAATAGTGTTGCTACTGACCAGAGCTAGGTTTGCCAAAACCAACTAAATTTACTTAATGATCCCAAAGTGATACCAATACTAACAACAAGATCAATCATATAACAAAAATTGCAAACTAAAATAAGATGTGCAAAAAGTAAATGATAGAACTTCTCATTAATATTCCATAACGGCAACTCACACCAAGGGATACATAGATGACTAACTAGAGGAGAGATACTTCCACAATGTAAACCATCCTATATGATAACTTCTCTATTCATGATATGACTTTACTAAAAAGGTAAAAAGATGAAAGATAATGATATGATATGATACCGCGTCACTCCCCCAAGCTTGGAACAAACCAAGGGGATGCCAAAACCTGATGACAAATTACTCCTTTGGTGGTGGTGGTGTTGTGATCATGATCAGAGTGAGAAAATCTTCCAGGATCTTGCGAAGCTTGCTATTCTCCTTTTGAAGTGTGTCCACCTTTCTCCCTAGGACTCGGTACTTATCGCAAAACTCATCAGTGACTCGTAGAGCTTCCACTGCTGCAGGGCAGGAACTGAGGCCTAGAACTGGAGATATCAGCCCCTGTCCCTTCATGCCTGCTGACATGCTCTTCACTTCCTCCTTGACGCTCTGATCCATGTCTTCATGCCTAGCTATGATCCTTTCTTCTTCCATCCATCCCATGAAGGTCCTCTGCTCAAGATTGCGATGGAGCTCGTGCCGGCGTCGCAGCTCATAGTCCTTCAAAGACGAATCCTAGCATGACTTCTGAATAGAACAAATCGAAACGAGAACATGATGAGAACACCATATACGGACCTCGGGGGATCTGGGGGATTTATATATTACAAAGTTTAACAACAAAAGGAAGGTACTGGGAGAAAACGGGTCGGAGACGGGCTCCGGGGTGGCCACACCCCTGGTGGCGCGGCCAGGTGGGCCCGCACCACGGGGCGGTGTGAGCCTCCCGGCTCCGTTTCCGCCCCTTTTTCGACTCATTATTTTCCATGTTAGATAAAAAATGCAAAAATATAAATTAAAAAGTTTTTCACGGACCTTTTCTTACCAGAACTATTACCTATTTGAAAACAGACTCTGCAGGTTTCTGAATTTGGTCTTTAATAAATTCTTCCGGAGAAGAATCTTCAAAAATATAGTGCTTGAGTTTTTTGACCATTTTTCATCTCATTACATCATTCTCTCCTACCACTTGAAAATTTCTTTCATACAAAACTTCACACAATCTTCATTAGAAACATTAGTGCATGCAAGATAGTAAACCTTTAGGTTCAATTTCAACTGAAATCCATCAAAACATAAGCTACTAAAGCAACTCCTTTCGAAAGCCCAAAAAGAATTCAAAAAGGAAATCGATTTAAGAGGCAAATGCAAAAATGGCAGAAATTTGACAAAATAGACTAGCAGGTAAAGATCAATTTTTTCGAAAATCTTTTGTTGCTCAAATCAAAAAGTGCAAACTAAAGAAAGTTAAATAATAACCTGGGTCATGCACACAAAAAGTTACAGCTCAGTACGATGTTCTAGGATTTTTCACGATTTTTTACGGTGAAGCACAAAAATCTATTTTGGGACAGCAACTTCCCCAAATCTCACTTCTCTTTCATTAGAGGCTGATCTTGACACAAAACCAAACAAAAAGGATAAGGAGAGGTTATTACAGAAGCAATAACTTCCAAGACTCAAATAAACAAAAATAAACTAAAAGCAAAAATATAATGGGTTGTGTCCAAAAAAGCTCTTTCTTTATAGCCATTAAGATAGGCATGATAAATTTCAGTGATGCTCACATAAGAATATGCATTGAAGTAAAAGAGAGCATCACAGAGCAAATATACACATATTTAAGTCTAACCCACTTCCTATGGAAGGGAGTTTTATAACAAAATAAATTATTGAAACCAGAGGCTACTAGCATAGGAAGGCAAAACAAGTGCATCATAAGACTTTCAGCATAAAGCAAGGAAACTTAATATTATTGAGATGCATAGAAACATTTTTCCCTCTCTCATAATAACTTTCAATATCATGAATAAATTTAATGATATAACTATCTCATGAACCATAGTAGCAATGATCACTTATTCTGACAGAAAACACAGGGACACTAGCCTTCCTAGTTCTACTAGGATGTGAAACAATATTAGAAGTATCCTTATAAAGGATAATGTGTCCATCTTCTACATTTTTAGAGACAAAGTCTTTCATATTTGCTACTGTAGGTTCAATATTTATTTTTTCATCGGGTTCTACAGCTTTCTTTGTACTTTTGTTAACCATACTAGTTATCATAGAATGCTCCTTTACCTTAACATGGAAAGATATTTTCTCGAAGTAAGGTTCAGGTAAAATATGATCAACAGTATAAACTTCAGTATTTCTAGCAGGAACACAATTAACAATATCTTCTTTTTAGGAATTTCAATATAAGAGGCAAATACCTTAAAACAATTTGCAATGCTTTGAGAATCAAGACCATAAGTAACACAAATATTATGAAAGTCATCAGTTCCCATAAAAGATTTAATGCATTCATAATCATAATTTATACCTGACTTTCTTCCTTTATCATTCTCCCATGCTTGAGCATTGCCTTGAATACATTCTAGAAGATCCCATTTAGCTTCTTCTTTCATATGTGTAAATGATCAAGCACAAGAAGCATCCAATAGATCCTTATCATGAAGAGAAAGCCTTGCATAAAAGTTATTGATAATAATATTATTAGGGAGCTCATGAATAGGACATTTGACCATTACTGACTTCAATATCACCCAAGATTGGGCGGTACTCTCTCCATCACGAGGCCAAAAGTTATATATTTGATTTCGATCTTTATGAATCTCACTAGGAGGATAAAATTTGGAATAAAAGAGAGGTACAATTTCCTCCCATTCAAGAGATTGGCCATTCTTTAGTAGCTTATACCATTCCTCAGCTCTGCCTTTCAATGATACAGAGAATAACTTTTTCTTAACTTGATCTGTTGTAATACTTGCACACTTGAACAATCTGCATAATTCATGTATAAAAAGCAAATGATAACCGGGATGGACAGTTCCATCTCCAAAATAGTAGTTATCCATAACACGATCAACAATTTTTGTAGGTATTTTGAAAGGATCAATTTCAGCAGGTGGTGGTTCATCTACTACCTAAGCAGTGGTAGTAGCATTCCGAAATAAGAAACTAAGTGAATTATCCATATTGAGAATAAAGTAATAAACAGAAATAAACAATACTCATAGTAGAAGTTTCTTTTACCAGTTCCACTCTTGAATAGCGCTTCACTGCCCGGCAACGGCACCAGAAAATAGTCTTGATGACCCACAAGTATAGGGGGTGTATCGTAGTATTTTTGATAAATAAGAGTGTCGAACCCAACGAGGAGCAGAAGGTGTTGACAAGTGGTTTGGATCAGGAATTCTCTGTAAATACTTAGCAAACGGATTTTTAGGGTTTTTTGATAATGCAGATAAATAAAGTGCGAGTAAATGAAAGACAATAATAATAATTATAGCAAGTGGCCCAATCCTTTCTTTAGCAAAGGACAAGCCGTTTGTATTACTTAAGATAACCAAACGTTCTCGAGGACACATGGGAATATTGTCAAGTGTTTTCGCTTCATATAGTTGATTAATCTTCTCTGGTTGGATAAGTGTTGTGTGGGTGAACCTATGCTAATGTACTGACCGTCCTAGGACTAACACATACTTGTGATTATACTCCTTGCAAGCATCCGCAGCTACAAGAAAGTAATTAAGATAAAAACCTAACCATAGCCTTAAACTTTGAGATCCTACACTCCGTTATGCAAAGGTTTCCTAACAGGGGTTCATGTTTCTGTCACTCCGGCAACCCCATGATTAGTAGCCAAATACACAATGCATTCCCCTAGGCCCATAAAGGTGAAGTATCATGTAGTCGACGTTCACATGACACCACTAGAAGAATAACACCACAACTTAAATATCAAACCATTAAATCTTTCTCAACACAATTCCACTACTAACAACATGATTCCTCACATGTCCTCAAGAACTAAACGAACTAATCACGAGACATCATATGGATCAAGATCAGAGATGAAATAACGATAAGTAACAATCTGAACATGAACAATAATTCAATCGTTCCACTCAATAGCATCAACTACAACAAGTAATCAACACCGGGAAAGTTTCCCCCGAGAACTATGCAAGATTCAACCCAATTGTTATAGCGGTACGGAGTGGTGGTGATGGTGCTGGTGGAGATGATGGTGGAGATGATGATGATGATGATGATCGTGATGAAGTCTAGCTTGATGATGGTGTTGATGGTGATGATCTCCCCTCTCCAGGAAGGAATTTCCCCGAAGATTTCTGCCTGCCGGAGAGATCTTTCTCTCTCTGTAGTTTCTGCCCCACAGAGGTGGCGAAATCTTTCTATGGTCCCTCCCCGAGTCTTAAGGTTTCGAGGGGAATATATACGTGGAAGGGCGATGTTGGAGGTGGGCTAGGGTGGCCACACCACCTGGTGGCGCGGCCAGGGGACCCGCACTAGGGGGTGGTGTGGGCCCCCTGTGGCCCATCTCCACTCCTCCTTCTGGCCTTCGTCTTATGGAAAAATAGGAATTTCTGTATATTTTATGGGATTTTTTGATCTTCGCGAATTTTGCATCTGGACAGTGCTTTTTCCATCAGAATCCTGACTCCGGTGGTTCATCCTCCAAAAATCATCAATCATGCAAAAATAGATGAAATAACATAAGTATCATCTCTTAATATGAAATATATCAATGAATAACAGTAAATTATGATATAAAATAGTGATGCAAAATGGACGTATCATCATGTTAATGGAAGGCATACCTACAAACTACAAAGAAGCGATGGTGAACCCAAGTACGAGAAATGACTTAGAGTCATGAAATCTTGTGCATTAAGTTACATTTAAGATGGTAAAGTAAAATGTTACTTGATCTTATCAAAGTAAAGATGTTACTTGATTTTCCCAAAGGGACTACTAGAGTCAATGATCATGGGGCAAGGTCGAAAGTGTTCGTGCCTCCGTGCCCAAGTTAATAGATTCTCTGGAAGAATATCAAGGACGAAATGAAACTTAAAGTAATACATAAAGCTTGATTTGTGTCAAGAAATGTCTTGAACAAATTCAAATGGTTGACTACAATATTTAGAAATGCTTAAGTCAGACAAATAGAATCTTGTAGCTAGAATTCTCAATTTGATGAATGATCAAAGGATTTTGGGATTGCCCCAGAATATTGAGAATACCTGCATTTACAATAAACTGAGTGGGAGCTAAGAGAGTTCCATACTCTTATATGTAACTAACATATTTGAGTGGGAGATTAATGAAGCATTCATATATGTGATTGACATATTCTGAATGGTATTGTGGGTATTAGTACATATTAAGTAGATGAATTTGAACGAATGTTAAACATTAATACCTATCGAGATAGATTGGTATGTTTAATAGCATTAAGACGGAATGTTTTCCTAGATTAGATTCTGAAGAAGTTCAGAATGGAACAAGTTAAGAAGGAAGTTCTTACTTGTCTAACTAGGTGAAGCATTGAGATTGTCTCGGTATGATGATCGCTAAAAGAAGGAAAAGATGTGTAACATCTACTATGCCTCAGTCATAGGTTCCATCTTATAAAACCAAGTTGTATACTTGACATAATATGACCCAAGTTCTTAACCTGAAGAACATGTTCCGAAGTGATCTCTGATTGAATCACTGAACAAGGAGTTAAGTATAGTCTTCAATGTCTAGAGAGAACTGAAGGTATACATCTGATCTGTAAAGGATGGTGAACTTGATCGTAAAAGGGTTATGTTAGGAAGTTCCACCCAACCTAGATGATTGGAGTTCTCACAACATTGAGTGCCTTAAAATAACAGAATTGTGGTTAGACATCAAAGTGGCATTTAATGCACTATCGATTAGATTTACATTGACAAAGAAGTAGATGAATACTTCAAAGATAAAATATGTAATGTTATGGCTGGGGAAGTCCATCTTCCACGGAGTGTGTTCCTAATGCTCATGCTAAAGCAAACGTCATCTTTTGATAGACTAATCTAATGTCATGGCAGAAGGAACCAAAACAACACTCTGGCGCCAAAATATAAATATTTATACCACAAGGTTATCATGTGATGATAAAGGGAAATGTCAAATTAGGTGACGTTAACAATTCGCAAATCCATACAGATATGTATAGTACAGTCCATAGATAAAACCTCTTCCATGAGCAAGCATTATCATAACACCAGATGTTATGGTGTAATGACTTGTTCAAATGCAATTAGTTTATTTGTACTCTAGTGCAAGTGGGAGACTGTTGGAAATATTCCCTAGAGACAAATAATAATATATATTATTGACATATTTCATTAAGTTCATAATAGGTTTTACATCATGCTAGAACTGTATTGAAAGGAACGTCAATACACATGTGATATGTAAACCTCCAAAGTCCCTAGTGATCATCTAGACACTGGTTCGTTGGTCAATCGATGATCGAGGTTTCCCGATCATGGAAATTTATGTCAATTGACAATGGAGTCATTTCATTCAGTTGATGAAAGTGATGGACATACCCAACACAGGAATTGTAACACGATCAAGTCACGAAGTTCACCGTTACAATGACTGTAAACGTAGTAACCAATTCCTTAGACCGTGAGAACATATCAATCACTGTCACCCGAGAATACTTAGATTGCATCAAACGTCACTTGGTGACATAGTGATCATAAAGGTGTGATTCATGTATTCAGAGGGGCATGTAGAGGCATTATGTGTCAAGAGAGGTATTTGTCCATCCGAGTGACTGGAAGATACTCTGGGCCTCTTGGAGACATGACATCCAATAAGCTGCAGCATGTGTCTAGGTCACGGGGATGTCATAGCTCGGAACAAGTAAAGTTATACTTGTCAGTAACGAGATTTAACACGACATGATGATGTCGTTGATTAGACCTTGGACAATTAAAGTATCAAAGTAACAAGGGAATTGGACACTATCTTTCTCGGTTCAACAACGATGATTCTCGTGGAATTCACATGGGTCATCATGGGCATCCAGGTCCCTCTGATGATCATTGGTTCGAGAGAGGTCTCGACCATGTCTAGAGTGTTCCCGAACTGTAGGTAACACATTTAAGGGTTTGAAAATGCTCGGATATCGTTCTGGTATCATAGGAATCACCGATGAAGAGAGAAGGGAAAATCGGAAGGGGTCCGAGAATGTCCGGAGGGTGTTCGGAGTTGTCCGGAAGGAGTTCTGGTGCAACAGGGATTAAATAGTATGTAAATATATGTTAATTATTGAATTATACATGTATTTATATTTATTTAATATTTTAAATATGATTTAATGGGGCAGCCCACCTAATGGGCCAATTCTCGAAGGGAAAATGGGCCCAAGAGGGGGCTGCCACCCTAGGAGGGGCCAAAGGAGGGTCGACAGCCCTAGTGGGTTTGTTGCCCACATGGGGCCCATGGTGGGGCTAGCCGACGGTGCCTCCCCCACATCCTCCTTGATTAATCCCACCCCTGGACTTTGTGGGAGGGAGTGCCTCCCCTCCCCCTATATAAAGGAGGGCATATGGAGGGATTCAAATACACCAATTGATCTTTGAGGCGTTCTCCTCCAAGTCCTCTCTCTCTTTCTCTGTGTGTCTCTCATGAGTGTGGCCCACAGGTAAGGGTTGTGCGGACGAGAGTGTTCTTCACCGTGGAGCACCGCCGTGCTGCGGAGATTCCATATCCAAGAGATCTACTTCCCCAACCTCTGCTGGATTAGGGACACGGGAGTCATTGTCAAACACCGTATGTGTGTGACTCCCCACGAGGCACTACACTAGTGGTGCTCGAGTCGTTCGAGCCGTCGAAGTCATTGGAGCTGGTGGAGCTAGATATGGTGGAGCCATCCATGACCTTGAGGTCGGCGTTGGTACAACTACATCAACCATGTTCTCCCGAACATTGACAAAGCTTTTCAGTATTCAGGGGTAAGTTTCCAAAAAGCCCCTCATGTTACTGCATTACTAATAGATAGATCATGGCATTAGGGTTGTTCATGTAGGAAAATTTATTGTTTTCAGGCGCTAAACGCCTTCATGAACTACATAGGAAGAAGCTAAATGGGGTCATTTAAAAAATTGATTTTGAGAAGGCCTATGATAAAGTCAAATGGTCTTTCTTTCAGAAGACTCTTAGAATGAAAGGTTTTTCAGCTAAGTGGAGTGCTTTAATCAATAGCTTTGTGTCAAAGGGTAGTGTTTCCGTCAAAGTCAATGATGATGTTGGCAAATACTTCCAGACCAAAAAGGGGCTAAGACATGGAGATCCCTTATCACAGATGTTATTTAATATAGTGGTTGATATGTTATCTATAATTATTGAGCATGAAAAGTCTGATGACCAAATTGAGGTGTGATTCCCCATCTAGTGAATGGATGTTTATCTATCCTTCAGTATGCCAACGATACAATTTTATTTGTGGAACACAATCTTGAAAAGGAAAAAAATCTGAAACTTATACTTTCAGCTTTCGATAAGCTTCCAGATTAAAAATTTAATTACATCAAAGCGAATTGTTCTATTTTGGTGAGGCCTAGGATGTGGCTGACCTGTACGCTGAGCTCTTTGGTTGTAGTCAGGGCGTAATTTCGATTAGGTATTTGGCTATTCCGGTTCATTATCGGAGGCTTACAAGTTCTGAATAGAAAATCATCGAAGAAAGACTGCAGTTAAGATTGAGCATCTGGAAAGGTAAACTACTCTCCATAGGGGGGAGATTGGTACTCATTAATTTAATACTATACATGATGTCATTCTTCCAACTTCCAAAAGGAGTCTTACAAAGGTTGGATTATTTTCGATCAAGATTATTTTGGCAGGGAGATGATGAGAAAAGGAAGTATAGACTGGCTAAATAGAGTGTGCTTTGTCAACCCAAAGTATAGGGTGGGTTGGATATTCTTGATCTGGAGATCAAGAATACAACCCTACTTAGTAAGTGTCTCTTCAAGTTATTAACTGAAGAGAGGGTATCACAAACGTTACTAAAAGAAAATATGTTCGTACGAAAGCATTTTCTCAAATGGTTTGGAAACCTAGTGACTCTCACTTTTGGGCCGGTCTGATGGCGATGAAGAAAATTTTCTTCCACTTTGGATCATTTTCTATTAAGGACGGATCTCAGATAAGGTTTTGGGAGGATAAGTGGCTTGGTACTGCTATACTCCATGAACAATATCCCACATTGTATTCCATCATCTGTTATAAGGATAAAACGATTGCCACCATATTGGAATCGTTCCCTCCCAACTTGACTTTCAGGAGAGATTTGATTGGAACCATACTTGACTCGTGGATCACATTGCTATGTTAGTTAGCAAATGTTCAACTGGCAACTGGGCCTGATGAATTCCGATGGAACTTAAGCGAGAATGGTTCATTTTTCGTCAGGTCCTTATATAATGCTCTAGTCTAGTCGGTCATACCAGCTTTAGATAATAGGACGATTTGGAAAATGAAGATACTTGTAAAAACAAATTTTTTGCTTGATATCTTCGTCAAGGGGTTATACTTACTAAAGATAATCTTATTAGGAGGAATTGGCATGGGATCATGCGTGTGTGTTTTGTCATCACACTAAGACAATCGAACACCTGTTTTTCCAATGCAGCTTTGCTAGGTCTATATGGTCAGTTACTCAAGCAGCTTTAGGCTTATATCACGCACATAGTATTGCCAACATATTTAGGAATTGGTTACATGGTATATATCACAAGTATAAGTTACTTCTTCGTGTTGGAGAGATTGTCATTATATGATCCCTATGGCTATGTAGAAATGATAAAGTTTTTAATGATGTAAATTGGTCTCTCTTGCAGGTTATCTACCGGTGTACGAACATCCTGGGCTCTTGGTCGGCCCTACATCATGTGGAGTATCACGATCTTTTTACAGAGATGTGTACGCGTCTAGAGGATACAGTGCGAGATTCGTTTACCCTCCATGGATGGTAGAATAATATATAGATTGGCCCTCCTTTAGCATCTTAGGCATTCTACAGTTTCTCAATTTTGATATGTAACCACCAATTTTTCCCTATGACTGGATCTATGGACTGAGTCGGCTGTGTGCATCTTAGTTATGCATATGACGGGTATAATACTTAAATCTTTTAAGTAATAAATCACCCCTTATCAAAGAAATATGGAATATGGACGAATGCATTCAATTAACATGGGGACTCTTCTCCGAGGAAAGAATGATCGTGCGGGTAGATTACCAAAGTGTCCTCTCTTTTTTCAAAGACTAGAGAAAAAACAAGAAAACTATGCGCTTATTCTATCATTTTTTTGAAAATTATACGGATCTATTACAGGTTCGCCAAAAGTATAAAGCATCTCAAACATAATAAAATTACATTGAGATCCCTGGACCACTAAATGACCATTACTACTGCCAAAATGGGCCATCCAGGCGCTATTGTCGATGTTCTCCTACCGGAGTCGGCCTTACTTTGTTGATAACAACCATAAATTATTCGTGAAACATGCCTCTAAAGACCATCACGATCGCAGTAGATCCAAAGTCATCGCCACTAAATCATCAAATCGATCCAAAGCACCTGACACTAAATCTCACTGTCTTGCACAAATAGAGAGAAAATACCAACTTCCACACTCCTACCAGCGATGCCAAGAAGCACCACTTAAGCAAGGATGAGGCGGGGATGGCTTATTCCATGCTGATGATGAAACAATTGCCTCATCATCGGCAAACAGTGACCAAAACTTAACATGAAAACAAACCCTAAGGAGATAATGAGTCACCATGGTAGTTTGGAGTCTCCCCACGCCCATGTAATAGACATGACGATAGAGAAGGTGGGGAGAAAATCAATTGAAGAAATAGGAGGTTGGAGTCACAGACAAAGGAGGAGGCAGCTAGGTTTTTCTACATCTATCCATTATGTTCTTGACCCAACTTGAGAAACCTCGACAAAGTATGAATATGTTAGAATTTTATAGGCGCGTTTGGTAGGCTGGGTCATTTGTTGTGTTCCCTAGCACATGGCCCTAGGGATCACGGCCTCTCTACAATGTGGGGTTTGGGTCATGATGTGCATCCCGTTTGGTAGCATGAGTCGCATGACTGATATGACAACGCAAATGCATCCCATTTGGTTTGACATCACTTTCCCTTTTAGTCACACGAGATGGAAAGCACTATTGTTTGGTTGACTCTAGCTTGTTATGGTAGCACACACAATCAACATATGGTCACCTCTTTTAAAATTGGTGATGTTACCATGGCACGTGCACACACACATTTATAACAAAAATAATTAACTTAATTGCATGATTGATCATAGAATGCTCACAATTACATAGTGGTTACAATTTGAATTAGGTGTATCTCATGCCGCCTGATTAGTAATTACGTTAAGGGTACACACCTGACACAAATGGAACCGATTCACAACAACAATGAATTAACAAACTTGCAATGCTACATTAGCAACTATGACATACACTACAGGCAAAAAATTGCTATCGTGAGGCGCAACTTTGCCGTGAGCCATCACACGGCAAAGAAACATTTATTGTGAGCAGGCAAGAAGGGCTCACGGCAAAGAAAACTAGCACGACACAGCGAAAGTCCAACACACGGCAATGACAAGCCTCATGGCAACGGCTAGAAAGAACGAACGATCGGCAAAGCCAAATAAAACACACGGCAAAGAGAGCCCACACGGCAGAACGGTATATTCGGCCCCTCCGTGGGAATATTCCCCTGCAGAAGGGCCCACCACTATGGTATTGACGGAGGGGGCGACGGAGAGGGCTAACGATCCGGCTTTGCCGTGTAGCCTAGAAGGGAAACCCACGGCAACGATCCCTTTGTCGTGCGGCCACGCTTTGCCGTGTGTTTTTTTATTTTTTTTCTCTTTTACATTTTGTTCTATCGATTGTATTTCTTTGGTTAAAGTTACTTATATTTATTCATTAAATTAATTTTATTTATCAGGATGGCTCAGATTAAATAAATATACCTCTCGATCACCGTCTATATATATAACCGGTTTCACCGGAACAGGGACAATATCCTACCCGGTTTCACCGGAACGGGGACTTCCCCCTTAGACGAGTTTGAAACCTTCGCTTTAGGTTACAACGGATGCATGCGAAGGGGGACACATGCATCAGGGGACTAGACTTTGTATGTTTCAACATAGCACCACACTTTCATGTATGTGCTATGGCCACATGCAAGTCCTTGAGGTGATCCGATGCCCCGGAGTGTGGTTCCCTACGAAACCCTGACCCGCGGGCCTCGGATCGTCTACCCCCTAGAGTTTCTTCTGACAGGGCTAGCCCGGTGTAGCTCTCTCTTGTTTTGTGTTTGTTTAGGTCATAGGATGATGTAAAACCATGTTGGATCACAAGGGGAGTGAGAATATTCTACTCTAGTGCCGGAACGAGGACTTTCTCCCTTAGACGAGTCTGGAACCTTCGCTTTTAGGTTACAGCGGATGTCTGCGAAGGAGGACGCATGCACCCGGAGACTAGGTTTTGTACGTTTCAACATAGCACCACACTTTCATGCATGTGCTAGGACCACATGCAATTCCTTGAGGTGTTCCAATGCCCCGGAGCGTGGTTTCCTGCGGAACCCTGACCCGCGGGCCTCAGAGCGTCTACCCCCTAGACTTTCTTCTGACAGGGGTAGCCTGGTGTATCTCTCTCTTGTTTTGTATTTGTTTAGGTCATATGATGATGTAAAACTATGTTGGGTCACAAGGAGAGTGACAATATCCTACTCTAGTGTCGGAACGAGGACTTTTTCCCTTAGACGAGTCCGGAACCTTCACTTTTAGATTACAACGGATGCCTGTGAAAGGGAACACATGCACCCGGGGAAATGGAAAATGCAGGAGTCTTTGTCGTGGGTCACTTTGCCGTGTCCTTACACACGACAAAGGGGCCACGTGTCGTAATCTGGGAGCAGAGGAGGTGCAGCTCCAGGGCATTTGCCGTGCACGGCAAAGACAGGCACACAGCAACGTGGAGCACACGGCAAATACCGGCTCACGGCAACGCGCCGCCCACGGCAAAGACAAGGCGCACGGCAACGTGAAGCACACGGCAATGACCAGGCCCACGGCAAAGACCCCCGCATGGCAACGTACCGCCGCACGCCGTCTGGCCCGTCACGCCCGTTAACACCTTTTCTTTGCCGACAACCAGGTGAAACTCACGGCATAGGGCTTTGCCGTGCGTGCCCGCCGAAGCTCACGGCAAAGCGGCTTTGCCGTGGCCTGCGTTGCCGTGCAGACTTTGCCGTGCGTGGCCTCATGGCAACGGCTTTGCCGTGCGGTTTACTTGCTTTGCCGTGTATTTTGGGCACATGGCAAAGCGTTTAATTCCTGTAGTGATAGCGTCATCCCCTGCCAGTCCCTGAAGTTCACCTGCCATGGAGGTTACAGACAACATCGCCTCTATGGAAAATGATTTTGCTAGAAGTAACAGGGTAAATGCTACGAGTACATGGTGGGTGTTGTGGTTCATGTTGCCAATTCGATGATCGCAAGAGGAGTTAGCGGGGAAGCTTGATGCCATGGAAAAGTTTCAGTTTTCAATGGTGGTCGGGAGAACAACAGGAATTGTGCTTTTCGGCGGAAGAAGGCGCTCAAAATTCATGGTCGTATTGCTCAACATTGCAGTCATTTTCTCATCTCACCTTGGAGTGTGGCGAGCATGGCCGTGGACTTGGAAGACGATGTCGGATGGTCCGGACCTCATGCGATAGCTTGCCACGCAGTTGATCATCCTTGTGCTCATTGTCCGTCATCGTTGGAGTGGCGAGGACGTCGTCTGCCTTGCACGACCTCTCGTTATATGTCGAACAGGAGTGTGTGCAATGGCGGACCTACAAGGTATACCGGGTAGGCCCATACCCTTCGGCCCATCTAGCTAACCTTTGTTTCAATCAACTGGCTGTAATTAAGATGGGTAATGCATGCGGTCATGACTTCGTCGGTAGTTGCTTCACCGTCCGATTAATTAATATAATGAGTTTTAGTCTCGTGTAAGCCATCTATGGCCATGCACCATGCACACAAGGTAATCTCATTCGCTATGATGACTAATGAAGGAAATATGGGCTAGTTGTCTAACACTAGCTCATAATTTAATCATCTGATAATTAGTCTTTGGTAGTCAAGTACACATTAATGTTGACTCGTAACGATTGTAGCTTTTTGCAGGACCTTTTATTTTGTTGTTTATTTTAGTATAATATGAGTATATCTTATAGTGTTGCCAAAATGATTATTTCACGGTTGAATAATTTAGAAATATAGGGTGGCGAGCAAAGGCAAGAATATAGTTCAATGTTAGAACGCCCCCGTGTCCAACAATTATTTACCTTTTTGAGTATAATGCAAAATCCCCTTTTTTTGTTTTATCATAGTTTATAATCATCATTTCTTTAAATTCTAAGACAAAACCTTTGTCACTAGACATGCATTTTTTTGACTTGGCATACCCTTTGCTAAAATCCTAGATCCGTCACTGAGTGTGTGTATCAGTAGGCATGGAAGCGGAGGGATTTTACGGCCAGAACGAGAAATCCTAGTAACCTTGAGCTAGATTGTATGGGTTGGGAGGTAGGGAAATTGCTGGTGCGATGAAGTGAGAAAGGATGCGCACAGATCAACGCTCTAATATCACCGTGTCAGGACCCGTAAGCCACTGGAAATAACTCGAGGAAGGGGCGAGGATGGAGCTCTCGGGGCTCACATCTAAAATCATCTACTTGCAGGAAAAGAAAGGATCAGGAAAAACTTAGGGCTTATTAGATGGCCACCCAACCTTCCACTCCCGCCTACTCTTAAACCTGTTTTGAGGAAAAACCATCATGTCATGCTTTATTAATTAGGGATCACAGATACATCCTTCTCCATTCTATACATAAGATAATTAGGAGGATTATCATGGCCGCTAGCCGTTAGATCTTGATGAAGAGGTATCCTTGCATCTGGAAAGTTACTTGTTGTTGCCGTATGATGAATATATAACTGAAGGTTTTGACGGTGAATCCTTTGTTAGTGCAGGATCATGACATGGTTGCTGCCAAGTGATGGTCATAGGCAGACCACGCCTTTGACAACTCTGGCTATCACGCCCCCTCCACTATCTCTTTTCTGGCAATGATCTGTTCTCTCACTAGTTGTGTTTTGTTTAATCTCCAGGGCGATGATTTGTTCTCTCACTAGTTGTGTTCGGTTTGATCTCCAGGGCGATGATCCAACATCCAAATATTGTAGATCACGATTGGTGAGTCAGATCTGCAATTTGGGAGCTCACGATGGATGTCAGGTCGAGGCACTTTAGCCCCATCTCAATTAGCTGTTTGATCTACCTTACGATATGGGACGCTTCTGGGTCGGCTAGCAGCATGCCTTTATCCCTCCAGCTGGGGATCTCAGTGGCAGCTCCATCTACAAAAGACAGATAAGCTTGTTCTCGCCCTTGCAGTGGGACATCCTTCCCATAGAAGAATTAGGCCTGCTAGGTATTGACGGATTCCTGGGCCACGATGTCTGGGTACATCCTAGCCGGACGGATCTTGAAGCTAATGGATCCTCGTTTAGCCAAGGCGCCTCTAGGAACGATAGATTCCTTCCTCACGGTGAAGAAGTACTGGAAGATATCTAACCTAGGTTTGATTCTTAGGTAGCCTTCGCACATAGCAACATAGTTTCTAAGGCATGTTATGTTATTATGCGGAAGGTTGTGTGGTTGGATGTCAAATCTTTCTAGCACCTCTAAGATGAAGTTGAAGATATGAAGGGACATGTCAAGCTCTATATGTGATTGAGGTATACCTTTTCTCTGACTAAGGGTTGGGGAGTAACATAGGTATGTCCAACAGGCACCCGACTATATCCTACCTGGTGCGCCCAATGGAAGGCTCACTCGATGACCTGCCAAGATCCACGAAGCTCAAGATTGTTTGGCTGATATGAAGACCATAAGGACACCGACTCCGAGCGTGCAAGACAAGGAAATCTCAAGACTAGAGTTCAAATCTGACTTGTAACCTACTCGATCACAGTACATGATACCTAGCCTCTCATATAAAGCCTAGGAGGGGCCGCTAAGGAGAAGAGAGATCGACAATAGATCACGACACCTGTAGCATATGCCAGATCCAATCTGCGCATCCATGGCCATCTCGACGACATTTGTAACCTTCGGTTTCTTCATCAATCAAGAACAAAAAGTAGGAGTAGGGTTTTTCCTCCGGGGGACTGAACCTGGGTAAACCCCGTGTCCTGTGTTGCTTGTCTGTCTGTCGCCGAAGTCTCCAGCGCGCCGCTCTCCCCTAAAACCCAAGTCCATAATAATGGACATTGCCGTGTTAACCCCACATAATTGGCACTGTCTATGGGAAGTTCGCGCGCTGATATCGGGACTTTGGCAGCTCCATTAGCCCGGTAATCTACGATCAGTCGCCGATCTCAGGGGATCAATATCACTCAAGATGCAAAGAAATCAGTGCTGCACGATCAGAGGCTCAACGTCACCACCGGCCCCGTGTGCAGATGCTTCCTGAAGTCGGATTGGATCAAGACAATTTTAGCAGTATCATGCCTACTGTCTCCCGCGATTCATGGACAAAATCACTAACCGTAAGCATAGGATAAATCTTCAAGGAAAACTACTCCATGTCGATCATCACGATTCAAAGTCCCGAAGAGAAGACATTTCGTACGACGACCGCAATCTAAATCAATCCGGAAGCAGATAGGCTTACAGCAGCAGAGGGCTTGGCGATTAGATGACAGTTGGTTCGTCGCATACAACGATCCGCCAATCGTGTTTTTCCTCATCAAATTTGATAAGAAGTCTGGCTAGCTACCACATCCGATCAGTTGTGTTACCAGCTGCGTAAATCAATTCCGTGTCAGCCCATGCATTAATCGCTGCAGACAGTTCGAATCCCAAGAAAAGAAAAGAAAGATCAACTCGGTGTATGTCTGTGTGGAGGCCATGAACTTGGCGGATGTAGAAGTGTAAATTGCCAACATGGTTCACGTGATGCTTGGAGTGATCAGCCGACTATTTCGGTTTCTGTACGTGCTCACCTTGACGTCCTTCGCGAGGAGTCACTCCAACAACCGGGGCTACTGAGGCCCGAAACGATATTGGCTGAAGTAGTACATCCGGCTGCTCTCAGCTGAGAATATGTCACGTCGACTATGTAAGCTGCGTGGATTACTCGACCCCGTGTCGACTCTATTCGCGTTGTGTTAACTACATTCGCCACGCAACTCCGACTGTGGCTCGACTTCGTTCACCGCGACAACTCCTTCTTTTGGCGAACCGCTGCCGTGTCGACTCGCCGTCTCTTCGACTTCGTTCGACCTTGTTGATTCTACGCCCGGGGGCTGCGCTGACTCCGCCACGCGACCCATTAAAGTCTTCAACTGCAGCGACCTGCTGTGGTCTTCGGTTGCTGTGACCAATTGTGGTCTTCGGATGTGGTGACCGGTTACAATCTTTGGCTATCGCGACTCGTTGTCACGTCGGCTACGTCTTCCGCGCGACCCGTCTGCCACGGTGACTCCATCGATCGCGTTAACTCAAGGGCTTCGCCGATTTCGACTGCGGCAATCCGTTGCAGTCTTCGACTATGGTGGCACATTTCAGTTTTTAGCTGCAACGACCCGCTGGGCGACCTGCTGCCGTGCTGACTCCTTCCACCGCATGACCCGCCACCGCATCAACTCCATCCGCTGTCACTAGTTGAAAACAGGGCTTATGTCCTGGTTCGTAACTGCAATTCGTCCCGGTTGTGCAGTCAGGACTGCGCAATCGGGACTAAAGGTCCCCCTCTAGTCCCGATTGTGTGGCAAATCGGGACTAAAAGCACTCCACGTGGTCACAGTGGAGAACGGGAGATGGAGGACCTTTAGTCCCCGTTCATAACACGAACCGGGACTAAAGGAGCTCTGTCGCGGCAGCGTTTTGGGGGATTCGGCTACCGCGGCAGCAGATGGCGGTGCGATAGTAGGTTCTACCACGGCAAAGTTTTGGGGCGTATTTCTGCCACGACAGAGTTTTGGAGCGGATTTCTGCCGTGGCGGGAGGGAGAGATTTGGCGTAAGTGACGTGCCGAGAGATGATATATATACAACTCGATGCCACTACATACAACAATGAAGGAATAATTACACAACATCGTCATGAATATAGAGATCGAAGTGACCTATTTCATCATGCTTGGTCGAACATATTACATACAGTACACATTCATGCATATATACAATATAATTTCTCTTACAATCCATATTGTCTAAATATAAATTCCCGATGGTATTCTCCGGTTGGATCTATGACCTCTTTAACTAAGAATCTCGCCAATTCCTCTTGAATTGCTCGTACGTGATCCTTTGATAGGAGACTGCCCCGCATCCGTTCAATCTAATTTAAATAAGGGGATCAATATATATGAATGGAACTCAACGCAATTGATGGTAATAAAATAAGATTATGAACATTGTTTACGTACTACAAGTTGTTGTGAAATTCTGCCATGCTCATAGGTCGTCTGGCGAATGTACTCGCAAACATAGTTTCCACATAAATTATTCCCGTCTTTCTGCCTCAAACACAACACTTCACGAGAATAGAGTTTAACCAAAATAATAATCAACCATGGTAATGGTATTGAAACTAGAATCAAAGAGATGCACCGACCTAGCTATAGTACTACTTACATTGAGTTCTCAAAATCGCAGCTCATATTTCCATTCATCCCTAACAGCCTTCATGAATCGTTTCCAAACCCTACCCGGCAAAGAAAATGAGTAAAGGGGTTATTAATTACTTGATACCAAGAAATGAATGAAAGATGCCGATATAGTGCGATAATGATTGAAATTACCTCTATAGCGTTTCAATCAGGTCCGCCCATATCTTAGGGTTTTTATGTTTTGACTCCATGACAAGTACTTTTCCTTTGACAACTTCAATGATTAGCAGAATAAAGTGGAACATGCGCACGCATAACTCATCAATCACACTTAACATCAAGTAAACAAAATCGAATGTGTACAAGACAATAGCACTCACTTGAAGTTGTAAGGAAATATTATTTCCATTTTGGTTTGTTATTTCTTTAAAAACCTTAGCAAGTAATCCTCCACTATGTCCTTTGTCTATTCTCTTACAACAATTTCATGAATGGTATTTGGGTCAATGAACCCAAGGTCATAGGTTTGTCCTCTATTTTATTCGAGAATCTTTATTCTATATAGCGTACAAAAGATTATAGTGGGAATAATTATACATGCAATGAACGAGCTGAGCTAGAGACTTAATTGCAGAAACAAATCACTTACAGACAATAGCAACCAAAGAAATTTATCAAGGACATCTTGATTGAATAACTGAAATAATTTTGTAAAGTCAATGTGTATCTCGTCGTTTCCATAGAAGTAATGCTCATCTCTAACTGCCGCTATGAGCATGATGTTTCCTTCCTTTGAGGCTTGCATGTATCACTCATGCAATTTTCACATTTGTGTTGGTAGATGCAGGACCTCCTCACGTCTGACCAGAGGCTTCCTATACTCGTATCTATATGCTAATTCAGACCTGGTAAGTCCTCCTTGCCTAATTATTGAGCAACATTCATACGCGAATAGTTATGCAACCTCCATATGATGGGATGTGTGTACATCACATCATTCATCCAATGACATGACTCCATCACCATCATAGAGAGACAAAGAGAGAGAGTGGTTCGGGTCTATGTCGGTCACTGACCTAGTGGACCGAGATGATTAGTATAGCCCAACCCAGTGGGTTAGGCTAACGAGTAGGTCTAGGCTTAATTTTTAATAGGAGAAATAAAAAGAAATGGGACAAAATAAATTACCAAAATAGCCCTGTGAACACTTTAAGTTCTAGAAAATATAGACAAATCCTAAAAATACATATGATATATCAAAATGTTCGTAAAAATGATATCTACCTAAGAAAAATATCAAGTTGCCTTTTTGAACTAAACATAATGCAACTAAAAATTGAAATCATTAAATATCTCAAGGAAATAAGAAAAAATGAGGAAAAATCATTTTTTATATATAAAATATAATCTATTACCCTAGAAAAATGATAAATGTAAAATTCTAAGTCAATTTGGACTTTCTAAAAATAAATGTATTAAAGGTGTTTATAAAATCATTTTCTTATATTAAAATAAAATAATTTTTTTCTTTTGTCATCTATACACCAAAATAAGATCCTGCTTACTTATTTGAAACTACTTAGGATTTATTGTAATTTAGAAATGTAATTCTTGTTTTTCCAAATGAAAAGAAAATTGTTTAAATGTTAAATTCATTTGATTAAAAATAAAATTTATTTTAATCTAAGGATTAAGGTAAAACACATAAAGAATAATAAATAACTTAAACCATCAATTGGATTATAATTTAGAACTAAATTTAATGTTTATTTAAAAGTAAATTAAGTAAAACTATTTATGAAACGATTTCTTTAAGCAAGAAGGTAGATTCTCAACTTCATCTAAATGCTTAAAACCATGACAAAATTATTAAGTCATATATTTATGTTATTATAAGTGAAGTTAATCTAGTCTTTTGGATCATGGAAATAAACAAGCATTAAATCTTGGGATATTCCAATAGTAAACTCTAACCTTAAAATTATGAAAATTAACCAAACCTCATAAAATCCCATTACTATTTCAACTTCACTAAGTTGTTATTGTTTAATAATAGAATACTCCTAGAGGATAAGATCCATGTACCATACACATAATACATAACCCTAATTTATAACAGCACCTAGTGATTAATACCAAGCTAGTATTAGTTATACAAAACCATACCAATTATAAGTCCCCACTTTACAAATTAATCAAAACCATTATTCACTTACATTGAAAGTAAATGGTCTCGCATTGTTGATCATGATTAAGAGAACCCTAGAATTCAGTAGTGCTATGTGAAAAATAAACCTAAGTTCATTTATATTTTCATAGTTAACTTTGGTCTGAAACTTAGGCGATATGAAGCTTATTAATTAAGGTCGTCTAAACTTTATCCACGTTCGTAAGTTAATACCCAATAATCTTAATGATTGATTAAACTTAGTATGAGTAACATTTTCTTCAAAATATATTGTTTTTTCCACTTCAAACAAGACATAAATATTACTCTTACGATCTCACCAACCTAAAACATAGCTATCCTTAAATGATGTAACAATCAACATCCAATCTTAATGGTTATTATACTTACTTTCTTATCTTGTATGCTAATCTTAATGTCATGTGTTAAAACCTTAGTTAAAAAAGTAAATATTTAAGAAATCAACCAAACTTAATCCATGCTCAAATATGAGGATTTTATTTGGGGGTTTATGCAAAATGCATATCATTATTTATGCATAATAGCATATTGCTTCTTTAAACACTAGTCCATACCGGACCAATGATGTTATTTCAGATATTGGAGTTTATCTCGACTATAAGACCTTGGCTGCATAATTTTGCAGTAAAAAAGGCAAGTACATACTTGCTCATGTCCTTTGATTATTTTATGTCAAGTATTTACAATCTATTACTATTAACACTGCATTTCGAAAAGGATGACATAAAACACTAGTTTCATAATTAACTTGAACTATTGGTTACGGATCTGGGAAGATCAGATAATATATTATGACTGGCAATGGAACCACCATTGCATGGGAAAGTATCACCTAGAATTTAATAACAAATGTTGCCACCGATTCTAGCGCAAGCATTAACCATAAGATCTGGAATGGGACGAAAAAGTCAGTTGTATCTTCTTCCTTTCGTGTGCCAATGGATGACCTTGTCATGAAGCTATAGATTTTTTTGACACATTACAGTAGGGAAAGTCCCTACTGTGCCAAAATTTTATTAAAATAAAAAACATATGTACAAGTGGAATGGGTACCACAAAGAGTCCCAAGAGATTTACAAAGTGTCTAACCACTCCTGCATGCCATCTTTAAGACCAGGCCTAACTCTCTATACATTACAAGATGGAAGCATTCTTTAAAAAAGCGAAAATATTCATTGGCATTAACAACATGATTGTCAAATATGATCTTGTTACGAAGGTTCCAAATACTCCAGCAAGCTGTAATAATCAACTCCTTGTAACATCCTATATTTTCTCTGTTTTTTTCCATTAATAAGCATCTCCATAAGTGGTAGATCGGGATTCCATTCCAAATTTAGTCACCACCAGAAGGCCTGGCTGAAATCACAGGTGAAGAAAAGATGCATCATTTCTTCTCTAGTATTATCCTCACATAGAACACATGAGGTCAATTCAGTATGGAAATTTTTCCTGTCTACACATGAGGTCGATTCGTGAGGCTGTAGATTCCTCACATAGGATCCAACATATGGGTGGGACCCCTCAGTGCCCCATGATACTTGGTGTCTAGATTATCTGTGAGGGGCTGTCGGAGGTAGGTCTACCATTTTTATGGGGGTCTACCATTTGTAGAGTCGGGTGGGCATGCGAAGTTGTGGAGAATGGAAACAATTGGCTTGGATCATCTAGTGGTCCCCACATCATAGAATTGTGGACGGAAAAAAGATGCTCGGTTGTGTAACAAGGATTTGATATCTTATGGGTAAAGCAACGCACCTCTGCAGAGTGTAAGAATTATGGCATGTTACTCTCTGTTCTGGAAAGGAGCTATGAATGCGGTAGGAACGGAGCTCCATGAAGCACTAGTAAACTTGTGAAGACTGACGGGCATAGTTTTTCAGAATAAAAACAGTCTTTGAAGAAATGTTTATGAAAACCTGCATAGCCTATGATCTATTGTCTATGGTTGTAGATAGAGCATCAAGTAGTCCGTTTTAATGAACTTGTGGAGTACACCCGTACTCAACCGACCTTCTTAACCCTTGCTAGATCTTGGAGAAATCAAGAACATCACTAGGAGGGGAACTACTTGAAAAACTGAAGATATCCAATGGAATAAAACAAGTTAATGTTTGAGTTAGAAACAAGGGAATAAAAGCTTAAGAGTAGATAATAGATAATCTCCTAAATGTTAGAACCTACTTCTGTAGTCCATTGCTATAGTAGCAATCACAATCCAAATAAATACTAATAATAGAATTAATAGTAGAATCGTCTACAAGTTGTTATTTCTGGTTTTTCTTTTGTAAAGTTGTTTTACTCGATGTGCGGAGGAGGTTCTTTGGATCTTTTGTAATGTTCTATGTTGTAAGCTATACTCATACTTTGAACCCGTGATGTTTCTATTGTACCACTCTAAGGGATGTAATATTGATGGAACGATATTTTATTAGTATTATGTCAACGACTTGCATACTACACTATGCAGTGGTATGGTGGGTCACCGTAGGCTGTGATCATTTGCATGGTTGTGAGGGATGAAACAGCACATGGCTACTTGTGATCATCCAATTTGGATCTCCTCCCATACATACACATAAATAAATACATCGATCTATCCTGATCATAATTAATCTAATTGCTAGTGGTTTATCCAACACTCCCTAGAACCTTTTAGACCTATGTAGTTTCATATTACTTACAACATGATTCTCTTTGTTTGCATTTCTTTACTATTTAATTTTTTTTACAAACACAAACACTCCCAAGACACTCTTTCTGAAGGAGATATGCCCTCGAGGCAAATAATAAATATGTTTTTGTTATCATATCTCAATTAGTTCGTAATAGTTTCATACTGTGCTATAACTGTATTAATACGAAATGTTAATACACGTGTGGTATGTAAACAAACCAAGTCTCTAGTTACCTCTAGCACAGGGGTCATTATGGGCATCCCAGTCCCGCTATTGATCATTGATGGAGATCATGTCTGTGCCATTCCCGAGCCGTGGGGAAATACACTTAAGGGTACGATGAGCTAGAGATCCTCTGTAAGTTGGAATCACCATATGAAAGAGAAAAGGAAACCGAAAAAGTTCCGTGAGAGAACCGGAATCGTTCTGGGAAAGATCCGAAGTCGTTCGAAGGAAATCGAAAGGGAACCGAAAGGTGTTTCGAGTCAAATCAGATTTTGTAATATGTATTTACATATTAATTAATGTAATTAATATTAAAATCTAATTTGAAGGGGTATTCCACTAATGGGCCAAACTTCCTAGGGAAAAAGGGCCCATGAAGGAAAACCGAAGGAGGGAAGGGCCAAGGCCTAGGCGCCTCAAGGGGGGCCACCCGGCCAGCCTAGGGCTGTGCGCAGGGTGGGGCCCACCCCTGGCCGGCTGGCCCATGAGACCCATGCGCCTCCCCCCCTCTCTCCCTTGTTTAGTCCCTCATGGGAAACCCAAAGGGGAGGGCACACCCCCTCCCCTTATATAAAGGGGTGCCCATGGGTGGGAATAGACACACCAATATTTGGAGAAGCCCTTTGATTGACTTTCTCCTTCCCTCTCTCTCTCATCTCCATGCGTTGGCACGGTCCCAAGTAAGTATTGTCCATGCAAGAGACACCACCCCAACAGCATGCTATTGTGCTGCATGGATTCCAAGCCAGAGATCTACTTCTGCACTCCTGGTAGGGATCAAGGAGTCGGAGGTCGTCATCATACACCGTATGTGTACGAAACCACGAGGGGCCTCACTTGAGGCACCTTGGATGTCGTGAGCCGGAGCTGCTGCACGATGAAGAAGGAGCAATGGGTGAACTGCGAGGAGCTTCGCGACCTTGAGGTCGGCTACGAGTTCGACTACTTCAACCATGTTCCCCTCGGAACGTTAACCACGTACGGTCTACAAGGGTATGTATTCTATATGCTCTGGCCATTACTGCATTACTATAGATAGATCTTGGGCGTTAGGAGGTTCCAACATAGGAATTTTTTTGTTTTCTGCTATGGAACCCTTCAGTGGTATCAGAGCCTCTATGCGTAGGAGTGTTGTACGGCCAGTACGCACAAGTATTGTGCGGGCATTGATCCCTTAGTTGTTACCCTCTAACGTGTACTTCTTTATATCGCGGTATTGTTTGATGAAGCAGCCCGGACCAACCTTACGCGTATTCATACGCGAGACTGGTTCCAAGCTCAACATACGGCTTGTACCGTATAAATGGCTAGCGGGTGTCTGTCTCTCATTCAATAGTTGATATAACATTTACAACGGAGGGCCCCGAAAGGGGTGTAGTAGACACGACTGTTGGATCCATGTTGTGGTTGGAAAGTTCGTAGTTTAGAAACAGTTCTATTGCGAAAGCCCTAACAACCACATAAAACTTGCAATAGATAAACTAGAGGCGTCTAACTTTATTTTGCAGGAGGGCATGCGTTATGATATGGTATTGGTCGTTATGAAGGTAAAGTAGTTTACTTTTATGTTACTAAGTTAAGTAGTAATAGCCATCGTTCCGATGGACAACCGGGTGGTGGCATCGTGGACTTGGCGTCAAACCAGGGGCAAGATGGAGATCATGCGGAGCGCTCGATGGAGATCAAGGCGCAAGGAGAAGAACCATATCATATCACAAATTTACATGTGATGTTGATACCTGCTTTATATCTTATTATATGATAGTATTACATACTCAACGGTAGCAAATAAGATAATCCCTATATAATTCCAATGATAGTGTTCCCCTTGTGTGTGCAACACCAAGAAAGTTTGTCGTTATGAAGCCGGTCGTGACGATCGGGGGCTAGACATATCTACATTCGCATATAGTGGGTGTAAGCCATGTTGCACAGCGAATACACACAAGTTAGATTTGGCAAGCCTAGCATGTGTAGACATGGCCTCGGAATACAAGAGATCGAAAGATCGAGCATGAGTCACATGGTTGATGTGATTGACATTAGGGAATGTCTACCTTCAATGCTGCACTGATGGCCATGACGATCGGGGGAGCTGTAGAGGACTGGGATCATGTGATCACTAAAATCGTCCAGGGGATGACAATTTTAGTGGGAGCTCAATTAGGATTGAACTCATATTATTAACTTAGTCTAGATATCTGTTTGCAAATATCTTAGTAGATCATGGCCTATCCCATTGAGGTCATTTGCGACCATGGGAAATTTATTGCTTGATATGGAACTTAGCAAAAGGGTCCAACTTCATAGATTAATACCCACGCCTGAGGGATATCCTCGTAAAAGGTTGATCTTCTCTTCTTGATACAATGACCATTAGGAGATAATCCAATGACTCCGCATTGTTTGTGTGTTCTCCGTAATCATCCAATAAACCATTCTCCATTCGATGGAGAGTTGGATTACAATCTTGTATTCTGCAAGATCAGGCACATAAAGTATGAGCCGTTGGATGAGCTTTCATCCATGATAGATGAAAAAGGGAATATTTGGAGAAACACTTAGCAATCTTGCATTAGAGTTATGAACTCTCAGAAGGTCTTGATTGCAATGGAGGTCATGAATGAAAAGGGTGTATGTTAGATATACAAAGTTATAAATGTAATTCTTGCAAAATTCGTTGTTGTTTATATAAGTATTGGATACTTGTCCCGTTTTGTGAAAACTGGATGGTCTGCTTGAGAATTGCTGGAATTGAGGCAATGTGGCATGATGACGGCAAGCAAACAGTTTATGGCCGACAACACCCCTTTCCTCAAAGATTATCATTTGGATTAGTGGACTTGAATATAATTTTGTAATCCTTGTTTGTATGTCTTGCTTTTGGCGAGACGATTGTTCATAAGAATAGGTTACAAGCCAGTTATACTATTCTTATGAATAATACCTTTATGGTCACATTACGATTATAAATGAGTTATTCTCATCACAATGTTAATGATAATAGTTTAAGCATTTATAAAGGATTAGAATGCTAAAAGTTATCCAAAGTTTAATTATGATATGACACTATAGTTTAAGTCATTTTGGTTACTGCATGTTCTTCATTCTAAATGAAGATCAGGGTCCTAGATGCTTAATCTAGAGACTTTGCAAAACCATGCCTCTTGGGAAGAATGACTAAAACTCCACATTCTAGTAAAACGGTGATATGCGAAGAAATGTTGAACTTTATACATAATGATGTATCGTATTTTCAACAAGATAGTGGAAATCATTACTTAATTGTGGACTTAAGTGAATAGGCGTATTTACTTAATGAAACATAAGTTTGAAACAGTTTTGAATTGTTCAAAAGATTTCAAAATGAAGGAGGATATTGAATTAACAAGAATACTAAAGTCTCTTCGATTTGATCGACATGCCTAAAGTATTTAAGTTAATTTTGGCATAAAATGACATGTGAAAGAGGTTTCACAAATTATGATAATAGGACAAATTCAAAGTTTATTGAAATGTCTAAATATCATAATCAATATGTATTAGATACATATGGTATAATATTATCTCTTATCTGGGTTATAGTTATCGTTTAGAGTTAGAGATTGAAATGAGCAAACACTCGGTTGAAATACAAAGGAACATCTAAAAAGGATTCGTGGAAACAACACCATAAGAGTTATGACATGTTCCAGTTTCTAGAGGTTTTGACAGTTCGAAATCGTGGCGAATAAACAAGTCTTTGTAGCGTATTCTTAGGAAACTATGACTACATCTTCCAAAAAGGGGTAAACCTGCTGTTGTCCAAAGTTGACGTGTCTTGATGAAGATACGGGTGGAAAAAAGTAAAAGATCAAAACAAGGTATTTGACCTTGCCTCTGAATTGTTGAGTGGCACAGCGGAATTTGTTTCGTGAAACCGAACTCTACAAATAGATGAGAAACTAATGATAATTATCATAAAAAGTTTCAGTGAATAATTTTTAAAGTAGGATTCAACAATATATACTCTGCAAGTTTGTGGAAATATATTATTGATTCACTTGTCATGTTTATGAACAAGACATACCTACGAATTACAAAGAAGCTTGATGGACCTAAGTGCGAGAAATGACCAGGAGTCATAAAATCCTATATTAAGTTACATTTAAGATTGCGAAGTAATATGTTACATGATCTTATTAAGTAAATAAGTTTAATTGATATTTCTAAGTGACTTCAAAGTCATAAGATGGAAATGAAACTTAATGCAGACGTAAAAGCTCGATTTGTCACAAAGTATGGACAAAATTCAAGGAGTTGACTATAAATGTAGCGATGCTTGAGTCTATTGGATTTATAATAGCAATATATGGATATTGAAGTCTCGTAGCTGGAATTCTCAATTTGATGATGATCAAAGAATTTTGGAATGTCCAAGATTATCGAGAGGACCTGCATTTGAGTGGGAGCTAATTAGCTTGGCCAAATCTTAATATGTAGGAGACATATTTTGAGTGGGACCTAAGTAGCTTGGCTAAATCATAATATGTATTAGACATATTTTGAGTGGGAGCTAAGTGAAATCCCTGGATCTCAAATATGGATGCCATATTTGAGTGGGAGCGTAAAATCATTCTGGGATATGTGGACAACATATGTGTTAATAACATTTAAGTAGATAAATAAGGATGAAGTTGAAGTTATTAAACAATGAGATCTATCGAGATAGATTGGTAAGTTTAATAAAAATCAAATGTTGAATGCTTCTTGGACTTGATTCTGAAGATGTCAGAATGTCCTAAGCAAGATTCTTAAGAAGTTTAGAATGGAACAAGGCAAGAAAGAAGTTCTTACTATATGAAGCATTGTCTTAGTATTACAATGATGGTTAAAAAGGAAGAAAGAGATGTGTTGCATCTCCAATGTCTTAGTCATAGGTTCTTCCATACAACCATATTGTATACTCGACGTAATGTGACCCAAAGTTCTGGTTGGAAGGACAAGCTCTTAACTGTAAGAACATGTCTTGAAGTGATTCTTGAGTTAATCACTGAACCAGAATTAAGTTTGTACTTAAATGGTAAGAAGCAAAGTAAGTGGCATTGTTGCATTTCATGCACTAGGATATACATAGATATAGAAGTATAAAGGCTCCATATGATGTGATGTATATTGTTATGGCGGGGCTAGTTCGATTTTAACGTAGAATGATGTGTCCTAGGGCACAGTGCCCATGAAAAAGTCCTCGAGGTTGATCTAAAGTCACTGTAGGCTCCTAGAAACCGGCCTCGTTCTGCTGCCATAACTGTCGTATATACACAAAGTATTGCAAAGTGTGTTTCGAAGTTTAGATGACAACAATGAAAACGACCGTCATTATAAACACTAGAAACAAAGTCTCACTTTGTTGTAGAATGAATACTTCAACCCATTATAAGATAATGGTGTGAATGTCAAAATTAGGAAGACATTAACGATTTGCAAAGACATAATGATCTAGTAAAACAGAACATGGACATGACGTTTTCCATAAGCATGCATGATCAATAAACGCATATGTGATATGGTTTATGATGAGTAAAATTCGAGCTAGATTATTTGTACTCTAGTGCAAGTGGAAGACTAAAGGAGATATGCCCAAAAGGCAAATAATAAATAGGTTTTTATTGTCATGTCTCAATTAGTTCGTAATAGTTTCATATTGTGCTATAACTGTATTAATACGAAATGTTAATACACGTGTGGTATGTAAACAAACCAAGTCTCTAGTTACCTCTAGCAAACTAGTTCATTGGTCATGAGGATGATCTAGGGTTTCAAGATCATGGGCATTTATGCCAATTGACAATGAGGTCACGTCATTAGTTGAATGATATGATAGACAAACAACCCAACCAATTGTATCTTAATGAGATCTAGTTACAAAGTTCACCATTAATGATAAACTAAGAAATCCTCGCAACCTGTCCTTAGATTGTGAGATGATGCAAAATCGCCGTTCTGGAGGGAGCTTAGATGGTTATCAAGTATCACACCGTGACTAGGTGATCGAAAAGGTGCTACTCAGGTTTCCCAAAGGGGAGCGTAGAGGAGTACATATCAAGACCAGGATTTGCCAATCCATGTAACGGATAGATACTTATGTGGCCATCTCGGTGACGTTGCATTAACGAAGCTTGCAAGCATGTGACTAGGTCACAGAATGCAACGACACAGAAACGAGAAAGCAAGTTCATCGGTAACGAGATCAAACGAAGGTATGGAGATACCGTAGATCAAATCTCGGGTTAATTAGGTATCAAGTGGCAAAGAGAATGGGAAATGACAGTTTACGGTTCAAACGACATTATCGTCATGGAATGCACAGGGGTCATTATGGACATCCCGGTCCCGCTATTGATCATTGATGGAGATCATGTCTGTGCCATTCCCGAGCCGTGGGGAAATACACTTAAGGGTACGATGAGCTAGAGATCCTCTGTAAGTTGGAATCACCATATGAAAGAGAAAAGGAAACCGGAAAAGTTCCGTGAGAGAACCGGAATCGTTTCGGAAAAGATCCGAAGTCGTTCGGAGGAAATCGAAAGGGAACCGAAAGGTGTTTCGGGTCAAATCAGATTTTGTAATATGTATTTATATATTAATTAATGTAATTAATATTAAATATAATATTAAAATCTAATTTGAAGGGGTATTCCACTAATGGGCCAAACTTCCTAGGGAAAAAAGGGCCCATGAGGGAAAACCAAAGGAGGGAAGGGCCAAGGGCCAAGGCCTAAGCGCCTCAAGGGGGCCCACCCGACCAGCCTAGGGATGTGCGTGGGGTGGGGCCCACCCCTGGCCGGCTGGCCCATGAGGCCCATGCACCTCCCCCCTCTCTCCCTTGTTTAGTCCCACATGGGAAACCCAAAGGGGAGGGCACACCCCTCCCCTATATAAAGGGGTGACCATGGGTGGCAATAGACACACAAATATTTGGAGAAGTCCTTTAGTTGAATTTCTCCTTCCCGCTCTCTCTCTCTCTCGTCTCCATGTGTTGGCACGGTCCCATGTAAGGATTGTCCATGCAAGATACACTGCATCTGCAACATGCTGTTCCGCTGCAAGGATTCCATGTCAGAGATCTACTTCCGCACTCTCGGTAAGGATCAAAGAGTCGGAGGTCGTCATCGTACACCGTATGTGTACGAAACCACGAGGGGCCTCACTTGAGGCACCTTGGATGTCGTGAGCCGGAGCAGTTGCACGATGAAGAAGGAGCAAGGGGTGACCTGCGAGGAGCTTCGTGACCTTGAGGTCGGCTACGAGTTCGACTACTTCAACCACGTTCCCCTCGGAACGTTAACCGTGTACGGTCTACGGGTATGTATTCTATACGCTCCGGACGTTACTGCATTACTACATAGATAGATCTTGGCGTTAGGAGGTTCTAACGTAGGAATTTTATTGTTTTCTGCTACGGAACCCTTCACTTTCTTGGAATCATAAAAAAAATCCAAATACTCTCTAGTGATTAGCAACGAGGGGCATAAAGATCTCTACCAATAGCTCTCCATGGTTTGATACACTTATTTCAAAACTATCTACATAAAACATGTACACTTGCAATCAACAAGTTATTTTCTGATGCCATTGTTGGGAGCTAAGCACTTTTGGTCTTTGCTCTTATTTATTTATTATTAGTGTACTAAAGTTGTTCGCAAGTTTCAGGTGAACACTATGACCGAGCTTGGACTTATAAACAAGCTTGACCCCATAAAATAACTCGGACAATTCAATAGAGATAGCTTATACGAAAGAAGACCCGAGAGATAACTCCGAAGAATATGACGTTAATCCTTGATTACTTCCAGTTCTGCATATAGAAAATTTGTAGGAGATGATGATGCATAAGATACATATGAACATGTGGACTTCTTTAAAAATATTTGCAGAACGTTTAGATTAATAAACCATACCGATGATGAGGTAAAACTAAAACTAGTCAACCAAACTCTTACTAGTACGGCTCTCGCATGGTATAGAAATTGTCTTGTAGGAACATTTGTTACTTGGAATAAGCTATCTAGAGAATTTTTGTCTCGTTTCTACCCTAACAGTAAATATTGTGGAGCAAGACGCATAATTACAAACTTCAAGTACCGTTTAGGTGAAAGCCTCGTCAAGGCCTATATAATGTTTTAAGGTTTGACCAGTAACTGTCCCCATCATGATTTACCACTTTGGTATGTTTTACATATTTTATATGGATGACTAAGTGAAGCTAATAGAACTAAAATTCATTTAACTTTAGGAGGAGCTTTTATGGAATATCCTATTTACTAAATCTTGGGAACTACTTGATATAATTGGCCATACCAGAGAATCTTGGTGTTCTAATATATATAGGAGGTGAAGGTGGTATAGAAATTGATTATGATTGTATTCTCACTTTCTAAAAAACTAGTAAAGTAGATGATTTAGCTGGGAATCTTCACCTTGATACTGATATTCTTCTCCATGCTATTAAGTCTTCTATAGAGAATATTGAGGCACAAAAAAGTATTGGATTCAATATGTTTCACCACCTAAACCTATAAAGAAGTTGCACATTGTAATTGAAGCAACAATAAGGGAAATTCCACCATACGTGGAACATGTTCCTTTCTCAAAGACCATGCGAAAGAATATCTTGGCCCAACAACTTGCAGATCAATTGAAGGCATAACAAAAGGCTCTAAAAGCAAAAGAAGAAATAGAGAAGGTTGAAGAAGTCATAACAGAGAATATAGAAGAAGATGAGTTAGAAGATATTAGCAAGTAAACTGTGATGGCCATGTTTGCACATTGAAACATAGTTGAACTTGATACAGAAACCTCCGAGTTTTTCTAGGGAAAGGTAAAAGCTAAGAATATAGGTAAACCTATTCTCCCTTACACTTTTGGAGGATCTTCTCATTATGGCTTATGTTACTTAGGTACTGCAGTTAATGTCCTTACTTATGAATTCTATATCAAAATCAAAGATAAATTAGAGTTTGCTGAATTTGAAGATAGTGATATGACAATTATGTTAGCTGATAAAACTTTTAGAATTCCAGTGGAAGTTGTTAAGAATGCTTCTATCTATGTTGGTTCACATATGTTCCCTTGATTTAGTAGTAGTTGATATGCCCACTGATTCTTTTATCCAATTATTTTTGTTAGAAATTTTCTGAAAACCTTATGGGAAAAATTGATTGCAAGAAAGAGACTATTTCTCTCAAGTTTTGGGAAGGAAAATGCAATTACACTTCTCCGAATTTCAGATAGGTCTAGATATGAAGAACTTGAAGAACCTGAAAAGGTAAGGAAAAAACTATCGCCGAGCTATCAGCTTTTTATTATGGGACTGTAGCATCCCAATTGTCTAACAATTGACAATTGGGATGCTACTTGGTCTAGTAATATAATGGCTACTTCCAACATATAATTGTTGCATCATAATTATATCTTGCTCATGTCATCATGCTACCTTGCATTTGAGCATCATATAAAACCCTTTTCTTTTGGTTCTTCTCTCATATGCATTATTAATTGTATTTGCCTCTTGATATTGTATTTGGTTATTGATATATTGTTTAAATGCCCAAGTTGAGTTGGGGGCATATCTTTTATTCAACTCCATCACTTTTCTTTTCACCACCTTATAATTCCACCATTCCATTTATCCATGAGCTTGTATTTCTTTTTCTTTTGATATTTATTCTAGCTCATGTGGGTGGAGTGGATCTAATTCTATAAATTCTTTTGCTTGGCCTTTATTCCACTCCTTGGGAATGCATAAGAACAATGCCATATTATTATTTGTTTTCACCAAATAAATCATGGCATTTATTATTTTTGCATGGGCCATGCAAGAGTACCACCACCTTTAGCCCATTTGATTCCTCTTGGTTTTATTGGTTCTTTTCTTTGTGGATCCTCTCCATCCCTCTCCACCATCCCCTTATTCTCATCAACACCTTTTATTTTATTTTTCTCCATGCTTGATTCAAATGAGGGCTTCTTCCCATACATCTTTTTCTTTCTCTTTTTCTTGGTTACTCCTCCACCTCATCTCATGTTAATTCAAAGCCCTCACTATTTTCCTCTTGGGTTGATCTTATAAACAAGTTTCAAAACCTAAACACCTAATTAAAACCCTAGCCCTAGTTTGCCTCTATTTCTATCTAAACCTAGTTCTAATCTAAACCTCACCTTACCTCTCTCCTCGCCCCATGTCAAGGTCCCCTCTCCATGCCATGCATGATCCACCTCAGCTAATCCCTCCCCTCTCTCTCTAACCCTAACCGAGCCTCCACCTAAGCTAACCCGAGCCCTCCCTAAGCTAACCCTAGCTAGCCGAGCCTCCCCTCTCCTCTCTTTTCTCTCCCTGCCATGAGGCCCCACCATCCGAGCCAGCCTCCTTCCCCTCACCTGGTCCACCGGCAGCCCCTCTCCCTGCTCCTGGTCGTGCACGTCGAGCACATGAGGGAGGAGAGCTAAAGGTGGCCGAGACCACCTTTTTGCCCAACCCAATTCCCCACGGCTGCCTCTCCTCTCTCCCTCTCACTTTACCCTCCGCCCCACGTCTCCTGGCTCACCAGATCCACCCCCAAGCCCTGCCTCTCCTCTCCTTCCCCTTCACCGTCGCTAGATCCTGCCGCCGCTCACCGCCAGTACCGCCGTCGTCCCCTTGTTCCAGCCGGCAAGCTCGTCGTGGAGGTGGTCGAGGAGACCGAGGAGGCCCCCTGCTTCGCCCTGGACGCGCCGTCGAGGAGGAGGACCCCCAGAACCGCCAGAACCAGCACCGCCCGACGCAAACCCTAGACCTCCGGCTGCCAGCCTTGTCGACGATCTGCCGCACCTCTCCTCGAACTGACACCGCCGACGAACTCGCGGTGAGCTGCTCCACCGCCCTGACATCCTCCCCCTCGCGTACACCCTCCGGTCACGCCGTTTGTTTCACCGAACACCCTCTGCGCGCCGGCGGTCGCTGCGTCCGCTCGTCGCAGCGCCTCGCAGACGGCATAGCTAGCCCCCGTCCACCGTGTCGTCACCAAGCCCAAGCCACCGCAGTGGTTCCACCCTTAGCGCGCATGCCATGTCCCCAGTTCGAGTCCCCACCTCGCCGCGCCGCGCTGCTCGTCAGATTCGTCAGACAAGCGCTGGAAAAAAAACAGTACCGTGGGCCATTTTGCGTTTACCCCTCCCAGCCTTTTGTCTCCTAAACCCGCGATCCAACCGAGCCCACCAGTCAGTCTCTCTGTCCGCTTTACAAAAACGCCCCCGCAATTTCGAACACCCAACCCGCGCTCTAGAACGGCCCCACCTGCCGTAGCCACCGGACCCACCTGTCACCCTCAGTGGTTAGGTAGCGCCGTGGTGAGAAAGCTTTTCCGCGCGCGTGTGTCCCCGCCAACAGCTGGCCCACCCGTCAGTGACTGTGGCTGGGTCGGGCTGAGTAATAAAAGTTTCTCTGTTGAGCTGTTTAAACAAAACAAATTCAAAATTGTTTAAATTCAAATTCAAATCAGATTTAAATAACTTTTCAAATATAAATCCAAACAATACAAATAATATATGTTCTTGAATCAGAAAAATGTGAGGAATTCAAATATGCTATTCAAAATATTATTTGAGCACTTTAAATTTCGAGATGACTAAAATTACAATAAAATGCCTTTTTCCTTAATAAATTAATAACTTTAATTCTACAACTCCAAATTTGACAAATAATATGTCTAAATCGATCAGCGCGACGAGCCCGTTCTATCTATGCAATCCTTGTTCTGAATTGAAGCATGAATCATGTCAGTATTAAAAATCTGAACTGTTTATGGCAATAAAATTTCAGTATTATGCTGAACGTTCGGTTTCTCTGAAAATTCCTGAAGGCCATATAGTCTATTCTCCAAGTCTGACTCCTGCAATTCAGCTTTACTCTTTGGCGGCTCTGAATGATGATGCTATTGAAGGTATTCAGAGTGTTCCTGTAGTCTGTGAGTTCCCAGATGTCTTTCCTGAAGAGTTGCTAGGCATGCCTCCGGATCGTGAGGTTGAGTTTGTCATTGAACTTGAACCTGGTACCGCTCCTATCTCCAAGCGGCCTTATAAAATGGGTCCTGCTGAGTTGGCTGAACTCAAACGTCAGTTGGATGAACAAGAGAAGTTGGGTTTCATTCAGCACAGTACTTCTTCTTGGGGTAGTCCAACCATCTTTGTGAAGAAGCGAGACAAGACTGATAGACTTTGTGTTGACTATCGGGCACTCAATGCTAAAACAATCAAGAATAAATATCCCCTTCCGCGGATTAATGATCTCTTTGATCAGCAAGCTGGAGCTGTGGTATTCTCTAAGCTTGATTTGAGAAGTGGTTATCATCAAATCAAGATCCACAATGAAGATGTTCCTAAAACAGCTTTCACCACCCGCTATGGCCTGTATGAGTACACGGTCATGTCTTTTGGTCGCACCACTGCACCTGCCACCTTCTCGAGGCTTATGAACTCAGTTTTCATGGAGTATCTTGATAAGTTCGTTGTGGTCTATCTAGATGACATTCTAGTATATTCTAAGTCAAAAGAAGAACATGAAGAACACCTTCGGTGTGTCCTAAACAAGCTTCGTGAGAACCGCCTGTATGCAAAGTTCTCCAAGTGTGAATTCTGGCTGCCTCAAGTCACCTACCTTGGTCACGTCATCTCTGCCAAGGGCATTACCATCAACCCAGAAACTATTAAGACAATTATGGACTGGCTTCCACCCATAAATGTCAAAGAAGTCCGGAGTTTCCTTGGTTTGGCCAGTTACTGCCGTCGCTTCGTTCAAAATTTCTCAAAGATTGCGAAGCCTCTTACCGATCTCCTCAAGAAAGGCAAGAAATACCTTTGGACTCCTGCATGTCAAGCAAGCTTTGAAACACTCAAAGAGAAGCTCACTTCCACACCAGTCTTGGTTCCTCCAGATACATCAAAGCCTTTCCAGATATTCTGTGACGCAGCATTGCAAGGATTGGGTGCGTTCCTAATGCAAGAAAAACAAGTTGTTGCTTATGCATCTCGTCAGTTAAAGACGCATGAGATCAACTATCCTACACATGACCTCGAACTTGCAGTAGTTGTCTTTGCTTTGAAAGTATGGAGCCATTACTTGCTTGGCAACCGTTGTGAGATATTTTCTGATCACAAGAGTCTGAAGTATATATTCACACAACCTGATCTCAACCTTCGTCAGAGGAGGTGGATTGAAACAATTAATGATTTCGATTTGACCATCAACTACACTCCGGGCAAAGCTAATGTCATGGCCGATGCTCTCAGCCGAAAAGCTTATGTTAACAATCTCATGGTGGAAGAACAACAGCCTCTCTTGTGTGAGGAATTCCGCAAGCTCAACCTTGAAATTGTGGATCAAGGGTATCTTCTGAACCTTCTAGCAACACCTCTCTTGGAAGAAAAAGTTCGGTCCATTCAACTTGGTGATCCTTACACTAAAAAGATCATCTCCAATATTCAGCTTCCGAAGTATGAGTGTTTCCACGTCGATGACCAAGGCACTCTTTTCTTTGAACACCGGATGTTTGTTCCGAACTACCCGGGTTTAAGAGAGCAAGTTCTCAAGGAGGCGCATGATTCTGTTCTTTCTATCCACCCTGGCAGCACTAAGATGTACATGGACTTGAAAACACAATATTGGTGGCCTGGTTTGAAACGATATTGTGCCAAGTATGTCTTGGAGTGTGATGTTTGTCGCAGAGTTAAAGCTGTCCATCAGAAACCTTCCGGTCTTCTACAGCCATTGAAGCCTCCGGAATGGAAATGGGAGAAAGTAGAGATGGACTTCATCACTGGTTTTCCAAGGTCGCAGAAGGGCAACAATGCAATCTTTGTTGTCATTGAAAAACAGTACCGCGGGCCATTTTGCGTTTACCCTCCCCCCCAGCCTTTTGTCTCCTAAACCCGCGATCCAACCGAGCCCACCAGTCAGTCTCTCTGTCCGCTTTACAAAAACGCCCCCGCAATTTCGAACACCCAACCCGTGCTCCAGAACGGCCCCACCTGGCAGTCTCTGCGCGTTCGTTCGCTGTCACGTGGGCCGTAGCCACCGGACCCACCTGTCACCCTCAGTGGTTAGGTAGCGCCGCGGGGAGAAAGCTTTTCCGTGCGCGTGTGTCCCCGCCAACACTGGCCCACCCATCAGTGACTGTGGCTGGGTCGGGCTGAGTAATAAAAGTTTCTCTGTTGAGCTATTTAAACAAAACAAATTCAAAATTGTTTAAATTCAAATTCAAATCAGATTTAAATAACTTTTCAAATATAAATCCAAACAATACAAATAATATATGTTTTTGAATCAGAAAAATGTGAGGAATTCAAATATGCTATTCAAAACATTATTTGAGCACTTTAAATTTCGAGATGACTAAAATTACAATAAAATGCCTTTTTCCTTAATAAATTAATAACTTTAATTCTACAACTCCAAATTTGACAAATAATATGTCTAAATCGATCAGCGTGACGAGCCCGTTCTATCTATGCAATCCTTGTTCTGAATTGAAGCATGCATCATGTCAGTATTAAAAATCTGAACTATTTATGGCAATAAAATTTGACTGAATAAATCATAAACTGCTTTATTCTTGTACCTCCACCTCACCATGCCATGCTACTTTAATGTCATGTAAATTGTGCATCATTCATCATGGCATGCTTGTTTGCTTGTCGCATTTTAATTCATATGCTTGTGCACTTTATTTATGTTGGCCCTTGTTTGTTTGGTTCTTCTTCGGATAGACGCTCAGCAGGAGAATTACCAGGAATCACAGGAGTACTACCCAGATCCATCCCTCGCTTCAACTGAGCTGCCAGGCAAGCACTACCACATGCTTGCATACATTTAGTACCTATTGCCTCTATCTTATTCTTGCATCATTGAGTCACGATTGCATTAAATTGAATCCCAAGTACTGCATAGCCTTTACTTTTAAACCCCACCGAAGCTTGTTCCTCCATCCCATGAGCCATTACTACAGGAGTTGTTTGAGCCATGTGAGTCGTAGGAAAAGCATGAGTAGGGTATGTGAGTGTCTGATGAGTAATGAGGTACCTAAACAACATAACCTGAGTAGTAAGGGATAACTAATGAAAGAGGCACCGGTGAGCAATATCTGCTATTTGGTTTTCATGCTCACTTGTGTCCCGTAGGACCCCGAGTACTTGATTCCTGTTCCTTGACTATTCGCACTATCCACATCCGGGAGGCCTTATGGACCCCCCTGAGCCAGAGCTTGATTCATTCTTATTTCTTGGGGCTACAAAGTACTTCGGGGCTTTATTACTATCCTGTACTTATGCCATGTTACTGTTTTATTAAGATTGTGCGAGGAGCACCTGTACTGTTTAAGAATTGCGGAGTGTTTTCGCGGTATCGACAAGCCCAGTCACATTTTCGGGTTCCCAGTCGTTTATAGCCATTGGCGCAAACCTTGGTTCGTCTCGGAGCCGGCCAACTTCGTTGCGAGGAGCTTAATGGGGTGGCCCCCTGAAATATTTCTGAATCCTGTGATTGCTTTGTCGTGAATGCCTCGTTGGGTTTTGAGTTGGTTTTTCCGAGGTTGATCGAGTGTGTGTTGCTATTCGTGCACCCCTGCAGGGTAAATCTTTCTGAAAGTCGTGTCTGCGGTTATGGCGACTTGGAGCACAGTTTCTCGATCATAGACAAGTATAACTAAAGTACCGCTTTTAACTTGACTAAGTAATTGACTAGTAATTAGTGCAATACTCATGGAATGGTTAATAAAACTGCCAACGGATGATGGGGGTTGTTCGTCCGCTCCCTCGTTGGTAAGCGAGGAGGAGGATGGATCTGTTAATTATACTGTTATAACTGTTGTTCTTAATTCACGGACATCCGTCTATCATTGGTTAGGCGGATGGTTAGCGAGTATCTATAGAATTGTTAGGTTTTATCTATTGCTGCAATTGCGTCACCCTAGGTTGTGTCCCCTTTAGTGGCATAAAGACTTGTTGAGTACCCCTAGGGTCTCACACGATAAATTGCTTGATTCAGATGAACAGGTGTACACGCAAGATGGATACTGGGTGCAGGAGACAGATGATGTTGGCAACGATCACTCGGTGTAGAGATTCCGGGAACAGGGATCCGTGAGATTTGTGGGCGGGATGCGTTTATTTATGGGGCATCTTATGCCGATTTGCTTCTTATCCGTACTCGGATCTTGTTTTCTGCTTCCGCATGATACTCTGATGTTTGTTGTATGAGGAGCTATCCTAAATTATTATCTCTATCTAGGATATTTGAACCTTGCCGTTTGGCATTGCAATATTTCTATTTCTTTTAGATGGAATGGCTTTGAGGACTATTGTATGTGGCTTGCATACATACTCATTTGTGTATGTAGTTGATCCTTTCGCCTGCCGATTACGCCGCCCGTTCTTGTCCCGATGTTCTGGAAGTGGTTAGGATGGCCGAAAGGTCTACCGTGAGTGTCCCTAGGCCCCACCGTACTATTTTAACCACTTTCGTTCATCCAGGCATGTAACTAAGAGCGTAATTCACCGAGGTAGTTACAATTGGTATCAGAGCCATCCCGCCCTTCAGGGTCTCAGCCAAAATGGTCGTTGTCAGTCTAGCAAATATTTTTGGTAGCTATGTATACTAGGGAAAAACAAAAGTGAGAGTAGGACTGCTTCCATTTTTCTTCTTACCCACCCACCCACCCTTTTCTGGTAAGGAAGTGTAACGTTTTCAATCCTCTTCTAAAAATTCAAACTAGGATTCACGTGTTCTGGGTTCCGTAGTACCATAGGTTGTGTTTGTGTGTGTGTGAATGCCTTGTCTATCTTTTGCATCCAAATGTTATCTCTATCTGCCTTTTGGTTATCAACTGTTGGTACATTCCATACCAACAGGCCTTTGTAAACCGACGCGATCTATTCTGATTCGTTGTGTACCGATGCGATCTGTCTTACTCTTTGTTATCCGACGTTATCTTGTTGGGGTGTTCTTTTTCGTAGTTACCAATCTTTAGGTTCCTCTTAAGAAGAAGGTGTTGGGATATGTGTTTTACTGATTCATGTGCGGAGTAATGATTTGAGTGCGGGATGGAGTCACGACCATACCACTACTGTTATCATTTGCTCTTGTATATTGAACTAGTAGAGTTACTAATCTTGATTCGTTAAGTGGTTTTGCGCATATAGTGGTATTTTAATGCCGAAATTTGCGGAAAAATTTTCTTTGTTAGTTTGTGTACCACACTCCTTGTTCAGTCGTGTGCGTTATGCTTAATATCTTCTAGTTGCCTTGAACTTTGTTGATATTTTAATATCATCTCAGTGAATTGCATCCTTTAATTTTGGTTAATTCCATTTTGGTACTATTTTGGAGTATTATCATTCTCCATTATAGTACTGACTTGTGTTTTATATCAATCACAGGATGGCACCACCACGCCGTTCTGAGGAGGACATACCACCTGAACTTGGGGCTGCTTTGGCAAGTATTGCAAATGCTTTGGGCACTATGCAGCAGAACCAGCAGCGCTTCAAGGAAAGCGTGAGGAGGAATGAGTTTGTTCCGTTATCGCCACCTCCCAAGCAAGGAGACATCAAGAGTTTTCTCAAGTTCAATCCACGCCAATTTGAGGTGTCTGATCAGCCACTTGATGCGGATGATTGGCTGCGTGAAGTGTCAAGGTTGCTGATGACTGCGGATGTTCCCGAGCAAGAATGGGTCAAATGTGCCACTCACCTTCTGAAGGGAGATGCAGCTCTGTGGTGGGAAAATTACCTCAAGGCAGATCTCTCTAGTTTTCAGCCTACTTGGGAGCAATTCACTGCTGTTTTCAAAGAGCAATATCTGTCAGAAATCGTCATGGAAAGGATGAAGGAAGTGTTTCTCAACCTCAAGCAGGGCACTGACAATGTCAACACCTACATCAGAAACTTCATGAACATTTCTCGTTATGGTGGCGATGAGATCTCTGATGACAAGAAGAAGCAAAAGAGGTTCCGGCAAGGCCTCAATGCTTCCATCAAATATGCAATCACTCATGCAAGGCCGGCGTCTTTTCTGGAACTCCAACACACAGCTCCGCAGGAAGAAGCAAGTAGGCAAGTGTTCGAGGAGTCAAAGAAACACAGCCGTGATACAGCAAGCTCTTCTGCTACGACAGCTCCTTCTAAGCGTCGTGTCTGGGTTCCTAACACCCCACCGTCGCTCCCTGCTCCACCAAGACCGTCAAGCTACACAGCAAGGCCACCAAACTCCTTCACTGCGGCTCCCAGGGGCTACAACCACAACTACCCTGGAGCGCCTGGCGGAGTCCCTGGCTACGTTGCTCCACGTCCACCTGGTGCTTGTTATACTTGTGGAAACACTGGGCATCAGCACTGGAATTGTCCAATGAACAACAAAGCTCTTCCACCACCACCTCCAAGACCTGCGGCAAGTGCTCCTATGATTCGTGCACCTCCACCTCGGGCTCTCAACATCAACACCAAGCCTGGGTCTACGGTTGCTCGTGCCAACTGTGTCAACGTCGCTCAAGCTGAGCATGCACCTGGAGTTGTCATGGGTATGCTTCATGTTAACTCAGTTTCTGCACGAGTGTTGTTTGATTCTGGCGCATCGCATTCTTTTGTCTCTACGAGTTTTGCTGATAGGAATGGGTTATCTATGGATCCTCTCCCCGAGCGGTTAATGGTGCTTTCTCCTGGAGCAACAATGGCATCTTCTAAAATCAGCCATAACAATCAAATTGAGATTGGTGGTTCTTCGTTTCCGGCTTCCTTAATTATTCTGGGCAATTCTGATATTGATGTTACCTTGGGCATGGATTGGTTAACAGCAAATGCAGCTGTGATTGATTATGCTGAACGTTCGGTTTCTCTGAAAATTCCTGAAGGCCATATAGTCTATTCTCCAAGTCTGACTCCTGCAATTCAGCTTTACTCTTTGGCGGCTCTGAATGATGATGCTATTGAAGGTATTCAGAGTGTTCCTGTAGTCTGTGAGTTCCCAGATGTCTTTCCTGAAGAGTTGCTAGGCATGCCTCCGGATCGTGAGGTTGAGTTTGTCATTGAACTTGAACTTGGTACCGCTCCTATCTCCAAGCGGCCTTATAAAATGGGTCCTGCTGAGTTGGCTGAACTCAAACGTCAGTTGGATGAACAAGAGAAGTTGGGTTTCATTCAGCACAGTACTTCTTCTTGGGGTAGTCCAACCATCTTTGTGAAGAAGCGAGACAAGACTGATAGACTTTGTGTTGACTATCGGGCACTCAATGCTAAAACAATCAAGAATAAATATCCCCTTCCGCGGATTAATGATCTCTTTGATCAGCAAGCTGGAGCTGTGGTATTCTCTAAGCTTGATTTGAGAAGTGGTTATCATCAAATCAAGATCCACAATGAAGATGTTCCTAAAACAGCTTTCACCACCCGCTATGGCCTGTATGAGTACACGGTCATGTCTTTTGGTCGCACCACTGCACCTGCCACCTTCTCGAGGCTTATGAACTCAGTTTTCATGGAGTATCTTGCTCAGTTCGTTGTGGTCTATCTAGATGACATTCTAGTCTATTCTAAGTCAAAAGAAGAACATGAAGAACACCTTCGGTGTGTCCTAAACAAGCTTCGTGAGAACCGCCTGTATGCAAAGTTCTCCAAGTGTGAATTCTGGCTGCCTCAAGTCACCTACCTTGGTCACGTCATCTCTGCCAAGGGCATTACCGTCAACCCAGAAACTATTAAGACAATTATGGACTGGCTTCCACCCATAAATGTCAAAGAAGTCCGGAGTTTCCTTGGTTTGGCCAGTTACTGCCGTCGCTTCGTTCAAAATTTCTCAAAGATTGCGAAGCCTCTTACCGATCTCCTCAAGAAAGGCAAGAAATACCTTTGGACTCCTGCATGTCAAGCAAGCTTTGAAACACTCAAAGAGAAGCTCACTTCCACACCAGTCTTGGTTCCTCCAGATACATCAAAGCCTTTCCAGATATTCTGTGACGCAGCATTGCAAGGATTGGGTGCGTTCCTAATGCAAGAAAAACAAGTTGTTGCTTATGCATCTCGTCAGTTAAAGATGCATGAGATCAACTATCCTACACATGACCTCGAACTTGCAGTAGTTGTCTTTGCTTTGAAAGTATGGAGCCATTACTTGCTTGGCAACCGTTGTGAGATATTTTCTGATCACAAGAGTCTGAAGTATATATTCACACAACCTGATCTCAACCTTCGTCAGAGGAGGTGGATTGAAACAATTAATGATTTCGATTTGACCATCAACTACACTCCGGGCAAAGCTAATGTCATGGCCGATGCTCTCAGCCGAAAAGCTTATGTTAACAATCTCATGGTGGAAGAACAACAGCCTCTCTTGTGTGAGGAATTCCGCAAGCTCAACCTTGAAATTGTGGATCAAGGGTATCTTCTGAACCTTCTAGCAACACCTCTCTTGGAAGAAAAAGTTCGGTCCATTCAACTTGGTGATCCTTACACTAAAAAGATCATCTCCAATATTCAGCTTCCGAAGTATGAGTGTTTCCACGTCGATGACCAAGGCACTCTTTTCTTTGAACACCGGATGTTTGTTCCGAACTACCCGGGTTTAAGAGAGCAAGTTCTCAAGGAGGCGCATGATTCTGTTCTTTCTATCCACCCTGGCAGCACTAAGATGTACATGGACTTGAAAACACAATATTGGTGGCCTGGTTTGAAACGATATTGTGCCAAGTATGTCTTGGAGTGTGATGTTTGTCGCAGAGTTAAAGCTGTCCATCAGAAACCTTCCGGTCTTCTACAGCCATTGAAGCCTCCGGAATGGAAATGGGAGAAAGTAGAGATGGACTTCATCACTGGTTTTCCAAGGTCGCAGAAGGGCAACAATGCAATCTTTGTTGTCATTGACAGGCTTTCTAAAGTAGCTCACTTCTTTCCAGTCAAGGAAACAATTTCTGCAATTCAGATGGCTGAGCTCTATATCAACAGAATTGTCTCTCTGCATGGAGTTCCTCTTGAGATCAGTTCAGACCGTGGAAGCATCTTCACTTCCAAGTTCTGGGGAAGTTTCCAAAATGCTTTGGGAACAAAATTGAACTTCAGCACAGCTTACCACCCTCAGTCGCAAGGACAAGTTGAAAGGATCAATCAGATTCTGGAAGATATGCTTCGTGCTTGCGTCATCTCTTTTGGCATGAAGTGGGAAGAATGTCTTCCTTATGCTGAATTCTCTTACAACAACAATTTCTAGAAAAGTCTAAAGATGGCACCATTTGAGGCTCTCTATGGTCGAAAATGCAGAACTCCGATTGGTTGGTCGGGCGCAGGTGAAAGAATATTGTTTGGCCCCGACATTGTAACTCAAGCGGAGGAGAAGGTTCACATCATTCTTGAAAATCTGAAGATTGCTCAAAGTCGCTAGAAGAGCAATTATGACAGGAAGCACACGGACATGGAGTATGTCCCTAGTGATCTCGTTTACCTTCGTGTCACTCCCATGAGAGGCACGCACCGCTTTGGTATCAAAGGAAAGCTGGCTCCTAGATACATCGGTCCTTTCAAAATTCATGGAAGGAGAGGAGAAGTTGCTTATGCTCTTGAGCTCCCTGAACAACTCAAAGTCCATGATGTTTTCCACATCTCTCAACTCAATAAGTGCTTCAAGGATCCCGGCAGGACCGTGGACCATGAACTCATCAATCTCCAAGAAGATCTGTCTTATCAAGAACACCCCATAAAAATTCTTGAAGTCGCAGAGAGAAGGACTCGCAACAAGTCCATCAAGTTCTGCAAGGTGCAGTGGTCGCACCATTCCGTTGATGAAGCCACTTGGGAACGTGAAGATGAGCTCCGTGCCAAGTATCCTACCCTCTTTGAGTCTTCTTCTTCTTCCTAGAATCTCGGGGCAAGATTCCTGTTTAGTGGGGGAGAGTTGTAGCATCCCAATTGTCTAACAATTGTAATGCTACTTGGTCTAGTAATATAATGGCTACTTCCTACATATAATTGTTGCATCATAATTATATCTTGCTCATGTCATCATGCCACCTTGCATTTGAGCATCATATAAAACCCTTTTCTTTTGGTTCTTCTCTCATATGCATTATTAATTGTATTTGCCTCTTGATATTGTATTTGGTTATTGATATATTGTTTAAATGCCCAAGTTGAGTTGGGGGCATATCTTTTATTCAACTCCATCACTTTTCTTTTCACCACCTTATAATTCCACCATTCCATTTATCCATGAGCTTGTATTTCTTTTTCTTTTGATATTTATTCTAGCTCATGTGGGTGGAGTGGATCTAATTCTATAAATTCTTTTGCTTGGCCTTTATTCCACTCCTTGGGAATGCATAAGAACAATGCCATATTATTATTTGTTTTCACCAAATAAATCATGGCATTTATTATTTTTGCATGGGCCATGCAAGAGTACCACCACCTTTAGCCCATTTGATTCCTCTTGGTTTTATTGGTTCTTTTCTTTGTGGATCCTCTATGTCCCTCTCCACCATCCCCTTATTCTCATCAACACCTTTTATTTTATTTTTCTCCATGCATGATTCAAATGAGGGCTTCTTCCCATACATCTTTTTCTTTCTCTTTTTCTTGGTTACTCCTCCACCTCATCTCATGTTAATTCAAAGCCCTCACTATTTTCCTCTTGGGTTGATCTTATAAACAAGTTTCAAAACCTAAACACCTAATTAAAACCCTAGCCCTAGTTTGCCTCTATTTCTATCTAAACCTAGTTCTAATCTAAACCTCACCTTACCTCTCTCCTCGCCCCATGTCAAGGTCCCCTCTCCATGCCATGCATGATCCACCTTAGCTAATCCCTCCCCTCTCTCTCTAACCCTAACCGAGCCTCCACCTAAGCTAACCCGAGCCCTCCCTAAGCTAACCCTAGCTAGCCGAGCCTCTCCTCTCTTTTCTATCCCTGCCATGAGGCCCCACCATCCGAGCCAGCCTCCTTCCCCTCACCTGGTCCACCGGCAGCCCCTCTCCCTGCTCCTGGTCGTGCACGTCGAGCACGTGAGGGAGGAGAGCTAAAGGTGGCCGAGACCACCTTTTTGCCCAACCCAATTCCCCACGGCTGCCTCTCCTCTCTCCCTCTCACTTTACCCTCCGCCCCACGTCTCCTGGCTCACCAGATCCACCCCCAAGCCCTGCCTCTCCTCTCCTTCCTCTTCACCGTCGCCAGATCCTGCCGCCGCTCACCGCCAGTACCGCCGTCGTCCCCTTGTTCCAGCCGGCAAGCTCGTCATGGAGACCGAGGAGACCCCCTGCTTCGCCCTGGACGCGCCGTCGAGGAGGAGGACCCCCAGAACCGCCGGAACCAGCGCCGCCCGACGCAAACCCTAGACCTCCAGCCGCCAGCCTCGTCGACGATCCGCCGCACCTCTCCTCGAACTGACACCGCCGACGAACTCGCGGTGAGCTACTCCACCGCCCTGACATCCTCCCCCTCGCGTACACCCTCCGGTCATGCCGTTTGTTTCACCGAACACCCTCTGCGCCCCGGCGGTCGCTGTGTCCGCTCGTCGCAGCGCCTCGTAGACGGCATAGCTAGCCCCCGTCCACCGTGATGTCACCAAGCCCAAGCCACCGCACTGGTTCCACCCTTAGCGCGCACGCCAAGTCCCCCAGTTCGAGTCCCCACCTCGCCGCGCCGCGCTGCTCGTCAGATTCGTCAGACAAGCGCTGGAAGAAAAATAGTACCGCGGGCCATTTTGCGTTTACCCTCCCCCCCAGCCTTTTGTCTCCTAAACCCGCGATCCAACCGAGCCCACCAGTCAGTCTCTCTGTCCGCTTTACAAAAACGCCCCCGCAATTTCGAACACCCAACCCGTGCTCCAGAACGGCCCCACCTGGCAGTCTCTGCGCGTTCGTTCGCTGTCACGTGGGCCGTAGCCACCGGACCCACCTGTCACCCTCAGTGGTTAGGTAGCGCCGCGGGGAGAAAGCTTTTCCGTGCGCGTGTGTCCCCGCCAACACTGGCCCACCCATCAGTGACTGTGGCTGGGTCGGGCTGAGTAATAAAAGTTCTCTGTTGAGCTATTTAAACAAAACAAATTCAAAATTGTTTAAATTCAAATTCAAATCAGATTTAAATAACTTTTCAAATATAAATCCAAACAATACAAATAATATATGTTTTTGAATCAGAAAAATGTGAGGAATTCAAATATGCTATTCAAAACATTATTTGAGCACTTTAAATTTCGAGATGACTAAAATTACAATAAAATGCCTTTTCCTTAATAAATTAATAACTTTAATTCTACAACTCCAAATTTGACAAATAATATGTCTAAATCGATCAGCGTGACGAGCCCGTTCTATCTATGCAATCCTTGTTCTGAATTGAAGCATGCATCATGTCAGTATTAAAAATCTGAACTATTTATGGCAATAAAATTTGACTGAATAAATCATAAACTGCTTTATTCTTGTACCTCCACCTCACCATGCCATGCTACTTTAATGTCATGTAAATTGTGCATCATTCATCATGGCATGCTTGTTTGCTTGTCGCATTTTAATTCATATGCTTGTGCACTTTATTTATGTTGGCCCTTGTTTGTTTGGTTCTTCTTCGGATAGACGCTCAGCAGGAGAATTACCAGGAATCACAGGAGTACTACCCAGATCCATCCCTCGCTTCACTGAGCTGCCAGGCAAGCACTACCACATGCTTGCATACATTTAGTACCTATTGCCTCTATCTTATTCTTGCATCATTGAGTCACGATTGCATTAAATTGAATCCCAAGTACTGCATAGCCTTTACTTTTAAACCCCACCGAAGCTTGTTCCTCCATCCCATGAGCCATTACTACAGGAGTTGTTTGAGCCATGTGAGTCGTAGGAAAAGCATGAGTAGGGTATGTGAGTGTCTGATGAGTAATGAGGTACCTAAACAACATAACCTGAGTAGTAAGGGATAACTAATGAAAGAGGCACCGGTGAG